>CM032332.1:28572369-28938054 GCA_019022515.1 Quercus aquifolioides | reverse complement strand
AAGGGATCTCCCCCGAGCATCCAGGAGCAAAAGCAAGTACCAAGCACCAGCGAAGGAAGCATGGTGGAGGAGCAAGTCCCAGATGAACTGTCACCTCCACATTTAATGCCTTCAACTAACGCCCTGGCCGTATTAATGAGGATAAGACCCCTGAACAGTGCTGTCTTGGGCGCTGCAACCCACAGGAGGGATGAGAATGCGGCTGATGGGACAGGCTCTCAAGTGGTGGCCTGGCTGATCAACAAATGTAGGGCTAGGATCAACTGAGAGAGATGTATATAATGTAAGAAGTCCCTCTTGAAGGGGGGACGGACGGAAAAACCAGAATTAGGAAGTACTGTAGCGAGTTGTATTCCCTCAAACCTTGTAACCATTCTTCAAAGAAATAATAAGAACTCCAAACTCTGAAAGGCCAGTCCAAGAAGCATTATTGTGCATCCCAATTAACGTTTAAGTTATTAAGCACTCACGTATGACCGTGCATGGCCGCTGCATTCCTCACTAGGGCCTAGTTCTTGAACCCATTCTCTATAAATTCATTGCAGGGCTAGCTGGGCTTGGGTCCACTCTCTCAACCCGTAGAAGTGCCCAAAACTGGTCCCTACAGATACATATGCTAGTTTAGGGTAGATATAACTTATAACCATTTGAATGAAATCAACATTAAAACAAATTATTTAAATATCAAAATAAGAAATAGAAATTAAATTTCTTTTAAGTGTACAAGTACAATTTTTTTTAATCTTAAATTTTGAATTAATTCTTTTTTCATTTTATTTGTTATTAAATTAATTATATTATCAAAATATTTTTTATTAAACTGTGCATTGCACAAGCATAATACTAGGTTGCGCCACATGACTTTACCAGATTGCAGAAATTTTAATAAATTTTTAGATTTTAAGAATAGATATATACATATTTTTTTTAGATAAATATGATAAATCAAGTAATGAAAGAAAGTAGTATTTCATTTACAACTATGACAGTTGTGTCTATCTAAAATGTTATCAACAAAACCTAAAATCAATAGAATAGAATTACCTAAGGATAGAATTTAAATAAAAAAAGAGAGATAAAAAAATGTAAAAGAAAAAAAAAATCGAATTTGCATTTTTTTCCTACGTTTCTTTAAAAAATGTAAAAGGAAAAAAAGATAGAATTTGCATTTCTTTCCTACTTTTTTTTTTTTTTTTTTTTTTTTTTTTTTGTGGATAAATTTGCATCTTATGTCATCTTTTTCCTAATAATAAAGTAAAAAAATATATATATATTTGAGTTTTACCTAAACTACTTCTTTTTGTTTATATCATCTTCTTCACAACCTAAAATTCTCACTATATATACACAGAGTTTTTAGGTATTTCATTATTTCTACTATACAATTATTTACTATATTCTTCCTTTCTCCTCTCTGCTTATCTACAACCTTGCAGGTAATTTTCTTTTCTTTCATCAAATTGAATAGATTTTGTGTATTTGTTGCCTTTTTTTTTTTTGAGAAAGTTTGTTGCCTTTTTATTATATATAATATGATTTTAGTGTTTTTATTATATATTCTTCACACCTTTTAGTGCTTTTTTTCAAAAGTCAATATAGCAAGCAATATATTTGCATTTTTTATTTTCTTATTACATGATTATTTGTTGTTGACATCAATATTTTATAATGGATTTAATTTGTTATGGCTTTTGTTTGGTACTTTGTTCCATGTAATCTATATTCTTTAATTAAAAGCAAAATTTGCTATCAAACATGAAATTGGATACGAGAGAATCCATCCGTCCAAATTTCTATTTAAGTCTATCTTTACTTAACTCCGTTTTTTTTTAAGCTCAAAAATTTGGATATTTTTTCATTAATGAATTGAGGTTTTAGCTTAATTTTGTTTTCAACCGTTTCAATTATTGAATTCATTATTTTTTCATGTGTAATATTAATATTTGTGTTTTTTTTTTAATGATTAAAAAATAATATGTGTTCTTAAAGGCTAAAACACAATACAATTACAAACATTTCTTTAAGTTAGGGTGTTATATTTATTTATTAGTAAGCTAAAATGTTACATTAAGTTAGAGTATTATATTTTTATTTATTATTAATTTAGAATGTTACATATGGATACATATGCTGGTTTAGGGTAGATATAACATATAACTATTTGAATGAAATCAACATTAAAACAAATGATTTAAATATCAAAATAAGAAATAAAAATTAAATTTCTCTTAAGTGTACAAGTACAATTTATTTTTTAATATTAAATTTTGAATTAATTTTTCATTTTATTTTTTATTAAATTAATTATATTATCAAACTATTTTTTATTAAGTCGTGCATCGCACGAGCATAATACTAGTATATATAAAACTAAAGCCTCTGACCTCTCCACAATTTTCCACGTCAACATTACTTAAATAAATATTATAATTAATTAATAAATATCATATTACGATTTTATAGCCGACTAAATTCTCTGAAAAAAAAGAAGAAGAAGAATTTATGCCCAACTCATTCTCTTCTCCCTGGCTCCATCTCCACTCCACTCTCCAATCTTACCAATTTAGCCGATCTCTTGCAACCTCTTATATTATTTCTGACTAATAATCCTACGTTTAGGAAGAGAAGAACAAAACCCTAAGAGTTTCTTAGAGAGCAACGTTATTTCAAGGCTGAACCGAAACCTCTGACCTCTCCACAATTTTCCATGTCAGCATTATTTAAATAAATATTATAATTAATTAATAAATATTATATTACGATTTTATAGTCGACTAAATTCTTTGAAAAAAATAAGAATTTATACCCGACTCATTCTCTTCTCCCTGGCTCCATCTCCACTCCACTCTCTAATCTTACCAATTCAGCCGATCTCTCCCAACCCCTTATTTTATCTTTGACTTATAATCCTACGTTTAGGAAGAAAAGAACAAACTTAGAGAGCAACGTTATTTCAAGGATGAAGGTAATAAAAAATTTCATCGTGATTTGATGGCAGGGTTGTTGCACATGATTATGGCCCAATGGAGTGAGCCAAGCTTCTTAGAGAGCAACGTTATTCCTAGGCTTTTGTGTTTGTTAGCTTTTGTTGGGTATGAAAGGAGTCTAGGCAGAATTTTTTTTATTTTTTATTTATTTTTTTTGATGGGTTTTCAAGCTCTTGCATAATGGAGTTTATAAAAATTGTGTTTTTTTTTTCTTCTCAAAATGCAAACACAAAAGATCAAAGAGGACTATCGAAAAAAAAAAAATCAACGTGAGCTTCCCAAATCCCCTACCATCAACCTTCAATTCCTTCATAAGATTCAATTGCTTATTAATTTTTCCACTCCTACTTTGGTTTTGATTTTCGGTTTTTGAATTTCTTAATTAGTTTATTTTATGACTATCCAATTCTTGATTCTAGAGTGTAAGAAGAGCAAATCCCATCTATTCATAAAAAAGGAAAAAAGAAGAAGAAGAAGATGAAATCCAAGTTGTTAATATTGCAGGACCACCTTATTTGATTTTGAGTTTCATATAAAAAAACTATTCAAAGACTTGCAAATGAGACTAAACTATTCAAAAACATGAAATTTTCATATTTAGACAATAAGGGATATCATCTATATACAAAAATCTACTATATCGATTTAGCTGGTATTGTAGGCAATTAGAAGGAATAATCTTTGTGGTTATTGCTATTCTACTATAGCAATTTAGCTTGCTATTGTAGGCTATCAAAAGATATAATTTACATGCAGCTTAAGTGGGTATTATTTTTTTAAACTAGGAATTTATGGGATATGGTTTATGAATTATGGATTTTAATCAAATTTCTCAAATCAAATGATGATGTGGGATTAAGGGGTTTGTGGTTTTATCGACATGTGTTGTAATAGGTTCGTACCATAGACACCCGTTAAACAATAAGTTTAGGGTTATAAATTTTTTTAATGCATTAAATTCCTATTTTGTATATTTTATTTTAAAGTTAGATACGCACTTATCATTTAAAAAAAAATCAAGAGCTAGGAAACAGATTCAATTTGAGAGGCATTAACAAATTCTCTTAATTTATAATGACATTTTTTTTTAATGTTTCCTAAGTTTTTTTATTCATTGTAAATAATAATAATTGTACAAGACACTTTTATGTTTTCTTCGTTTTATAACATATAATTGTTAATATATATTTTAGCTATATAGTGTTATTTACAAATTCAATTTAGTTGATTGTATTAAAATAAATCAAGATTAAATCATATATGTTCATTAAAGAAATTAAATCATATATCATACTTGACATATTTTCCATGCATCGCAAGCGTTAGCAACTAATATAATTTAATATAGAAGCTCAAAAAACAAACAAACACAAGTTATACATACTTTCGATTTAAAGTCCAATTTGTCAATTCCCAAGTTATACAAACAAAGTAACAAACAAACACTAGTCACGATTTTTTTTTTTTTTTTTGAGATGACTAGTTACGAATTCTTTATTGGCTAAGCTAAAGGATCATTTCAATAATCTCGAGGAATATTCTTCACTAAATTCTTTTTTTTTTTCTCTGTCTCCCACAATTTATATTATATTATGAGATATCTTTTTGATAATCTATATTATGAGATATTGATATCTTTATTATAGCCAGGAGATAAGATCTCCTAAAATCATGGTCTAATAAAAATTGGAACCAACGTAAAGTCGTAAACCACTTATGAACTGAGATTGCTCTTTTTTTTTTTCTTTTTTTTTTTTTAAAAGAAAACTGCATAAGGTTTGGTACACAATTTTCACAAAACTTTTTTTCAAATTAATGAGTTGAATTTAGTTACAGTCATTTTACTTAATTAAATTCAAATACTATTTAGATAAATTTAATTTAATTGTTCTTAAAAAAGGAAACATGTTTGTATCTTATCAGTCACTCTAATAAAGTATTTGAACTTAATTAGAAATCTAATGAACTACAAGTCTACAAACAAGGTACTGTATCTAATATACTACAAATACTACAAATAAGGTACCTTATTTACTTTTACTCTGGATTTTTTTTTTTTGAACCCCTTAAGCTAATATTTTTATTTTTTATTTTTTATTTTTATAAAAGCTAATAGTATTATTTGGCCAGGGCTTGTGTTGTAGTAGCGATATAGTATAACAAGGCATTGATGATATTTTAAAATTTAAACCAAATTTTTAATAACTTGAGCATTCAAGAAAAAAATTCCAAAAATATCTAAACAAACTTATAGGATATTCCGTCTGGAATAAGTATTTCAACAAAAAAAAAATCCCTTCTTTTCCTCGGACTCCTTATTTAAATCGAACGATAAATTCAAAGTCATCAATTTCCAACCCACAACGACACACTTTTCTATATAAACACACTCCATTGTTTGTTTCCCAATCATTTGACAGCAAGAAGAAGCTGTTAGCTGACGCTAAACTACGACCAAATCTTTTTTTTCCATTCTACCTTTACCAACCAAAAACTACTATTCATAAAATCAAAGTTTAAACCGTTCACTGTTAAAATTCTTCTTTCTTTCATTGTTTGATGGCAATGGAGAAAGAAGAACAAACAATTGCAAAGGAATCCAAGCCTTTGGCTGATGGGAAAGGCAGGGTTCTTCCTAAAACTACTTCTACTCCTTCATGGTTCACACCCAAGAGGTACTTTCTTGTGCTTTTGTGTGTGTTAATTTTTTTTTAGAGAGAGAGAGACCTTTTTTTGGGTTCTTGATATTGAGAGTTGTGGGTTTTCTTTGTGTATTGGTTGTTTAGAAAATAGTAGAGAGAATTTGCTCATTTGGGTCAGTTTGGTTCAATTGTATTAGTGTTTCTGGAAGCCAATGTCAATGCGCAGAATTTTCAAATTTTGAACTTTGGAAGTTGGAAGTGTGATGTTGCTGGATTTTTGTATGTTTTAATGTTTAATATTCCTTGAATGGAATATAAAATTCGTCCAATACAGTAAGTTGGGACAGTTAGAAATTTCTTATATTAAAATACAGTAAGTTGCTATAGGGTTGATATTAAAATTCAGACTCTTCTGTGATCAAATTGGTCACCGGGCATCGATTAAATACAAAAATTTTGGCTATGATTTGATATCTCATTGCACATTTGCCTATGCGTGTTTTCTTTGCATCTTTTCTACCATAGACATGGATGGGTTGGAACACATGTTGATTTGTTTCTTTACTAAAGATGATTTTCTTAAGGTTTTTGAAGTCCCATTTTCAGGATGATAGAGTGTTCTGAATATTCATTATTGATTCTGATAAAAAGTTATTCCGGTAGATTACAGAACGGCACATTTAATGATTTAAAGGAAAATGATACTTCTTGTTTACTTAATTTCTAATTCATCAGCCCAAGTAGCTTGACTCTGAGTTTGGGTTGAAAATCTCTTGAAGTTTCAAGCTTTATGGTCCTTATTTCATGTTGTTCATTGCACAATGTAATAGACTTGTTTATGTCATTTTTGCAGGTTACTTTTTATCTTTTGTGTGATTAACTTGATAAATTACTTGGATCGCGGAGCAATAGCAAGTAATGGTGTGAATGGTAGCGAAAGAACTTGCAACAAAAGTGGTTCATGCACACCTGGTACCGGAATACAGTAAGATTAACTTGGGTCTTTTCATCTGAACCTGTGAAACTAAGCTTTCCTCTCTAGCATTTGACATACCTTTATTCTATTTCATTTTCCCTTTCTTCTTATCTTTTATTTATTTATTTTATTTTTATGTGGGGGAGGGGGGGTTGAGAATACCACTTGTTACTTCACTTCTTCTCTAGTCATATTTGTGTACATACATACTACATTCATGTGGTGTAAAACTAATGTTCACTTGCGGTGGGACTAACTGATTGAGGTCATGTGTATCTATTTGGATGTGGTTAGGTGGGTGGATGCGACTGTCCCCGAGTGTTGTATCCACCTTTTATGCTCATTCATGGGACATTTGCTTGAGCACTAAAATTATGGGACATTTACTTTTTCAAGAAGCTTAAATTTCCTAGACTTAATTTCAATTCCTTATTGTACGCAGGGGGCAGTTCAACTTGAGCAATTTTGAAGATGGAGTTATATCATCAGCTTTTATGGTTGGACTTCTTGTGGCTTCCCCCATATTTGCAACACTAGCAAAGAGGTAATAACCATCTTGTTTTGCATTGATCACCGACCTATCCTGCTATAGTTTATTGAAGGGTAAAGGGGGAAAAAAGACTCAAGATAAGAAACAGAATTCAATATAAATGAAAAATATACCTCCATTTTGGAGAAAGGGAGGGGGGGGGGGGGGGTTACTTTGCTGATTATAAGGTGCATATAAGAATTGATTCCATATTTCCATGCATCTTTCTTATTTGCCATGGCTGCCAATTAAAATCTATGTTTTGTGTTCCACTTTTATGTTATTCTCTGTATCATCTATTTATCTTGTCCAATGCTTTCTTTTAAGTTTACCAAACATTACCAAGAGAAGATCTTATCATTAATATGCAAATACCAAATATGCCATATAGATAAAATGATCTGACTATTCATGAAACTGTTTGCAAAATCTGTTATACAGGAAGTTTGTGGTGAAGTTTTAAATTTGTGGAAAGTCATGAGTTCCTAAGAACACAATTTTTAGAAAAACATATTCCCAGTGTCATCTCCATAATCATTTCTGTCAATGTAATTCAACCATTTGGTGTTGGCAGTACTCCTATTATCTAGCTTTGCCATTTGATAGAGGAACCTTGGGGTCAATATGATAGAATACTAATTTATGTGGAATTTGATCATGAGAGATTGTGGCATTCATTATCATCATGCTACTTGTGCAGATATTGTTAAAATACATTAAACTTTTGGGGCAGGGAAAGATCTTATTGCCTTGATACTTACCCATAAAAATTGTAGTTCATCCAATGATGCTTATAATAAGTTCTTATGCATAAAAATAATATTTCAAAATTGGAAAGAGGCTTTAAAAATGAATATAAGGAAATTTATGTTTTTATGCCTAGGGTCCTGTTCATCCCTCTTCACATTTGAATCCTTGAAATTGACAAGTCTGAATATATAATTGAGGCAGAAATTTTTTTGAACTTGTCGTGGAATTCATTTTTACTATTCTACATTGTGCTTTGCCAT
Source organism: Quercus aquifolioides (assembly GCA_019022515.1). NCBI lineage: Eukaryota > Viridiplantae > Streptophyta > Magnoliopsida > Fagales > Fagaceae > Quercus > Quercus aquifolioides. The sequence goes on along the minus strand of CM032332.1, from coordinate 28,929,910 downwards.
GTTAATCTACTATGGTTGAAGAAAGAGAAGAAGTTTTTTTTTTGGCATCTCCTCAGATTTTGTATTACATGCAGTATAAATTCATTTAAGTTTACCGGACCTGGATTGTAAGTTCAGACTTTCATGCAATCAATTGAGTTTCCTTTTGGTTTTTGTGGTTATTGATACTTATATGGGATACATATACGATATAAATGGACAACTATTTGTCAATTCTTGAAAATTTAGAATACGATGTGGCATGGATATTTTAATTTATTGATATGCGTTAAACTACCACTAATCATAAAAGCTTAAGCTGATGGGAAATGGTGAATTTATTCACTTAACCAATATTCTAATAATTTGTAAATAAATATTTTTAAATAGATAGTATGCTAATTTTTAGTTTAAAAGATAAACAACAAACGCTTAAAGGCTTTAAAAATGTCTGGAGAGACATGCCTCTTTGCCTCATGTGGAATTTTGTGGTATGAAAGGAACAAGAGGGTGTTTGATGGAGTTGACTGTCCTACCTTTGTAATCAAAGAGCATATTTTGCAGTTCTTGTACGATCGGATGAGTGCACAAGGTGGCATTCCTTTGATGTCTTTTGTTGATTTTTCAGTTTCTTCTCTGTGATTTGTATTTGAAATGGGACTGTACACATCCTGTGTGTCAACCTCTTTTCCTAATTCAATAACATTTTTAGTTATAAAAACAACAAAATAAAGCCAACTAAAGACCTATTGATTTCGAAGAGAGAAAGTGAGTGAGTGAGAGGAAGAGAAAAATAAAAAAGTTAAAGAAATATCTTGCCGTATCCGAGAGCATCCGTATCAGATTCATGTCTGAAACAGATATGGTTACTAGTTTGAAGTCTCAATGCTTCCTAGTTACTACTTCATAGCTTTGTCACATTTTTCTATAATGATTCAAGAGAGAGAAAGCTTTTTTATTTTTTCAGCTCTAATTTTGTTTTTATCTTCCAAAGGTTTGATTCCTGGCCGCCCTCATTAATTTATTTCTGTATGAGTACTTTTTTTTTTTAATGATATTTTGTAGTGTCAATCCATTTCGGCTTATTGGAGTGGGACTTTCAGTTTGGACTATTGGTGTAATTGGTTCCGCTGCTTCATGGAATTTCTGGTCCATTACAATCGCTCGCATGTAAGTTGCTTACTCATAGGCTATATACATGTTTTTGTGTGTGTGCATGTGTTTTTCTTTCAATTCATCTTATATATTTTCCTTGTAGTTCTTTGGTTACATAAGTAGTTAGGGATATTGTGATGCGTGAATTGATATGGTTTTATGAGTTGCTTTATTATTATTATTTTTTGGGTAAGCTAGTTGTTGTTGATGAGGAAATTATATTTTATTCTATATCTAGACACACACTTCAGGGTGGGGCAGGGTGGATTGATAGGAAAAATCTGCCCCTGGCCATCCCCTGTCAGGGTGGGGAAAACCCACACAGGATGGGGCAGTGTTGGTTGGCTCAGGAGTCAGGACTGAGTGGGGACATTTTGCCATCCCTACTTCATTTATAAGTGTTACAGCATCAATGATTGTCAGTTATTGATAATCATGCCCCAGCTATTGAACACATTCATATGTCTGTGTTTGTGCGTGTGCATGTGTGTGTTTCAACTCATCTTATATATATTTTTCCTTGTAGTTCTTTGGTTACTTAAGTAGTAAGGTTTTGTAACACTTGAATTAATATAGTTTATGAGTCACTATAATGCTTTTTTTTTTTTTTTGTAGGCTAGTTGGTGTTGGTGAGGCATCATTTATAAGTCTTGCAGCCCCCTTCATTGATGATAATGCCCCAGCTGCTCAGGTTTCTTTTTTCGCTCTCTTTTGTCTATGCTTGGAATTTTGAATTTGTATGATGTGTGCTGTGTCTGCTGTCTACTGTACTAATTAAGTTCCTCAAATGTTTGGATGAAATGATTCTATGGCATATAGAGGTCAAAGCACCGTGTGCAAGCATTCTAAAAATTTCATGTTCTCTAGTTCCCTTTAGCATCTTTGGTTTGATCATGTTATATTTTATCTACCATCTGAAATTTTGCTGCTCTTTCAGTTTGGACCTTTTCATTTATTAGTAAGTTACGCATGCACCCATTGGGTTTTGAACCCATGACTACACCCTTCACCCATTCTTGGAAGAAGTACCATTTGAACCAAAGCTTATTGGCCACTTTCAGTCTAGACTTTGATGTGCTAAATATTTAAATGTTTGTTAGAGTTGTCAATTCTGATTATGAGCTTGGAATATGGATGGGATAGGAAGTCTTCTCTTTGTGCTTAAATCACCAATGTTTTTGCTTTCATAGGTCTTGTAGAAGCCAGTGGGATCTAGACATGATCGAATTATAAGAACTTTTTCTTTCCCTTTTTGAATGTTTAGGGAAAGATTCTTATATCCGGATGCTTTATTTTGTCATCAGAGGAATAATCAGACAAAAAAAAATGTTGTCATCAAAAGAAGACAAGAATATTATTGTTAGGGGCTAGAAATAGCAAGTTAGGCCCTTTGTTATTCTCCTTTACTTCAGGGGATCTCTAAGATTCCCTTCTCCTTTAGAGTGGAGTGCTTGTAGATGGTTAGGTCTGCCACGGGAGTTAGATGTTTTGGTGGAATTTGGGGCTGCCATTTAATATTACTTAAGAGGGCTTCTATATCCTCTTTTTAATGTAGATCTAGTAATGTATTATTCTTTAATCTATGGAAATGGTAATGTTTCTTGTAAACTCGTTTTTTCAAAAGTCACTAGCTTTTGGATATATTCTCAGGCTTGACTAATTGTTTGTGTCCTTTTTCCCTTAGCAATAAATCTTCTATTTGGTGTAATAATTCTGTTGTGTTTTACTTTTGATCTTGTTGAAACCTGTCTTATAGCCTGTATTTGTATCAGAAAACGGCGTGGCTTGGAATATTTTACATGTGTATACCAACTGGATATGCAATTGGCTATATTTATGGAGGATTGGTAAGTCTGTTTACTCAATTGCTATATGACTGAGGTCCATGTGGTCACGTTCACTCACATATGATCTCAATTAATATGTAACTGTAAAATTGTAATAACTTTGTATGCATTTGTGACCATTTTCCAGCTGCCGCTATAATTTATGTTCTGATTTCCATTTCTCACTCGTTCCTAATAACTTCATATTGCTTGCCCCAATGTTATCAGATTGACCATATAATTCCTCTTTTTAAATATAGGTCGGAGATCATTTCAGTTGGCGTTATGCATTCTGGGGAGAGGCAATTTTGATGTTTCCTTTTGTTGTTCTAGGCTTTATTATGAAGCCTCTTCAGTTGAAAGGTGCATGTTCTTTTTTTTTTTTGGTTGTTGTTGTTGTTGTTGATATGCACCCAGTGGATTTTGAATTCATGACCACACCCTCCACCTAGTGCTTGCAAGGGGAGAAGCTGCCAGTTGAGCTAGAGCTCATTGGCAAAAGTTGCATGTTCTTTATGCATTTACCTGTCATCCTGCCAGCATTTTCTTTGTGATTCTAAGCAATTTGTGATACAGGCTTTGCTCCAGCTGAATCTAAAAAAGCATTTACACAAGTAGAGACAGCTGCCTCAGAAGGTACTGCATATTATGATTTTAACAAATTGGAATTATGTACTGTCTGCTTTAATAATTTACGTTTCTGTAATATGCTTCATTCACTAGATGCAGAACATCTTACCACTGATAATATTCCAACTATACAATATATATGGAGCATGCATCAATGATTAACATCAAGGTTTTAATGTGATCATAGTTGCATAAAATGTCTTAATTTAGGATTTTACTGATTATCATGATACCTCAAGCTTCAACAACAATTTGTAATTAAAGAATTTTTATGATGAAATTTATGCTAGTCTGAATCTCACCTTCACCATAAGAAAGGATTGCTTCACTAGTAGGGAAATCCAGATCTCTTTTGAAGTCAGCTGGTTGATTTATGGATTCCATGTTCTGGATTTGAAAAGGAATGATTTGGTGTATTAAGCTACTTACTCCGCTTAGCATAGCAAAGTTCAACCATGATAAACTACTTTTAGGTACAGAAGGGCATAAAATATTTTATTTTATTTTTTTAAGAGAGATTTAAATTTTGATGATTTCATGTCATTCCTTTACTTAGTACGCGTTTGGATTGCGTCTACAACCCAGCATCTGCATTTTGAGTTCCTTTATTTTTTTAATTTTTTTGGGAGAAGCGCATTTCATCTGCAAAGTGCATTTCCAGTGGGTCTCTAGCACTATTCACGGGACCCACAAACCTCTTTTTTCAACAAAACTTTCATTAAAAATGGGTCCCATGGTACTATTCGCACATTTAAAAATTATTTTGTTACAGTGTTTTTAATTTTCAGTTTTCAGCAAAATAAGCAGTATCCAAATGAACCCTTAGTCCTTGGTTCTTTTCTAATTAAAATTATTGATAATATATCTTATACACAATTAGATCAGTTATCTGCTCTGTTAATTAGTTTCTTATAAGGGTAGTTCTCTTTATCAGCTGTAATAATTAAATTTTGATTCTCGATGCATAGATACAGAGGTTGAAATTGGCAATGGTGGAGCAGCATCTACGAAAGAAGAGTTTGGAGATAAGAAGCTGTATAAACCTGCCAAGTGAGGAGCCTCATCCTTCTGCTTATTAGATTTGTTATTAATTTTTGAACATGGTTAATATACTACCTGTAAAGAGTGTATGGCACCTGCCTATATATGTGAATATATTTTGATTTTTTTTCTTGGATCTTATTTTATGGCAGAGTGAAAGGTGCAATTAAAACTTCAAATCAATTTGTAAGATTTATGAAAGACATGAAAGTGCTCATGCTTGATAAGGTGTATGTCACTAATGTTCTAGGTATATTTCTCACCTGCTTTACCTACCTTCTTGCATATGTAGCTACATTCTTTCAATTCAGTGTGTTGTCCTGAAATGTTATTCATCCTTGTAAGTCATCGTTTTCTTTTGGGATCTTTCGAATCTACTGATTCATTAAACATGTTGTTTTCCTCACTCCTTAAATACTAATTCTCTTGATGCCGAATGACCCATAGGTTACGTAGCATACAATTTCGTCATAGGATCATACTCATATTGGGGGCCTAAGGCTGGTAAAAATATATATAACATGGTAAGCTCTTGCGCTTGATCTGATGTCTTTAATTTTAGATCATTCAATACAACCTTGTTTAATGCTACTTTCATTTTACTTCACATGATTGGTATAAATAAGATATACTTTTTAATTATAAACAATATAGTACCAAGATACAATTTGATGGTCTTGATGCACTGGATATAATCATGAATTTTTGCAGAGCAATGCAGATATGATATTTGGAGGGATTACAGTTGTTTGTGGAATATTGGGCACGATTACTGGAGGCTTTGTTCTTGATTTTATGACTAACACCATTCCAAATGCTTTTAAGGTAGGTTTTGTTGAGTTTAGAGAAAATGATCTAGGATTACCTTCCTTGATACTTTTCTTAAAGATTAGCACATTATTTTCTTCTTGTTAGGCTGTCACTATCAGGCATAGAAGCGTGAGATAATCAAATATATTTCATGAGGCAATTTTACTTGCATAGTACAGAAGCATATAACAGTTGAGCATGCTGTGAATTTAATTGGCTTGCCTTGAAATAAGATTTATGTCACTTCTTATTTCTTTTTTTGTTAGTATATTTTCAAGTCTGATCCAGTGAAGTCTGACTGGATATAATACTATATCACTTACTGTACAGATATAACTTTTGGGAATTAAGAAAACCTCCAGGATGGCCTTATACAATTCAAATATTGCTAGTCTTTATGTACAATCATCATGCCAAAAAAATTTCACCTTGCCTTTGCCACTTACCTTGGACCCTTTTTCAGCTTCTTTCAATGACAACATTTATTGGAGCGGCGTTTTGCTTCGGTGCCTTTTGTTTCAAGAGCATGTTTCTTTTCCTAGCTTTTTTTGCAATCGGTGAATTTCTCGTCTTTGCCACTCAGGTATTTTCCTTGATGCAAAATAGATTTTTTATTGTTTGGTTGCGCCATTGAAATTGGGCTATGCTGCTATTTTATTGTCACTGATTAGGAAGTAAAATTAAATGCATCTTATGAACATTCAGACTATATGATCTGCTTGTAATTTACTTTTAATATTGAACCTTTAGCTGAGTTCTTAAGCATGTAGTTCCTACGCTAAACCCTCAACAAACTTACGTATTTGTTAGCGATCTTATGTAATATGCTTCACCTGTGCCTGCTGTTAATTGGTAATTTAGATTATTGAGCTTTAGTCTATCTGAAATTGTTCAATGTTGATACACATTATCCTGCAAAAGGATATTGTAATGATGGGTGTGTCATGCTTCTTTGGTACATGTAAATTTGATTTAATCATCCTCAATGCTCAACGTTGCCAACAATTGTTTTCTAAATTGCTGCTTAGGTAATTTGTTTGTCCTTTTTGAACTTTCACTGAAATAGGTGGCCTCCCCAACTCCTCACTTCCTCTTCTCTGTCCTTTATGAGATGGATGGATAAGAAAATCTAATGCACAAAAAAAAAAAAAAAAAAAAAAAAAATCAATGAATCAAAAGGTGGAAAAGGAAAAGATAAAAGACGAAGAAAATGTAGCTGCTGTTCAGTTGAATTATCTTCAGTATAAACACTACATCAAGCAAGTCTTTGTCATAAATAAGTTATAACTTTTCACTTCATGGTTGTGATGCATCATTGTAAGTGGTAACATAAGATGTTTCTCATAAAATAATTACAAGAAGAGTTAATATGCTCTAAGAGTGAAATTTGAACATCCACATGGTGCCATAACATTCATCTAGTCTTTTCTCCTTTTGCCAACCTATAAGAAAAATTTCCTTAACTTAAATGGCCAATGTAACGCCACTCCCTCTTGATATACCTAGAATACAAAATTTAAAATGGCAAATTGTAATGTCTCTCCCTTCTGATTCACCTAATCTAGAATCAGAGTACTCTGATACTCTCTGGCTATATTATATATTGTTTGGGGGTCAACCCATATGTAACTTTCCTCAACATAACCTTTCGTCTGATTTCTTTAATCCCATGATCAATGTACAACTTATTTGATCATAGTTCCAGGTGAGGCTGCTAAAAATTTGACCTAGAGTTGAGGGCATATGCTATGACAGTTAGGATATACCATATATTTTGCATCAACGTTAATTTACCTTTGAGGGATTTATAGGTTTTCTGTTTTAAATTTTTTTTGACATTTCCTGTCATAACTATGGTGAACGATTTTTTTTTTCCCTTGAAAAATTAACCTATATCGGTAACTTAATGATATTTGTCTAGACAAATTGATTTGGTTTGGAAGTATTAAATTTGAAAGTACATCTGATTTAGAAGAAATTTTCATTATATCGCTTTGTATACAAGCTGAAAGGCCTTATTGTATACAACTTTTTGGCACCAAAAAAAGAATAAACCAGGAATTCCGAATGCTCACTCTACAGGAAAACTATCTTTTCTTTTGCAGGGACCCGTAAACTTTGTATGTCTCCATTGTGTGAATCCAAGTATGAGGCCACTGTCAATGGCTATGTGTACTGTTGCAACTCACCTCTTTGGAGATGTTCCGTCCTCACCTCTTGTTGGAGTTCTCCAGGTTTGCCTTCTTTGATTATTGTGCCTATGAAATTTTGGAGATTGGTATTTTGTTGAGACCCTAGGGACTCACAATTTCCCTTTTACTGGTTTCAAGTGTGGATATTACTGATGCCAGTTCAGAGTGTTGTAGTCTATTTTTAGTTTTCTGGTCAATCTAGAAGTGTTATTTCAATTACAAATTAGGAAAATACAGCCAAAAGGATAATCAATTAAATACTAGCAGTTTAGAGTCCTGTCTGGATAATAGCCAATTATGTGTTTTTATAGATTACATTAATGACAAAATTACCCTACTAATTCAAGAATACAATGCATCTATGAAATCACCCATATTTAATGGTCTATCACAGTCCAAGGACACTCAGTTAAAAAAAGACCTACAAAATTAGATTCCAATTTCAAAGGTTCTATCCTCTTGCTCCAAATTTGCCACAACAATCATGCTGGACAATTTCTGGTGTCCACTGAGAATGGATTGTCAACTTTCTTTTTGAATCTCATGCCCAAATAGTTTAAAGGCTGCATTTATCATAATTATCATAAAATTTTAAACACAACAGGGAATTTCCTTTTAAAGTTTCGGTGTGTTCCATTGTCATTCAAACAGTGATTGTGTTACATATTCTCCTTAAATGTTATTTGCTTACTGCGTTCTTCCTGGTAGAGTTCACTTTATCAAGGTCTTATGATATTGAAGTCCTGATAGTAGACTGTCATTTTACTGGCCTTACTTTGTAATAATCATGCAGGATCATATTCACAACTGGAGGGAGACTGCTCTTATTCTAACATCGATTTTGTTCCCAGCAGCTGGGATTTGGTTCATTGGTAAGTTCTTGTTAGTTATTCTCCCCTTCTCTATTTTCTTCCTTTTCCTACAAAGAAGTATTCAAGTTGACAATTCATTTAGTAGACAGCATTTTAGTGAGGGCAATGATGTTGCAGTAAATTCTGCAAGTAAATAGTGGGCGGGCTAGGCTGATGTTGTACGTGACTAGAAAAGAGTTCCGAACATTTGCATGAATAAGAATAATTTGTGGGTGTTTGTTCTGTTTTATTTCTATAGAAAGGGTCCTTGCATACCAAACTCAGATAGTGACTGTTTACTACATGCCACCATTCTCCTCAAACAAGAAGCACACAAACAGAAACACACGCACACACACCAATTACCAAAGCCTTTGATCGGTTGTTAGTCATTCAAAGTTAGCTTATCTACCTGAATACCAAAGCCTTTGATTGGTTGTTAGTCATTCAAAATTTAGCTTATCTACCCGAATTTGATAGTAATTAAGTATCATAATTACATAGACAAATAACACCAAACTTTTCGGATCCCATGAAATTATGTAACCAATATGTACTACGACAGGAGTATTTCTAAACAGCGTGGATAGATTTAATGAAGAAAGTGAGCATGAAGTCAACAGAACACCATTGCTCGAAAGCAAGACAGCAGAGAGAAAAGAATCTTCAGCTCAATCTTAAGCTTTTTCCTCTCTTTTTTTTTTTTTTTTCCTTCAGTTAGGATGGACTTTTGGTTGATGATGTCTTTATTTTATGTAAATAATGTTTTGCATTTAATCACATGCAAGTTGATTTGCTTAAATATTTTTCATTACTAATCACTCATAACTCATAAGGCTGAACCCTGGCATCAAAGAAAATTGACAATTTGTGCACATTGCACAACTCGTGCACATTACAGTGTTCAGGTCAACTTGTGCGGAAATCATTTGACCTGAATTCAAGTGGTTTTGGAGTTAAAAACTAACGGTCAATGTATTTTTAAAAAATAAAAAGAAGAAAAAATATCACTTCAATAGGCATAATTGTGGTGATAGCAAGATTGTCAAAATCGAGATTCTACATAGGATCGTTGAAGGTAGGTGGGATCGTAGATCGTAGGATCGGATCGTGAATCGTAAGATCTTACATATTTTCAGATTTAAAGCAACAAACACATTGATAATGACTTTGTATGTTGAATAATCATGTAAATTATAAATTCATCCATAAAAAAACTTAGATTTACATCATATAATGTAATTTGCATATTATACATCACTAAGTCTATACTAATGAAACAAATATATTTAAGTTTTGACCCAATGTATCTAAAAAGTTCAATAAATGTTTAATTAGCAACTAAATACCAAAATATTTATCAAAACATATGAAAAATATTTTCAAAATTCTAAGTTTCAAGTTTGAAATCCAAAATAAGTTAGCAAATGGAAACTAGCTAACTACAATATGAAATCCAAAAGCAAAATGAATATTAAGGTGAAGTGAATATTTAATTATTTTCATTCTAAGGTTTTTATAACCACCGTGTTAAATTCCTAATTATTATCATCTATTTTATCATATATATAGACATTATATATTTGTATACTAGAGTTGTAAAAGACATCAAGATATAATTTCACACTCAACTATTCAAGTTATATCACTCCGCAACAATTAAAGAGCAGGCTCAACAAAATTAATCAATCAATATACAAATACATGCATAACTGATAAAATTATATATAAAAAATATTTTAGTAATATTAGAACACAAATTAGTATATTAATCAAACAAATTTAACAATATTATAGCTTAAAAGGCAGCAAAGGCAATGTCAAATTCTTCATTTAGAAATGATGAAGCATTCTTTCATTTTGATAACAAGTGAATTAGAAACTAAAAAATATTTGCTTGGATTGACATAATTTTATAAAATAAAAAATAAAAAGTCATACCATCATAACATGATAAAATAAAAAACCTTAAGGCTTCATCAAAACAAAAAATTTATCAAAAAAAAAAAATTATGTTTTTGGTAGGATCGGTAGGATCCCATACGATCCTATGATCTTATACGATCCAACGTACGATCCTATAATTTTTATGATCCTAGTGCAATTATAAACGTTTTGGTGAGGTAAGATCGTAAATTATTGCGATCTTACGATCCAGATCGCGATTTTGACAACCATGAGTGGTAGTGATTCAATTGAATAATGCTAAAAACCTTGTAGTGCTCAACAAGTACCTTCTGGTCTGGGTCAGCTCTACAGTATAAGCAAAAGAGGCACTTGCTTAAGACTCTAATTTTAACCGGGTTATTTTCTTTCATTGTTAATAAAATAATTTTTTTATTAAAAAAGAAATGTCATGTTCACAACAATTTTTTCACAATAAACCTTAAGGGGTAGGTTGTTACTAACTGAGTAACTGTTATTAGTAGTAAAAAAGAAAAAAAAAAAGTAATTTCAGTGGTTGGTTCAAATTAGATCTAGTAACAAATACTTAGGATTTGTAGTGAAAATGTTGTAAATGTAGCACTTCTAAAAAATAAATATATGTTGTAAAATGATGGAAATATATATAAAACAAAGTAAAGAAACAAGAAATATATACTGATAAACTCTTATATTCAAGTGGTCATCCACAATTCTTTTGATCTTTTTTAGATCTGTAGTAAAGAAATCCCACATATATATAGGACCTTAGAATGCTTGTAGAGTTTATGAGATAAAGTTATAATAATTAGTACAATTATGGACATACATCTCCCCATAGGCTTTACACATTTCAGCCTTTACACATCCCAAATAACATTTTCATTGCCCAAACTTTACACATTCCAATCAGACTTTATTTCTAACACTCCCCTTTGGATGACCACTTTCTAAGAATATGCCTCATTAAAACCTTGCCAAATAAAAAATCTTGTGGGGAAAAAAAAAATTTGACTAAGGAAAAAGAGTACAATATTCTTGTATATCTTTTAGTGCCTTAGGATTGCCTCGTTAAAATCTTGCAAAGGAAAACCCAATGGGAAAACACCTTAGCGAAGGAAAAAGAGTACAATCAGCACACATCCTTTAGAAACTTTACTCCCCCTCATGACTATATCGAATATCCTTAAGTCGACGCATACCAATGTTGTGCACCATCTTCTTAAAATTCGCAGTTGGTACTGGCTTAGTGAACATATCTGCCAAATTATCACATGATTGTATTTGCTTGACATCAATATCGCCACTCTTCTAAAGCTCATGTGTATAAAAGAATTTTGGTGCAATATGCTTGTTTCTATCACCCTTGATATATCCTCCCCTAATTTGAGTAATACAAGCGGCATTATCTTCATATAATATCGTTGGATTTTTTATGATTGATGATAATCCACAGTTTTCACGAATATGTTGAATTACCAATCTCAACCAAATGCATTCACGACTTGCTTCATGAATTGCGATAATCTTTGCATGATTTGAGGAAGTAGCAGAAATTGTTTGCTTAACAGATCTCCATGAAATAACAGTATTTTCATAAGTAAATAAATATCCTGTTTGTGATCGGCCTTTGTGTGGATCAGAAAGATAACTTGCATCAGCATATCCAACTAACTGTGGTTTTGATCCATTTGGATAAAATAATCCCAAATTAGTAGTCCCACGAAGGTAACGTAAAATATATTTAATTCCATTCCAATGTCTTCGAGTTGGTGCAGAACTATACCTTGCTAGTAAGTTAACTGCAAATGTTATATTAGGTCGTGTGTAATTTGCAAGATACATCAAAGCACCGATTGCAGTAAGATATGGTACTTCAAGACCAATAGTTTCTTCATCATCTTCTTGTAGTCGAAACGGATCTTTCTTGACATCAAGAGACCGACCCACCATTGGAGTGCTCAAAGGATGAGCTTTATCCATGTAAAATTGCTTTAGGACTTTTCTGTGTACGTTGATTGATGAATAAGAATTCCATTTGGAAGATGTTCAATTTGCAGGCCAAGACAAAATTTTGTCTTACCAAGATCTTTTATCTCAAATTCATTCTTTAAACAATTTGCTGCTTTTGTTAACTCTTCTAGAGTCCCTACAAGATTTAAATCATCAACATATACTGTAACAATAGCAAATCCAGATTTTGATTTTTTTTTTTATATTATAAAAACACATGGACAAATTGGATTATTCTCAAATCCTTCTTTCAAAAGATATTCACTGAGGTGATTATACGACATGCGTCCTAATTGCTTTAACCCATATCAGGATCTTTGTAGCTTGATAGAATACATACTTCGGGGTGTAGGATTGTATGTTTCAAGCATTTTATATCCTTCAAGAATTTTCATGTAGATATCATTATCTAATAATCCATACAGATATGCTGTAACAACATCCATTAATCGCATATCCAAATTTTCTTTTGCTACCAAACTAATCAAAAATCTGAATGTAATTGCATCCATTACAGGAGCATATGTTTCTTCATAATCAATACCAGGTCTCTGCGAGAAACCTTGTGCTACAAGTTGAGCTTTGTACTTTATAATTTCATTTTTCTCATTTCGTTTACGTACAAATACCCATTTGTATCCAACAGGCATTACACCCTTAGGTGTTCGAACTATAGGTCCAAAAACTTTATGTTTACTTAGTGAATTTAATTCTGCTTGAATCGTCTCTTTTCACCTTGGCCAATCATTTATACATTGACATTCATCAACGGTTTGTGGTTCATATTCATTATCATTACTTCTGGTAATATCAAGGGCAACTTTATATGAAAATATGTTGTCGACAACAATTTTATTTCTATCCCATATTTCTCCTGTATGTACATAATGTATCGAGATCTCGTTATTTTCAGGTACCTGATCCTCTTCAGGGGATAACTCTTCAAGAGGTTTATTTTTAGGAGATTTTTGTTCATAAGTTTTGGATAGATCAATTATTTATGTGACCTGTTTCCTGGGTATAGCCTCTTTATAGGCTGCAACTTGTTTTTCTTATGCTTTTCTCTTCTGGGGAATTTTATCTTTAACACCGATAAGTCTTCCACACTTCAAGTGTGGCTTTGATTCATTTACTGTTGTATTAACTGATTGTCCTATAGGGACTTCAATCCGTGCTAGAGTATTAGTAGCTGGAATGTGAGATTTCACTATTTTCTTATTGTCAATGAATACATCTGGTAATTGATTTGCAATTCCTTGCAAATGAATAATCTTTTGAACTTCCAGTTCACATTGATTTGTACGAGGATTAAGATGAGATAGCATCGAAACATTCCAAGTAATCTCATGTCGTGCTTCAGGTAACGACTTTTCTCCCCCTAATGGTGGGAAGATTGTTTCATTAAAATGACAATTTTTAAAACGTGCCTTAAAAACATCACCAGTTAGAGGTTCAAGATATCTAATGATAGATAGGGAATCAAAACCCGTATAAATTCCAAGTCTATATTGAGGACCCATTTTAGTGCGTTGTGGGGGTGCAATAGGTACATATACAGCACAACCAAATGTGTGTAAGTGAAAAATATTTGGTTGTTGGCCAAGTATAAGTTGCAATGGTGAAAATTATGATAAGCAATTAGCCTAATACGAATTAATGATGCAGCATGTAAAATAGCATGACCCCAAGCAGAAACTGGTAATTTTGATTTCATAAGCAAAGGTTGAGCAATAATTTGAAGTCTCTTGATAAGTGATTCAGCTAAACCATTTTGAGTATTTGTATGGGCAACATGATGTTCAACATCAATTCCAATTGACATGCAATAGTCATCAAAAGCTTGAGATGTGAATTCACCAGCATTATCTAAACGAATTTTCCTAATTGGATAATCAGGAAATTGTGCTCGCAACCTAATTATTTGAGCAAGACGCCTAGCAAATACAACATTTCTAGTAGAAAATAAACATACATGTGACCATTTGGTTGATGCATCAATTAAAACCATAAAATACTTGAATGGACCACAAGGTGGGTGTATTAGTCCACATACATCACCCTAAATTCTTTCTAAGAAAGATGGACACTTAATAACAATCTTTGAATGTGATAGTTTGGTAATTAATTTACCTTGAGAACATGCACTACATGGATAATCACTAGGTAAAACAATCTTCTGGTTCTTTAAGGGATGTCCGTGGGAGTTTTCAAAAATTCGACGCATCATTATTGATTCTGGATGACCTAGATGATCATGCCAAAGCATAAAAACCTTTGGGTCCAAACACTTCTGGTGTATTGCAACATTTGTTTCAATTGTTCTCATTGTATTATAATATAACCTAGAAGAGAAAATAGACAGTTTTGCTAATATGAGCTTCTGGCCCAATACTATTGAAGTAATATAAAGAAATTCTTCACTGCCTTCGTTATTGGTTTCAATATGATAACCATTATAACGTATATCCTTAAAGCTGAGTAAATTTCTGCTTGATTTAGAAGAATACAAAGCATCATTAATACAAAATTTTGTGCCCTTTGGCAACATTATAATCGCTCTTCCAGAGCCTTCAATTAAGTTTGATGAACCTGATATGGTATTGACATTGGCTTTGCATAATTTTAAAATTTTAAAATATTTTTCATCTTCAAGAATTGTATGAGTTGTTGCATTGTCTACTAGACAAAAATCTTCTTTATTCATCTTGGAATTGATTTTATCAGTAGGACCCATGCATCTTCATATATGCAAAACATAAATTAAACTTTATTACTTTAAACATAGATAAAACATATCAAAATAAAAATACTTATTACAATGTCATAATATAATGAAAGAAAAATAATTAATTGGTATGGACACTTTCATCACCAATCATGCTTATTAGAATATGATAATATAATAAAAGAAAATAATTAATTGGTATGGACATTTCCATCACCAATCAAATTATCAAATTTTCCATCAACATCCTCAAAGAAATCAGAGACATCAAAATGAGTCATATCCATTCCATTTGGAAAATGAAGATGATTCATAGGATCTTCAGGATCATTATGATTAGCAAAGTTTGTTTCAATTCCCTTTTCCTTTTCCTTTTCTTTTATGGAGGCTTGGTACAAATTTACTAAATGTTTAGGAATACGACAGGTACGTGACCAATAATCTTCCATTCCACACCTATAACACTTATTTTCATGACCCTTTGATGGTTTTTAGCAACAACTCATTATTTTGTTCAGCCACTAGAAGATAAAAACATTAGTTCATAACATTTTATGAACATATACATTCGATATTGCTACTGCAAGAGCACATTCAAAACATGATATATGTGTCTTCTATTATAAAATTTTAATTGTGGACTAATTTTAAAGTGCCAGATTAATTCACTTGTACTTTTAGTTTATTACAACTTTAGTCATATTGAGCTTTTAGGATGATCAAGTTTTTCTAGAACTTGTGATTCTCCTAAGGGGGTATTTTATTGTAAAGTACTCAGTTTTTATGTAAATAATAACAAATAAAAGTTATTTCTTTTGAATGATCCTTCTGGGATACTATGTTGCCATTTATAATAATATCTTCAAGATTTATTACATCAACATAGATCTCATCAAGATTCATTGCTTCCAGATGAATCTTAGTATCAAGGATCCATGATAAGGAATTATTGCCTAAGATGTCAAGGGCAACAAATTCAAGCTTTGTAAGGTTTGACATTTATATCAAATATATAATTACGTAAGTAATTAAATAAACAAATATTTTTATCATACAAAATTCTAATGAAAGAATGCTACATAGACATATATATTCAAAGTTGATTCATACAAGGTACATATAACTATTATTAAGTTGCTTTATCACAAACCATTTTTAACAAAATATTTTTAATCAATTAAATGTGAATCTCATAACGTGCATCTCATAACAATATATAACAATATAATAATGTGAATCTCATAAAATTTTTAATCAATTAAAAATTACTAAAATTATGAGCAAAAAACGTAAAGATAAACAAATAGGATAATTACTAATTCCTTAAAAAGAAAACTTACAATGAGTTGAGAAAACTACACAAATAATCTTTGATGTTTGAAGAACAATGGGATCCTTTCCAAAATTGGGTAGAAACTCGTGCTGATAATTTGTTGTAAAATGATGAAAATATATATAAAACAAAGTAAAAGAAACAAGAAATATATACTGACAAACTCTTATATTCAAGTGGTCATCCACAATTCTTTTGATCTCTCTTAGATTTGTAGTAAAGAAATCCCACATATATATATAGGACCTTAGAATGCTTGTAGAGTTTATGGGATAAGGTTATAATAATGAGTACAATTATGGACATAAATCTCCCCTATAAGCTTTACACATTTCAGCCTTTACATATCCCAAATAACCTTTTCATTGCCCAAACTTTACACATTCCAATCAGACTTTATTTCTAACAATATAAATTTTTTTACTAGTTTTCATTTTTTAGAACAATTGAGTTGACAAATTTTTACTAGTTAACGATGGTGACAATAACACAACCGTTTGATTGAACGTGAAGATAGTAATGGTAGTGACGTCGAGTGATTAACATATTTAAGGTAATGATAATCACAACAATGGAAATAGTCATGGGCAGTGTTGCTCATACGGGTGACAAAAAGGATTATCCATAGGATGAAACCACTTCAAAATGAAAATAAATAAATGATCAATTTAATTAAGCACTTAATTGTCTTGAGTTATCAATGATAAATTAAAACATTGTCAAACATACATTTGAATCAAATGATTTCAGTTAACTTAACTAATAAAGTTTTTTGTACCTGAACAATTATCATAGCTTCATAACAAGAGCAATCAATCATTATGAATAAGTTAAAATTTTATCGTATTTTAAAAAAAAAAAAAACTCAAAGTAGGAAGGCTCATTGCCATAATGAGCAAGACCCAAAGTCCAAAAAACTCTTCTACCTTCCAAAATCAAAAGCCAAGGGCTTTCAAATAGAAAGAATGAATCCCACAGCACCCCTTTTCCACGTTTTCAAATGGAGTGTTTTTTTTTTTTTTTTTTAATAAGCTTACCGAGTGGATTGTTTTGTCTTTTCTTGGACATTTTGTGTCCAAGACAAGAATGAAAGATATAAAGGAAAAATGGATTGAAATTTAATTATATAACTCTAAATCTCAATCTTTGGGATCCAAATCTAAGTTTTGTCCAAATAAATATATATGCCTTTTCTTCTCATTACTGCTGATAAGGGTATTTTTAGATCTACAAAGCTGACAACATGAAGCATAAGTGAACAGACCAAATGTCTGATTGTTTAGCCTGACAAGCCCACCTTGCAACATAGTAGATGGTCTTATTAAGTTGACGACATGACAGGACTGATGAACACATTTCCGTGGGCAGATGGATCCAAAGGAAGCGAACCTCAGTTAGACAGACCTTAATATGGACGAACACAACAAAGTGGACGGGTCTCAAGCAGACGGACCCAAGAAAGGGGGATGCACGATACTCACGTGGCTAGAAGTGCTCATCAAGAATCCTGATATGGAAAAACCTTGCACTCTACGCCCAACCATAATTGAGGGTCATCTACAAGGAAGACCATCCCAAAAAATCCGAAAATTTGATGGAGAGTTCTCCCCATAAGGAAAGACCTTCCTCCTCAAGAAATTAAGGTCAAATCTACACCACTATATAACCCTCAAAACCATTTCTCACAAAAGTATGCATAATTTACCCCAGCTCCCGTACTCTAGAGTTGTGAAGAGTTCTCTAACTTGACATTTGGAGGGTATTTGGCCAGTACCACATCGGTACTCTTTGTAAGGTCTTCTTCTTTTTTTGTGTTGTACAGATTTGGTATTGAGTACGTGAGGACCGTGTGACTTATTGACCTTTTTTTGGCATCATAAACTGCCTTGTTGCTTAGGCATTGTTAACAGACGCAATTGTAGCCGTCAACATAATGGTAGCTATCATCATTTCCAACGTTGACTTGAGTAGCAAACTATAAAATATTTAGTATAAAATAATACCAGCCGAAATTCAATAATTTAAATAATATGAGTACAAAATAACCTTATTTGCATTTCAACATTATTCTTAGTGCTATTATTAAATAGTTCGTATACACATCTTTTATTTATTGGATTTTGAACGCGTCATTATTTGATAATGCCAAACACTTTCTCCAAAGTTAGACTCGTTTGACTTGAAACCGGTCCAAAAGTTGAGTCATTCAACATTTCACATGTGGTAACGTTGTAAAAAGGGTGAGATTATTATTTAAGGATCGATGATGTGGTATTAATGAGATAATGCTATCTATGCAAATATATGTGTGAGCTTTTTAATCAAGGCAAGAAATAAAAAATAAAAATTATCCGGTAATATCATATTTAAATAAATAAGAATATTTTATTGATTGGAAGGTAAAAAAAAAACCACGTAAGCCGTCTTTAATAATTTCTCGCATGGCAGCAACAAGTTTCAGTTGAAAAACTGTGGTCTCACACGTGTCAACGTACGACAAAGTCAAGTTGTACTTCCCCAGAACAAAACAACAGGCAATTCCCCAAAACGGCAACGAGCTATAATCAAGTGCACTCAACTCGAGTACTACCGTAATGTGGTGTCACAATTTTGATCGGTTCAACTTAAAAAAAAGTCAAACTTGAACCCAAATGACCCACTGTTTTAGCCAATAGTCTCAACCTAAAACCAACAAAACCAAAACCCGCAGATTGTTTGCTGGTTTAACCCCTCTCTCTCTCTCTCTCTCTCTCTCATACATACATATATATATATATATATATATAGTCATATATATCCATTTCAGCTTAGTAAATCAAATCAATGGCGCCCACAGCAGCAATGCTAATACTGTGTCTTCACAGCAAACCAAAATCCCCACCATCTTTTGCTCCTCCATCACCACCTGCAACTTTTTTTGGGCCTAAGCTTTCGGCAGTGAGGTGGGTTTCGGTAGTGAATTCCATCTGCAAAGCAACATCAGATGAAAAGCAAGTTGATCCTTCTTCTGCGTTGGAGAAGAGGTTTCAAGATGCCTTTGAACTCAGTTGCTGGTCGAGCTGAATAACATTACTTTTAACCAGAAAAAAGGCCTAATTATGTGTTGTGGAGGTGGGTTTGACTGTTTTATTTATGTACAGTGAATGGTCTGTATATTTGATCTGGTGACAGAAACTTTTGTTCATGAATTTCACATTTATTAGCTGCTAATGTCAAGGTTACAAGCATAATTTGCAAAGGTTTTCATATTTTACCGTGAACCACGAATAGCAAGTTGTATATTCAATTGAATGGTAGCAAATAGAGAGCACGTAGCTTAAAGCCTTAAACATATGCAGTTTATTCAGGGGCGGCGCTACACTTTGTTCAGGGGTTCTTTCAATTTTTCTTTTTGGTTAGTTTAACATTTTAATTTATTCTTAAAAATATTATTTGTAAGAGTAAGAGTTTGTAATTGTAAGCTTAATTTTTTATTATAAATTTATATTATATACATATATATATATATATATATATATGTGTGTGTGTGTGTCGAATATTGATTGCGTGCATTATTTTTTGTTGTTAATATTATTTGTGCAAATAATGATGTGTGTGAAAGTTTGTGTGTACGGAATAAATATATAAGAGAAATATTTTGACACCACTTTCATAGAAAATATAACAATTGCTCACGTTCGTTAATATGATCCTAAATATAATATAACTTTATATAATTTAGTAATTAGGAAATAGAGAGGGTTTTTTGCATATATGTGTTTTGTTACTACAAAGTCAATGAATTGTGTTTATTCATTTAGTTTAAAATATTTTTATAAAAATAAAGACAAATAGATAATAACAACGGCATAAAATAAAAATAAAAATATTAGACAAATTTAACAAAATAAATTATAAAATGGTCATAACTACCTATAATAGCAATAAAAATTCATAATGAATTATCATGTAACAATTCAAAATTTGAAAACATGTAACAATTCAAAATTTGAAAACATGTAACAATTCAAAATTTGAAAACTTGTAAAAGGAAATTGTAAATTTTTTTTTTTTTTTTTTTTTTGTCGATAACTCGATATATTCAACTTCTCTTTTTATTAAAATTTTTTCATTTAAGTTTTTTAATGTCCCTCCCTAAACAAAATTCTTGGAGCCACAAAGTTTATTAAGCTTTATTTCCATCCAAAAAGAAAATGTTGGGATGGAGCTGTACGTATCTCTCCTCCCTTTTGCTTTTGAGTGCACGTTTGCTTGAAAAAAGAAAAGAGTTTGATGGGGCTGTCTGCAGCATAGGCCAAATCTGCCTTAGGCAACAGCCCCATCATGTTAAAGGCTTTGCCAACTAAAACTTTTAGAATTGGAGCAACGTTCATCACATATATGAAGTAATATTTCCAAGCGCACCTCCTCTGATGAATCTGGTATTTACTTCTCACCGCTTCAAGTTGTAATTTTATCAATTTTCCATAAAGTAGAACGTGTGCCACTCTATGCAAACTAGAAATGTATGGTACAAGAAGAGGAGTTCATAAACCCAAGTCGATAAAGGACAATTTGCTCTTTTTTTCCCATAAGAAGCACGATACCAGTCAATAGATATAAACAAATTCACAAGAAACTCAAATATTTGTTTCTGTTATTGAATGTAGCAGGTGCCAATCTCATCTTTCACTCCAAAAGCAATTGATAATTTCCTCACTAAAAGTACAGTTCAGAACATTAAAGAACCACGGATAAGTGATGCATCGTTTCTGCTCAACAATGGGAAAAATGGCTTTTAACTTAATATATTACCAGGGATCGCTCTGCAAAAGGAAAGTCTCTGATAAGTGTCCCATCCCGAGTTCTGCTCTGCCAAATCATTTTATACAAGTGAAAGATCTCCACCACGGACCGATCTCTTGACAAGTTTAGCCCACGACTCATTGGTCTCAGTGATGACTTTAAGAGCATAGTCCTGTATATCGGGCAGAATTTTTTATCAGGAAAAATGAAAACAGAAAGAACAAAAGTTAAAAACACCATGCATGCATACAATGGGAGAACATAAAACAGAAACAGCAACAACAACAATACTAGCAATAACAGCGACAAGTATAAATATATATAGTGTAGTGCTATGTACAGAATGGGCTTCTTTATATGGATCATGAAATGGTTTCAACTCGTGGCATTTTTATTTATATCTTTTCAAAGATAGATAAAGAAGGGAAATGTCAGCGGTTCAACCCATCACACCGTCGATTATCAAAAAAGATAGCAGTATAGCTCAGGCAAAGAATAAGTGTGGTCTGTGTAACTACATCTAACAACCAAACTGACTAAACTAGTAGGCATCTTCTAATATGCTGTGGATAGTTGGCTAGAATTTAATATATACAAAAAAGAGAAAACTAGCAACTGGTTCAACTGAGTTCCTATTATCAATTATACTTGAAAGCAACTGTCTTGGTATGGCAAGGAATATGTTTATATGCTAGTATGCTACTGTATTCAGAATCCTTTTAACTAGGCGAGATATTCAAAATCTAGATCGTACAAATAGAAATATAAAAACATGCATATATACTAGCGACCATACTTGACACAAAAAACATGGAATGAACTTGTACCAAAGAACAAGGATACAGCACTTGCCTGAAAGAAAACTTTAGAATAATAAATGTTATATTTAAAATGTGGAAAAAGATCCTTGATCAAAATATGTGGCCAGCAATCTTGGTGTAGAAAATGACAGTAAGCAGAGACAACACCCCAAATGAATCAAGCATTGAAAATCAGACTACTAAAAAGAAAAAATACCTTGTTTGCTGCCTTGTTTCCAAGACCAAACTTGTTTGCAGGTTTCCCATCAGGAATCTTGTAGTCTCTGAACCAATCCCTAATTGCAGTGAGAGTGCCCTGAAGAAAACCATCAAATAAGACCCCATAAATTTTGCTTACTGTAAATGCAATTGCTTCACTATTTGTCTTCTTGTTTTTTCTTTTTGGCCTCTTTTATCTTTTGGCTAGACTATGGCAACCAATGCTTCACTTTGTTCTAGCTCACACTTGATTCTCCAATTAATTAGTGATTTGTTCATTGACAGACACGTCTGTAGACAATATGTTGTTTGGGCTAATGGATTAACAATGTTAATAATAGCTTTACTATTATGCACATGAGATGAGTAAACCACAGAAATACTCAATTCAACAAAGCGTTCAACTTTTTAACTCCACAGCAGAAAATAATTTACTACCCTTGTCTTTGTCTATATCTATATCTTCTCTTAAATATTGGACCTGTATGTAATCCTTTTAATAAGCCTATAATTTCCAACAAGAATCAAAAGTCTAGTAATAATAAATTGATGCAATCTCAACAAAATCTGCTACTCATCTTCAAACCCACCAAGTAGTTAAGTGCCACATCACCATTTTAATGAACCCAACTTATCTTGCACAATTTTCTAATTCTTGCAAACTGGATTCCTTTTTCTTCTTCATGGATAATGACTTATCACATGGAGATTTACAGCAGCCATAGTCCTAATCCATCTGCTCACATAAACGATGTTCTATCTGCCTATTTTGCACAATAATCTATACAATTGAAAATGTATGTTGTGAATACTTCCTGGCCATTGCTTATTTATAAATGTGATGGTTGCTACCAACTGAACAAATATAAGCTGTTTAATCACTAAGTAGGTATTGTTTATAAAACATTTACACATGTTCTGGTCATTCTTTCCATTAAAAACATGGCATAATGACTTATGGTCTGTTGGATGTAAGGATGGAAGAGTGGGAGGAGCGAAAATATACGGAGGATATAAAAGTGAAACGATAAAAAGATTTTAGTTTTCTACCATGTGTGTTTGGTATAAAAGATGGAAAAGTAGAAGAATGGAGAACAAATATAAATTTATTTTGTTTGGTTGAGAAAAAAAAAAAAAAAAAAACGAGATGATAGAAAGTGTAATTTGTCTAAATTTACTATCATGCCCCTCTTACAGAGGAACTAATTTTTTCAATAATATATTAGAAGTAATTTTTTCCAATATTACATAAGGGAATAAATTATCAATTAAATTAGTAAAAATGACATCTTATAAAAGTAAAAATATCACACACACACACATATATATTTACCTATCCTTTTTACATCCTTAAAATATATATATATATATATATGTATGTATGTATGTATGCATGTATGTATGATTAATTAAATCAGTTAAAATAGCACCTTATAAAAAAGAAGGTATCATTTTATTCTATTTTCATTCTATGCCAAAATTCACTGTACTGACTTTTGGCATTCATCCCTTACTTAAAAGAACAATCTGCAATTGTGCATGTTATAGAACATAATTGGCTTATACGTTTCATAAGGGATATTGAAAATACAAGCAAGACCTGAAGTATGAAATAAAAAGAATATATTATTATAAGTAGGGTTAGTTTCGTCTCCAAAGCCAAAAAACAATAGAGTAGTCATCTGATAATGTTTGCATTTGCAGAACAACAGCACGGTGGTGAATAGATGAAGAAGATTAAAAGCACTTGGGTTACTGAAATTAAGTTGGAAGAAGGGTAGAAAGGTAATATTACTAACCAACCCATTTTTCCTCTCATTTTCTCAACATTGTGGGGAGAAAATATTTTGGTGGGCCCGGGTGAAAAACACCCGGGCATCCAGTTTTACTTCCAATTTTCTCTTGCTAATCAAACAGAGGAAAAACCTCGTTTTCCATCCACTTTTCCTTCATCCCTTTCCTACCCACCCACTTTTTTCAACCCAACCAAACAAAGCCTTAGAGTACAATTGAAGATGTTACAACATTTAGCAAAGTAAGGGAGAGGGGAAAGGGGGATAGATTTAACAGCACTTAGAAAATGGGCATACCGGGAAATGCTTCTCAACATCATCGATGTCATTCACAAGAGAAGCTTTTGGATCATCCAATGAAATTGCAACTATTTTCCAGTCAAGTTCCCCTTCATCAATCATGGCCAAAGCAGCCAAGGGCTTGACTTTAAGAATTTGTCCAATTTTTCTTTGACTTTCACCAATCTCAACAACATCAACTGCAAATTAAAAGAAAACAGCAAGGATATTAATACAAATTGCTATTTAGGACCAAAAAAGGACATAGACATACTAGAATGGTCAAAACTAAAACAATATCTGGTGATATACCTGGATCATTATCACCAAATGCTCCTTCAACTTCTGCATTAGCAAGTTTTGGGTCTTCCCATGTTTGTGGAAGCAATCCATAATTCCAATTTATATTGTAGCTGTCAATCAAATAATAAGATCAATCAGGATTTAGATTTTTAAGGAATTAAAACTCAATGATATCAACGAGATCAAGGGCCCCAATGAAGTTATTACCCATTACAGCCTAAAATGGGTGGAGACAGTGAGTTTATAGTTACAGCTTGTTTACATTCAAAGATGGGCATTGGAACCCCTCTCTTTGTGTATCAATAATGACTATTAAGGAACAAATTTCAAACTTCAGAAGATGCACTATACTAGATGTATGATTCAAATATAAATTTACAATAAGATTTTACACAATCAATAAAATTTAATATAACAGATAGAGATTGAGTTAGGTTTCATCATTTTTAATCAATTCTTGCCATACAGCAACTGGCGAGCAATAGCACTAGCCTATTTCTCATATTCAACCCTAGGGTTTTTGCAAACTCTATAGAGATCGAGTTAGGTTTCATCATTTTTAACCAATTCTTGCCATAAAAATTCCTCTGTGGAAGACAGCAACTGGTAAGCAATAGCACTAGCCTATTTCTCATATTCAACCCTAGGGATTTTGCAAACTCAACCAACATCTGAGCTTAGATATCTTTGCATAAAAATACAAGTACATAAATCAGGACAAACAATAACATACAACAAGAGGAAAACTAGAACATCAAAATCTTACGGATAGTATCGAAGCTTTCCCTTTTTGGTATCCTGCTTTATGGGGGTAAATGGCTCATCAGTAGCAATCTCCATCTTTGCACTTGATTCTTTGGGTATTTCAACAATAAAGTTGAAAACACCATCACCCAAGTGCAGTGGAATATCATGCCAAGGGGAAACCTGCATGAGCGAGCAAGCAATTATTCTCAACATCAGTACATAAAGGAAAGAACAAAAGGTGTTTCAATTTCTCTCTCACGCACACAAAGGGGAGGGGAAAATAGAGGAAAAACTCAAATCCAAAATCAAATTCCTAATTTAATTTGAGACAAGAGAGCCCTCAACTAGGTCCAAAAACTACATTAATTGTGTAAAATTTGTTGTTTCCTGGGCTATGCAATTGAAAATCCTACTATAAGTTTTTCATTTCTTGTCTCTTTCTACATTTTCTTGGCAATGACCAACTTGCATTTGAATTCTAAAAAAACCTTGGTTAAAAGTGTAAGGAATATTGGATTTTTGAAAGCCATGTTTTCTGTAGTTTACCATATCTAAAACTAAACGATGACTGCCTCAACTAGGCCAAACAATTATCCTCAACATATTTTCATAACATTCTTTTCCAAATTCTACATAATCCAAAATCATTAATTTCTTTTATTTCACACAATTGGGCAAATAGAGAGTAGCCAGACGATAATAGCAAAATTTGTACTCCTTCAAACACAGACTGAGCATCATCTATGCCCTAAATGCTTCAGCTAGCCTGAGTAACCATCAGATTTTACTTCTCCCGAAGTCCCAACTCCCCAAAACAAAGGAAGAAAAATCAGAGATTCATAACTCAATTTTCTTTTCATGTCCCAATCTTTTAATTTAAAAAAAAAAAAAAAAATGCTCAGATAGAACCGTGAAACTAATGGCACACCAAAGTTCTAAACACAGATTGGGCAATTAGGAGTACACAACAAAACAATGCATCAAATAATAATAATTCAATATATGAACAGTTACCAGAATCAATAATTTTAAAAGATTCAAAACTCCAACTTTTCTCTTATTTTCCCCCTCATTTTCTCGTGAGCCAAACAAGATGTTAAAAGGTACCTTCTTTCCGGAATTTTCAACGAAGTAGACCCTGTAGTCAAGGGTTTCGGGCTGACCCTCCTCTTTGATCTGAACCTCGGGGTTGTAAATAGCTTTACAAGTGAACAGCCTCTTAGAAACCAAGGAAGACGCTGGCTTGAGGTTCTTGAAACAGAGGGTACTCTGTTTGGAGAGGAAAGGCTTCTTGAAGAGCAAGCAAGTGGCGGAGGCAGTGGTGGTGTTGCTCGCTACGGCTATGGCTCTCGTGGCCGCCATGGTTAATTGGCTGAGAGTGAAAGTCTGAAAGTGAGAGAGTCACAGAAAAATTGAACAAATGCGTCAGCAAAGTTTTGTCCTAGTGATGTTGATTAACCTTTTTTTTTTTTTTTTGTATTTATTTATAATGAGGTGGCAGTTGGTGATTGGATGATCCAACACTGAGGTTTGAAGCGCGTGTTGTTGCCATCTTTGTTTGAAGTTGAATGAACCTGGACAATACTCGATACTGTGACAACTGTTCCGATGATGTCTCACACGTGTGTCTGGTCTGTACTCTGTTTTAGCTTATGATGTTGTTTCACATGGTGCGAATCTGAATGCAGATTATACTTTCTGTCTCGCCTTCATCTGCTAGTCTGTCGACGCTTCGCGGCTGCTCAACTACCCATTGCGGCGATGCTCGCACGCCTCTCTACCTCTTTCGGCTTGAGAGTTGTTGTGGATATGGAAGTGTGTCATACCTCGGGTATGTGACTGGAATATGAGTTAGTTTTATGAATATTACTAAGGGTAAGTAAAGTCGCCATCAATCATTAGGTTTTTCTTGGTGTGATTGGTCACATAACTCTATTTGATTTTATTACCGATCTTAGACTAAGAAAATGGTCGTTTTTCCTAATCTAATGTGAATGGGTAAAAATCTTGATTCTTGAGTTTGGAAATCTGGTTACGTGTGGAGAAGGTATAAGGCACACCCACAATGCCTATCCGTAGATAGTCCTTTGTTTTGGTAAAATCATAATTTAAGGACATTAGCAATTGAAAACAAGCTATTGGCATTAGCTTTCGTGGCTTTAAATGTGTTGGGCTTTGAGGTTTGATCTTGGAATGAGTATGGTCTCGATCGATGCTTTCCAAGTGTGTTTGAAGTTGTTGCCAAATTTCCATGGCGAAAATTCGGTAGTGCTTCGCCTCAGATGCGTCATAGTATGCAAAACACTATTCTCACCAAACTTTCAACATGAGAATACGGCAATAGGGATGCCCCATTTTCACGGCGAAAATCTGGCAGAGTTTTGCGTCTGTGTATACGGCGTGCATTGACATGCTCGTACTGTGACGAGTCGAAGCCCTTCAAAGTGCCAAGCATGTTGATAAGTGTCGCATACACGGGGAAACCAATGTCACTTGGTGACATGGATCAAGACAATCACACCACAAAGATCGTGCACACAATATAGCATGAATATGTACCTACGACAATCACCTTGAGCGCATACCCACACCACAAGGTCAAGAGCTTTTATGACTAGAGAGGGTCACTCACGTAGCCACAAGAGTCCATATACAAGCAGATATAGATATACATACATTATGCACAATGCTATCATGTAGGGCAGGAAAGTAAAACAGACATTGCCAATGTCCCAACAGTATGGCCCAACAAGATACAGGAAATGTAAAACAGACATTGCCATACTTAGGGAACGCGGCCCAAGCATAGAACAGGAAAAATAAAGGGGTACATGGAGAGGGGGAACCCTAATACATGCTCTAGGGAAGAGGCTTTGAGAGAGGGAAAGAGAAAACCACTTTGGAAGGGCTAGGCCCCCTAATCTACTGAACATTGCCCTTTGTGGGCTTACATCCTCTTGCTTGCATCCTTGCCCTTTTGCCTGCGCCTAGGGGGTCGCACCCTTGCTTCAAGCATCCTTGCTCCATGTGTGTACACGCAACAAACAAGGAAACAAGCTAGCAAATAAGCAAATAAACAAATAGAAGGAAAGCATGCTAAAAGACAAGCTAGGGAAAGATGCCAAACAAGGGCAAACAAACATGTGAAGCACATAAAGGGGCAAACAACATGTTATCAAAAAAAAAAAAAGGGAGTCCTAGGAGGACAAATGTAGGTTTGGATCGAGTGTCCATAGTTTCATTGGATTGGAGTATGGACGATGCACAAACTTATGCATGAACATGTAGGCAAGCGTGCAAAGATGCAAAGAAGCAAAGAAAACCAAACGGGTGGCTCAAAGCAAGCAAGGAAAGCATATCAACACCACAGAGGTGTATCTCATAAGTGGTTAAATCCAAACGAACCCTAGGAAGGAAGGATGTAACCATACAGGCAAATCCACGGGGGGCACAAAGCATGGCAAGGCCTAGATCTAGAGAGACTAACATGGAGATAAAGCATAAAAGCAAGCAAGCAAACATAGACATGCAAAGGAAATGATCCAAACCCTTTAATAAAGGCCTAGGTGTATGGATGTAGGCCTAGACCACAAGATCTAGATCTACACCCTACCAAAAGGGCCAAAACATAAGAAAGAGAGATATCAAGAGATGGAAGGGCTTTAGAAGAACATGGTATAGCAACCAACATAGATCTAAGTACACAAGCATGGCACAGAGCACATAAACACATAGATCTAAACATAGGGATGTAGATCTAAGCACAGACATGTAGATCTAAGAATAAACATGGCAAAGAACGCATAGGCATGTAGATTTAAGCATAAACATGGCCAAGGGCCTCAAAGCATGTAGATCTAAGCATGAACATGACAAAGAACACATAGGCATGTAGGTCTAAGCATAAACATTGCAAGGAGCCTAACAACATGTGGATCTAAGCACATACATTAAATTTAGACATATCCTAACCCAAGAAGGCTAGGCCAACAACATCAAAGCGATAAATCATTGCATAAGCAAGGAAAAATGCTATAAAAACTATAAAGACATGTTAGGAAGCAAAAACATGCTAGGAAAAGCAATAAAGCATTTTATTAGGCAAGATAAAGCTAAGAAAAGGTTATAAAAGAAAAGGGTGTGGATTGTAGCTAAAAAGCTACATCCACACCCCTAAACCTCAAATCCAAGGTATGGAACCAAGGAGAGGAAAATTGGGTGCAAGAACACTACGTTAATGATTGTAGAAAAAAGAGGAGAATCTAAGGTGTTTGAAGGTGTTTGGATGTATTTGGGAGAGAAATTAGAGAGAGGAGAGAGAATCTGCCCAGGAAAACTGCCCAAAACTTTTATGTGTGGGTGTGTGTGTGCACGCGCGCAAAATAAGGGGTCTGTGGGGTATTTATTTTGGAAAAATGACCCTTTGGCCTTTTGCTTGGTCCAGCTTCCGATGTGTATTTGAAGGCATTTCCATACTCCGATTGAGCTGATCTTAGTGTCCTTGGAAAACTGTGGATGTCTAGTTTTCAGAACACTAAAGAAATTGAAAATCCAACAGTCGTATCAAAAGTTATGGCCTCGGGAAGCGTGCTGATGCGCTTTTCACAATTTTCTAGATATCTCAACATTTTTAACTCCGATTTTGACCCATGAATAGTCATTGGAAAGGGAATTTGATAATCTTCGCAATGGAATTGGTCCCAACATGTTCTGACAGTCATATCAAAATTAACGTTTCTAGTGCCCTTGGGAGTCAACCTCAGGTCAAACTTGGTCAAAGTTGACGGACATTACCGAGTAGCTCAGGTTTGATGTATAAACATGAAAAATGTTGTTTTGGGATGATTTCGACCGACTTTTACTTTCGGTCAACCTAGGATTGACCAAGGGCATTTTGGTCAATTTGACTGGAAAAGGCACTTCGATTGCTCTAATGCCCGAATGGGTTGCGCCACGTTGATCTAGATGTTTCCGCGGACCCATGGAGAAAAGATAATATTTTTGGAATTTTCAAGGCTGGCACGCAAATCGAGGGTAGACAAAATACGTTGTCTACAACTGCCCCTTCTTTATATGAGATCTCGAGTGCAATGAGAGGTGTTAGGTAAAGAACATGATTCTGCATTTTGTTGCCCCAAAATTGCTTGCGGAAACTGTGCTGTTCATGGGTCAATACCGGCTTTACTTGGCAAGATTGAGCTGCTGCAGCTAGTCTGGAAAATTTTTGGCTTGGTCCTAGATGTTGGGTAAAAGACTTTTTTTTTTTTTTTTCATCATTTATCCCATAATGATGTTGGAAAATATATATGTTCACATGTTTTAAGTAGCATAGGCAAACTTGCGTATGTCGGATGCTATGAAAACACATGAAACACTAGCAAAACTAAAAGAAAGGCGAGGTAGATATGAGAGACTATGCATAATAAAAATGGAAAAATTTGAAAGGATTGAAAATGTGAAAACAATGCAATTTTGAGTGATGGTAGTTTTGTAAAACATAGGATTAAATGGTCGCTGTCGAATCTGAACCCTGATGAATGCATAGGATGCATAGGACTAAACGGTCGTTGTTGAATCTGAATCTCGGTGAGACTAAATGGTCGCTGCCGAATTTGAATCTTGAAGAAGGCATAGGATGCCTAGGACTAAACGATCGCTGTTGAATCTGAATCTTGGTGAATGCATAGAATGCATAGGACTAAACGATCGTTGCTGAATTTGAATCTTGGTGAGACTAAATGGTCGCTATCGAATCTGAATCTCAAAGAAGGAATAAGATGCTTAGGACTAAACGGTTACTGCTGAATCTGAATCTTGGTGAATGCATAGGATGCATAGGACTAAATGGTCGTTGCCTAATCTGAATCTTGGTGAGACTAAACGGTTGCTGCTGAATCTGAATCTCGGTGAATGCATAGGATGCTAAATGGTCATTGCCGAATCTGAATCCTGGTGAGACTAAACGGTCACTGCCAAATTTGAATCTTGAAGAAGGCATAGGATGCCTAGGACTAAATGGTCGTTGCCGGATTTGAATCCCGATGAATGCATAGGACTAAACGGTCATTGCCAAATCTGAATCTTGGTGAGACTAAACGGTTGCTGCGGAATCTGAATCTTGAAGAAGGCATAGGATGCTTAGGACTAAATGGTCACTACCAAATTTGAATCTTGAGAGAGAGGTATTTTGAAAATTTTGACATTTTTTGGGAAAACATAAGATTTTGGTATGAACATGCATGATATGTGTTAGGCAGCAGGGTTAGGCAATAGGGTTAGACATACTTACTTGTTTACTTGCATTGCCAAATGTTCTTGGGCTTACTTATTTTTGAGGTTCAAAAAATCATACACACAAGGCCCAAAGATTGAAGCCCTAGATCCATGAAGGGGCAGGTTTTAGAGCCCATAAAACAAAGGCCCAGCCTGCCAAAATCAAAGGACCAAAGAGAGTCCGATAGAAAAGAACTAAGCCGGGATCCCGAAGACTGCCAAGGGCCAGGGATCCGTGGGACATGCAATGCAATCAGAATGGGATTGAGACAGCTCTCAAAAGGGGAATCAAAAGCACCGAAAAACGAAGGATAGAAAAGTCCTCCTTAAGCGCTCAGTGATACAATAGAACCAGAAGGCTTGGAAAGCAACAACTTGTGAGCAAAAGGCTGGTACTTCGGGGAACCCAGAAGTGATGAACTGTAAGAGGAAGTAGCTGGAAAGACCTTTGACTTGGCAGAGAAGGATTCAGCTCATTTTGGAAAAATGAAAAAGGGTAAAAGTTTGGAAGCATTGAAAGAAGAGAGATTGAAGGTCAGCTACCTAAAGGCACCACAGAATGGAAAGTCAGCGTGGCAATTTCAGGGAGACAACACCAAAAAGAGGAAATTATAAGGAATGAGAAAGGAATCAACCCTCTGGGTACTGTCACAGCACGAGCTTTG
The DNA here is from genome assembly GCA_019022515.1 of Quercus aquifolioides. Classification (NCBI taxonomy): domain Eukaryota; kingdom Viridiplantae; phylum Streptophyta; class Magnoliopsida; order Fagales; family Fagaceae; genus Quercus; species Quercus aquifolioides. Next base: position 28,897,568 of record CM032332.1, on the reverse strand, counting down.
ATACCTAAGGGAACAAAAGAGAGAAATTGGAGGTACCCTAGAATCCGACCATGACACTATAAAAGGGGAAGGTAGCCAACATTGAAGGGGCATTCAGCAACAGTGAAATCATAATAGAATCATTGAGAAAACTCTGTCAAAATTCAAAGGAAATAGGAAAATATCTCCCAGTATCCCATAAACAGCCACCAGTACATACTTGGATTCAAAGGGATTCAAACTTTGCAAGTCTTAGAGGTTTTGATAGCCATCTAAGTCTGTAATTTTTGAGTTTATTTAGACCTTGTATCACTTACTTAGTGAGCATATTGTAATCAATAATTAAAAAGATAATCAAGTAGTTCATGTTAATTTGAAGATCCTTAATAGGCACTGTGTATCTTTCTTTTTATTACATTGTCTCCTTTTGCTGTTTTTCCTGCTGTTCAATATATATATTCTTGCTTGTCAGTTTATATGTGTTGTGGGATCTCTGCTATGTGCACAACTTGGTTCGTAAACAGCCCACTTAGATGCGGTGAACTAAGCCCAATCCCTTCAAACTATAACAAGAGGGCCCGGGGTCCTTGCTTAAGCTTGGGCCAGGATACCGTCCAAAAATTGACCCTTACACTTATCAATCTTGAATTTGCCTCCGCAAGTATGTCTTGAGGGATAAGATTCGGTGGTGCTCGCAAGAAGGCTCACGCCTTTGTTCCATCTCAAGTTGATTTGTCTAGTAGCGATGACGATACTGTGTTAGCTAGTGTACAGGTTGCGCAGACCCTTCAAAGGCGCTTTCACTGAGGTGGTGATAACCCTGCGCCCCCTAGGGGCATATATATAGCATATCGTACTAGGAGTTGATGTTCGGTGGAGACGGCCAGTGCCTCGTCTTAATCCCGCACTGGTTCAGGAGGCAGTTCTTCATAGTTCCTTCGGATCGAGGAGGGAGGAGGCCCAGGGAGCGAGGAGCTAGACGAGGAGCTCATGTTTGATGTAGAGGTCAATGACAGGGCCAAGCCACGTCCAGGCGCTCCGAGGTGCCGTAATCGTAGACCGAGGTTTCCTCCTTGTTTGTCTGGGGCCAAGGCCTATACTAGAGAGGTCGATGACAGCATAAATGATATTTATCTTCATCATGGTCTGAAAAGGCATCCTTCCGCTCAGTTTTGGAAGGCTCAGGTATGTTCCTTTTTTCTCTTTCACTTGTCAAATATAAATGTGTAGATATGCATACTAACTGGTAGCTTTTTTGATTTTTGAGTGCAGGTTGCTAACAAGATTTGTGGTTGGGGAGTCTGGTCTTCATTCCTTCTCCGCCTATTTGACCCTGAGACGAATGTGCACTATCTCAGCTTTTTGATTGAGCAGGGCTTTGAGGTGTTCCTGAGGATTCCCCCTTATTCCATTAGGCATGTGATATTGGAGACTTTGGTGCCGCGATTCCATGTAGAGACTAGCACCTTTCATTTGTGTTGTAGGGAGTATGTAGTCCTTCCCGTTGACTAGACGGCCATTCTGGGCCTTAGATTCGGTAGGTATCCAATCCCAACTTTGTAGATTTTGATGTTACAAGCGAGCTTTTGGGCATTCGCTATCCCTTTACCCCTGTAAGGAGACAGTATTTTGGACCTACCAACGAGCCTCAGATCTGCATGGAGTGGCTGAGGGTGAGCATACCTTGGGAGGCGGAGCCGGACGATATTTCTCTCAGGCGGTTCTTCTACTTCATTAGTAGTTGCTTGTTTGGCAACAACCGGTCGGTGCTGACTTGCAGGTTGCTAGGAGCCATGAGAGTAGTATCAAATATAGGGGCCTATGATTGGGGGTCCCTTTCTTATGGATTCTTCATTGCTTTCCTAAGGCAGGCTTTGGGACAAGACTTTAGGAGCCTAGAGGGTTGTTGGCAGATTTTGACATGGTGGGCATATGAGTATATTGCAGCCCTATATCCACAATATTCCAGCCTTTCTTTAGGGATATATCCTAGGGCATATGCCTAGTCCCACTGCACGATCACCAGAGTTGTTTTGACACAGCCGTCCACCGTCGGCGCTGCGTTGGATTATGTCACTTGGGCGAGATACTCAATTGCCCCTATGACAGGCGGTTGTTGGCTAGGTATGAGGTTACCCATTCTATGGATGAGTCACAGGCGCGGCGTTGGTTCTAAGCTTTGTTAAGCTGGGAGTTTTTCTTAGCTGAGAGGACCTACTATCAAGTTATGCCGACCTTTAGAGTTCCCAAGGACCCACCTCAGGAGCTTTTGTGTATCGAGGTGATTTCGAATGACCCTGACTATACGACAGGCTCCTTCGAGTATTTCGTCACAGAGGACACTAATTACTTTGCTTGGTTCCTGCAGTCCACAACCGGACCCATCATGGATCATTGCCCTGTGAGTGGTGGCAGAGTGCTCGGTGGCATAGCACACGCTCGTTGGGCTTCAAATGCCCATTTGAGGTTGCATGTAAATACCTTATAAGCTTGGGTGAGAGATCTTGAGGTCATGGCCGCCACTAGAGAGGGGTATATACAGGAGGAGATTGTCAGGTCGCTTGCTAAAGAAAGGGACCTATGGCAAAGGAAGAGGGAGGCCCATGACGTTGCCACACAGAGAGAGAGGCGTCAGCTCCAGATTGAGATAGGCCTGCTTCATAGGTACATCGACGTTTTGATTAGCGAGATAAGGGGGCATATGATGCCTGTACCTCCAACACCTCATATTTCTAGCAGAGATCCTCCTATTTGTCGTCATGAGTCAGAGTATATGCCTGCTCCTCCTGGACCAGTTGGTAGTTGGGGATATGCCCCTTTAGATGATTTGGCACGGGGCCCTGTACCAGATCAAGCTCAATTTCAGGCTTCGGGATATGCCCTAGGTTCCCCGGTGGATCGAGCCGGTGCTTTTACAGGTCCCACTACGGGTGATGATGCTGATGATGGCAACGCTAGGCACTTCACTGATGACACCATTAGAGATGATGATTCCCCTTAGGCCAGCCATGTATTGTTGTACCATGATGATGTAGCCCTTGCGTAGGCATGTTTTTCTGATTTTTCTTGTATTTTGTAGACATTTCCCCTTGGTGGGCTAGATATGTATATATTAGATTGCCTCTTGGTAGGTCTGGATTGTATGTATTATATTGCCTCTTGGTAGGCTTTAGACATGTATGTATTGTATTGCCTCTTGGTAGGCTTTAGACATGTATGTATTATATTGCCCCATAGTGGGCCCTGATGTTTGATATTGCCTCTTAGTAGGCTCCTGATTTATGTATGGACATTGCCTTTTGGTAGGCCTTATATGTATGTTTCTAAATTTCACATGTTGGAAGGCTCTTGATGTATGATTCTTGAACATTTTCTCTTGGTAGGTCTTACATGTATGTTTTTGGATATTGCCTGTTGGTAGGCCTTCAATGTGTGTATGAACATTGCCTTTTGGTAGGTTTTACATGTATGTTTTTGGATTTCGCCTATTGGTAGGCTCTCGATGTATATATGAACACTGCCTCTTGGTAGGTCTTACATGTATGTTTCTAGATTTCGCCTGTTGGTAGGCTCCTAATGTATGATGAACATTGCCTCTTGGTAGGTCTTACATGTATGTTTGCCAGTAGCACTTTAGCATTTAGGAGCCAGTTGCACCACTGTGGTCACTTTGCAGTACTTTCACAAGTTTACCGATAAAATTTGACATTGATTAACCCGCTAAGGGATATGGAAAGAGGAAAGACCGCATAAAATAAAATAGCCCCAGTGTAAGTTTTATGCGGTTCTTAACATGAGAGGAAAGGTTCCTGGTGGGATGAACCTGTTGGAAAATCTGGTTTTGTATCTCAAACAAAACACACAGCGGAAGTAACAAACATGGATCTATTTCATTCATGATTGATAACATGTACTATGTAAATTTCAGAATTTAAGAACAAGATAGCGTACCTTAGTGCGATGAAATTCAGAACAAAATATTAGAAGTACTTGTGAACACTTTTAATCTTCACTCCAATTCCACTTTACGCCCAAGACGTGTGGTCTCTCAATCAGTTTCCAAGGGAGAATAATCGAGTGGCTTCACTCACACATACACACCATTTCACAATGATGTCTCTCTTTTTTCTCTAATAAAAAAATTATGTATGTTTCTCCCCTTATGTTTCACTGATTATCTAATTGGGCTGGTCTATTGGGCCTTTCCAATTTGGGCTTTAGTGTGTGGCTTGGAGTGGGACCAAAAGGGACCAATAAGACACTAGCTCCAATGGGCCTTGGGCTTTTCTGTCAACTCTTGACAAGTCCAAAGTTACTATTAATTATATTTAATACCACTATATAAATATAATTGCACTCTAGGCCTTATTAATAAATTATATCCCAAGACTTTATTATACATGCAACCCCTTCATAAAATATTCGTAGTAATACAAAGTCATAATTATAGACTGCCACTTTGAAGATTACTACATCTTAATCCTTGAGTACCCGACTTAATCCTTTAAGTTATTCATCATATATTTATGAAATCCAATTTCATAAATATATACTTTAGTAACTCCTTACTAAATTGGTTAGGGCTAACACTCTGAATAATCAAACTCATTAAACTTATCTCAAGGGAATATTTTATATCTCTGTTAAGAGATTATGAATTCCATCTTGAGAATATATGTTCCATTAACACTAAATGTGGATGCCTAACATACTGAGGTTTTGATCGTGACTTTAGATCTCACTGACTTTAGATCTCACTCCTGATATATCAAAGCAACCTATACTTCATGATCAGGTCCATTATTCTCTCAGGATTAAGAGTTCATATAAATAGAAGTCGTGAGATTTATTATTCATTTGACAGTCGTTAGGAGAATAATAAATCTCACAGCGGTCCAGTTCAATATGTCTTAACTCTTAAAACATATTAACACATCAACTAGAAATCTCTACTTCCATGATCAAGACAAATCATCTTAATTGATATGTTATAGTCTTCGCAGATGAAATGCCCAATTTCATCACCGACTACAAACTAAAATTCTGAGTTTACAAAGAACTTGTGACTTATATCTTCTGTGACTAAATCACATAAATCACATACTATGCATCTCATGGACTATATGATAATGTCCAAATATTCATGTTATCATTATTTTAGATAATAATAAAACAAATTTATTAATCACAACATTAAGTCATACATAATGTCATATATAGCATCATACAATAGGATTTAAGGGCACTAATCCTAACAGAACCCATTTTTGAGCATATTGATTAGCAAAAAATGGACTGAACCGTGCAAAATAAATTGCCCCAGTGTAGGGTTTTGCGTGGTTCTAAAATAATCAACCGACTTGAAGCGGGATTAGAATCGCATTGGATGATATGGGTTCCTTGACAACCCTAATGATGATCATGGATTTCCCCAGCGAGATTCTAAACTTGCCGTGTGACGGAATGTGCTGATTGTCTCAATTATAGATTGAATCGAATGATGCTTCAAGAAAAGTTCCCTTGAGGAATTTATCATCGTGATCTTTATAGCATGCTGGATGAATTGCTATTTGTGATTGGGAATGGCCCTGGCACTGTCCCATTACGTGTCTTGACGACGAGGGCTGAACTGATCCCTGAACCGGGTTTTGAAAATGAGGTTCAAGATATTCTGAGATGCTAGACGAGATGCACAAAGATAAACTACCCCGGTACAGGCTTTATGTGGTCTCGGTTGTGTGAAAAAAAATCTTTTGAAGGACAAGTTTGTTGTTGAACCTGCCGTGCACCACTATTAGTGCAAAAACTGAGGTAATCTTTGCTCTGGAGCTGTCCGAAACCCTCCATCCTTTGGATTCAAGTTCAGAATAGGTGTGGGTTTGTGATAGGGGGTTTGAAAAACCCTGGCACGTGTCCAGAGGGGCGATGGCCCTTCGAGATGCGCTGGCTTTGAGAAGCGTGCATAAAAGCTGGATGCCTCTTAGACCTTCCACATTCTGGTTTGCGACTTCTGGGGCCTTCTCCTACCATTTTTCTTCATTGAAAACTCCTAGAAACACCATTTTTGTTCACTTTTTTGCACGGATCTGCATCAGAACTCCGGATTTTTTCAGATCTGATCATAGATGTTCTTGGGCTCAAAACTTATGATACTGTGGTGAAGCTTGAGTGGGAGAATTTTTATGAGAGGGAGCTCAAGAGACGATGGACTTCATTCTCTTCCAAGGATTGGGCCTACATCAAGTAGTTCCTCGGAGATGCCACTTCACTCTTTCGCACTTCTTTGGATTGGCACTTACTGGAGGCCATAGCTACTTGTTGGGATCTCGCTTTGAGTTGCATCACCATTAGGGATGTGGACTTGGTCCCTATTTTATCAACTACAGACTCGATCTCACTTTCGCAAGCGGTTGGCGGAGCTATTAGGCCTAAATACGCCTATTGTGGATGTTCTAACCCAATATGGGAGCAGTTTGGGAGGTAGCATCCCTTTCGATTTTTCGCTTTGTCAGTTTGGCGAAGTTGAATGCCCTGCTGCTTACCGAGGAGACTTTGTGGATTTGGAGGAGCATTGAACCTTCTACAAGTGCCAGGCCTTTATGGTGGCCTTCTTTGGCTCAGTGTTATTCCCTTCTTTGTCGGGTTCTATCAGCTTTACAGTTTTACCTTGGTGAGTACTCTGCCTCATAACACTTCTTTTATTCCCTTTCTCCTCTTTAAGACTATTCGGTCTTTTTCTCTGTGTTGTGAGACGGGTAGTGGTAGGCTAGATTGTTGTGTGCATCTGCTACAGTTGTGGTTCTGTAGTCATCTAAGTGTGATATCTAGGGCACAGCCTGCTAGGTTCTTGAGGAAGAATTGGGTCAAAATCATTATGGCCCTTGATCTTCCTTTTACTAGGGACACTACTAGTTGGTTGCGGTAATTGTTTGGCTTGGGTCTCACTGACTAGACATGGAAGGTCAAGTAGGGAGTTGCTAGGTGGTAGGGTTGGACCCATTATGTTGGTTTGCTTGGCATCCCTTTGGTGGCCATTTGGGGTTGTACAGGGTACTTTCCAGGTATGGCCTTAAGGCAATTCGGGGGCGATTAACATGTCCCTCATTTTAGTGATCTTTCTATCATCACTTGTGATTATGGGCTCCAGGATATCGACACAATCATCATAGATTGCATTTTTGGCTTCTGGCAGGAGTGTAGGTTAACTATTGACTATCCTACTTGTCTTGGGGACGATCATGAGTGGTTTACTGTGGAGTTTAGAGAGTGGAGGGCTAGTAGGGACCCATGCTTCATTGCTGATTTATCAGTTCTGGATCATTTTGATCCCCGCCTTCCGGCTAGCATATTGAGGGATTATGCACTTGAGTTTGAGGTCAGAGTTAAGAGTACTCTTAGAAACTCGAGGGAGTGCTTGACAGAGGCTATTAGGGACAGAGACTACAGCAGGGAGCTTCTTGACGCCACGGTGGAGGATTATGATAAGATAGGGAGAGCTTATGAGGCTGAGCTTGCCACCTTTAGAGTAGAGCTTGAGCAGAGGAGTTCGGCTCCTTTAGCCAAGGAGGCAAAGTGTATTCAGTCTGAAATCCCGAGTCACTACCTTGGAGAGTGAGTTGTCAGATCTTACTCAGAGATTCATTATCTTGGGCCAGATGAGCGATAAAGAGAGGGCCATAGTGGAGGCAAGACACACTAAGGTGAGCAACAGGGTTGATGAGTTAGCATTGAGGCTATTAGAGGCTAAGTCCTTCATCCATTCCACTTTGAGCTTGGAGTATGGCCTAGCTAATAAGCCTAGTGAGCCACAGTTGGCTTTTTGTTGCCTTCAAACTAAGGTAGCTGAGAAGGAGGAGGCATTGAGAGTTGCTACTGCAGAGGTTGGAACCTTGTAGGCTTTGTTTGATACAGAGAGGCAGGGCTGCACATTAAGTCCTAGTATAGAAAGGGAGTTGGTTCGTCTTCGACATTCATATGGCCAACTTAGGGAGATTGCTAGAGATTTGGGCTTTGATGCATCAGGGTTGCTTCGTACCTATTCCTTAGATGATCCGATTCTTCTCACCGGTTTTGAGAGGCTATACAGGGCGGTATCAAACCATTTGGGCCACATTTGACTTGCTGAAGTCTTTGCTGTTTATTTTCATTTCTGCACATGAGCTATATAGTTAGTATTCCACCACATACGGAAAGGTTCGTCATAAATTGCTAGGCAATTGGGTACGGCCTTCCACTTTTGGGTTTTTAAAGCACAATCTAGTTTGTAAGGCATGCCTAAAAACGGAAAACAGGTGGAAACAAAGATGTTTTTGTGTTTATTAACTATCAAGAGATATTTATATCTATGAGATTTGTGTTTTGGATGCATAATGATGAATGCATGAAAGGGTTAGAAAGGCACAAAACAGGCATGTTTAATGAATATGTGCGTAGATGTTTTGAAAATGCAAGATCATACAAATAAAATGGTAAATGGAAGTCTATGCACGTCAATATCTTAGGTTCCAAGGGATACATCTTGTTTTAGAAAAATCTTTTCATTTCCCATTAGGGTACATCCTCCATTGGCATGGGCCATAAAATCTTTGAATAAAACCACGATGGGCCACGTGTATTGCAAACATAGAGCAACCTAAGAGGGTGCATACTTCTTCCATTAATCTTGATCATAAACCCAAGCGGATTCAACTGATTGATTTTTCTTTTAAGATGTGACCGGGCCAAGGTGGCTACCTACGTACCTCCATTGGGAAGGATCAAGTCATCACATAGTTCAACTGACATTTTTTTATTACCTTAATTTTTGCCTAGACCACCCTTTCGGGTTTTCAATCTAGCAGGCTCTCTCATTTCTTTTGCATTCCTTTTGCGTAGACCGCCCTTTTGGGTTTTCAATCTACCTTTTCATATATATATATATATATATATTTTTTGTATTTATTTATTTTTTTGTTTTTTGTCTGTTTACATAGGAATGTAGAAAAAAAGGTTGCACTTGGAGGCTCCTTCATGCAAAGTACTGTATGACATCATTCGAATTGGTGGGCATATTGAAGTCGTTCCCATCCATGTCGGCTAAGATCAAGGCTCCTCCGGAGAAGGCCTTTTTCAACACATATGGGCCCTTGTAGGTCGGGGCAAACTTTCCTCTATAATCAGGCATGGCTTAGTTATGCTTCTTCAAGACTAGGTCACCTTCTTTAAAGACTCTGGGTCTAACTTTCTTGTTGAATACTCACCTGACGCGGCGTTGGTACAACTGTGCATGGCATATTGCGGTCATGCACTTCTCGCCTATCATGTTCAGTTGCTCATATCGGGAACGAGCCCATTCAGCTTTTGATAGCTCTGCCTGTGATAGGATACTGAAAGATGGGATCTCTACCTCTGCAGGGAGAATGGCTTCCATGCCGTAGACCAAGGAATACGGGGTTGCACTCATGGAAGTACCAACAAAATTGTGATAGGCGCACAAGGCAAATGGCAAGAACTTGTGCCTATCCTTATAGGTGTCTGTCATCTTTACCATGACCTTCTTTATGTTCTTGTTGGCAACTTCCACCGCGTCATTCATCTGAGGACCATAAGAAATCGAATTCCAGTGTTTGATCTTGAACTGTTGGCAAAGTTGCTTGATCATTTTCCCATTTAGATTTTTTTGGTTATCTATAATGAGCTTTCCTGGTACGCTGTAACGGCAAATGATTTTTTGTTTCAAGAATTGGGCCACCACAGCTTGGGTGACGCTTTTGTAGGAAGCGGCTTCCACCCACTTGGTGAAGTAATTGATGGCCACCAAGATATACTCATGCCCATTGGAGGCTTTTGGAATCACGGGTTTGATGAAATCCATTCCCTAAGTTGAAAAAGGCTATGATGCTACTAGAGAACGCAGAGGTTTGGGAGGAACATTCTTTCTATTCTGATAGACTTGGCAATGGTGGAACATCTTGACATGCTTAATGTAGTCAATTTCCATGGTGAGCCAATAGTAGCTGGCTCTCATGATTTTTCGGGTCAACAGGGGTCCACTAGCATGGACTCCAAGCAAGCCTTCATACATTTCTTCCATCAAATGGTTAGCCTCAGGGGCATCTATGCATTGAAGCAAAGTTGTATCATAGTTCCTCTTATACAAGATGTCCCCACTCAAGAAGAATTGGCACACCATGCGCCTGATGAATTTCTTCTCACTGTTTGTGGCCTTAGGCGGGTATTCACTATCTTTGATGTAAGCCTTGATATCATGGTACCATGGCTTCCTGTTGATTTCAACTTTGATGTTCATGCATTCTTCAATATTCATGCAGTAGGCCGGCATGTCGCGAACCTCTATGCGCAATTGTCGCATATCATCTCATTCTGCCAACTTAACCATGCTAGCCAGGGTTGCTAAAGCATCTGCGAATTGGTTGTGTGCTCAGGGAAAATAAGCAAAGGTGATGTTCTAGAACTTTGGGATTAGGCGACTAATGCACTTCTGATACGGAATCAACTTGGTGTCTTAAGCTTGCCATTTTCCTTCTATTTGGGAGATAATTAATAGGGAATCTCCAAAGACGCTTAGATCACACACGCCAAACTCTAAGGCAACTTGCAGGCCTACTATGCACACCTTGTACTTTGTGACGTTGTTAGTGCAATCAAAATTCAGCTTGACTGAAACAGGGATTTGTTGCGCCCTATCATGGGCCTCACACAAGTTGCGGCAGTATATGCTCTACTACACCATGCGGTTGATTTCTCACATGGACCTTATTAAGTACATCTTTGAAAAGCCTGCCCTCATAGGGAAGATCTCCCATTGGTAGATGTTGCTATTCGAGTTTGATATTGTGTTTATGATGCGAAAGGCCATCAAGGGCCAAGTCATAGCCAATTACCTAGCGGACCAGCCATTGAATGATCCATAATTTTCAGAATCCCTCTTCCCAGATGAGGATGTTTTAGCAATAGAGCTTGAACTAAGTGTCGACGCCTGGCCTAGAATGGAGAACTGTCGGGCCTTTGTCCAACCACCTGTCATGGCGATGCTCCTGCGCTCGCGGGGCCCATTCCATTAGGATGATGGCAACCCAATATATCCTATGTGGAGGATAACTCCATAGAAGGTCCCATGATGATGTACACCTTCGTTGTTTGAAAAAGGAAAAAGCCAAAGGGTAATGGAAGAAGTTCATCAAGGAATTTGTGACCCTCATATGAATGGAAGAATGTTAGCCAAGAAGATTATAAGGATGGGGTACTATTGGAATACGATGGAGACTGATTGTGTGGACTATGTGAAGAGCTACCATGATTGCTAGACACATGCCAACTTGAACCATGTCCCGCCTAGTGAGTTGTATAGCATGACCTCTCCATGGCAATTCTCGATTTGGGGCATAGATGTGATTGGAAGAATAGCTCATAAGGCTTCAAATGGGCATGAGTACATTTTAGTGGCAATTGACTACTCCACTAACTGGGTGGAAGCGGCCTCCTATTTCGTGTTGAAAGCTAAGCATGTGGCTCAGTTTTTAGAGAACAACATCATATGCTGGTTTGGGGTACCCCAAGAGATCATTTTCGATAATGGTTCCCACTTTGAAGGCAATTTCTGAAGGGTCATGGAAGAATATGGCATTGAACATCACAAGTCTTCACCATATCGGCCAAAAGCTAATGGGCCATGGAAACAACTAATAAGAATGTGAAAAATATCCTAGCTAAGATGGTAGTGACATACAAAGATTGGGCTGGGAAGCTTCCGTTTGCCTTATGGGGTTATAGGACTTCTATCCGTGCATTGACTGGGGCAATACCTTACTCCTTGGTCTACGGTAGTGAGGCAGTACTTCCTATTGAGATGGAGATACAATTTTTGAGGGTATTGGTAGAAACCAAGGTCCTAGAAGAGGATTAGGCTAAAGCGAGATATGGCAATTGGCTTTGATAAATGAGAAGAGGGCTAGGGCACAATACCATGCACAAGGGTACCAAATAAGGGTTGCTAGAGCATTCAACTAGAAACTAAACCAAGAAGCCTTAAGGAAGGGGACTTGGTCCTAAAGGTGCTTAGAGATGAGACTTTTGATCCAAGGGGAAAAATGAAGCCTAGGTGGTCTGGCTCTTTTATCATTAAGAAGATCATGTTTGGAGGTGTTATAAGAATCACATATTAGGATGGGGAAGAGATGCTTCGCCCCATTAACATGGATATACTCTGGAAATACAACATTTAAAAGAAAAAAAGAAAAAATCCTGCTAGGTTGAAACTCGAGAGGGCGGCCTAGGCAAAAATTAAGGGAAAAAAAAAAACCTTGCTAGATTGAAAATCCGAAAGGGCGGTCTTTGAAAAAGTTAGGGGAAAAGACCATGGGCATGGAAAAAATTCCTCAAAGGATGCCATGGGCAAAAATTACATGGCAAAGGAAAAAGAAAAAAAGAAAATGAATAAATGAGATGACAATAAGCAAAGATAATAAAAAAGTGAAATTCTTTCATTGCTCACATTTAAAGATGATAAGTTTGTTTTCCTAGGGGATTTGGAACATTCCAATCCTTTATTAAATTCAAAAACAAAAATATGAGAATCATTAAAGTGCAGAAAAGTAAAACATGGGGCATTTCAGGGCGGTCACTCAGTCCTTCTTATCTTCTTGCTAGTCTTCATGTAAGCCTTCTCATCCTTCAAAATCCACTTCATGTCATCCTCTAACCATTGCTTGTAGCTTGCAGTAGGGTAGATGTATTTGGGAGGAACAATGTCTTTCGTCACCCTACGGTGTGGCCAAGCTTCACTAATCTTGCCCAAGATCCTATTGGTGAACACCGCGGTGTGGAAGGTACCCTCATCATCAGGAGCTCCTTAACGCTCTCCAAATTGCCTTGAGATATGACAAGTGGACTAGTAAGAACAACAACGAAGCCTAAGTAGAGTCACACAATGGTCCTTGCAGCAACTATGGACTATGCTTGAGATATGCTACCATTCCACGACCCACTAAATGTCAGCCTCCTTAAGGCGACCCGCAAGCTTCTTGTACGCTTCAAAGCCGAGGACATCTAAAAGCCGACAGTCCCTAAGATGCCTAGGAAGGTAGGTATTGAAGGGCACAATAGGAGGATGAAGCAACCAAAGCCTCTCTTGTAGCCATATCTGAAAAAAGAGAGAAAAGGGAAAAGAGGGAGAAAAGAGAAAGAAAAGAAAAGAAAAAGTGGAAGAAGAGGAGGCTCATCCACCCTAATTTGATGGTAAGGGAAGATGCAAGAAAGGCCATAAGAAGCAACAAAATCCTTAAATCAGGACCTAGCCTCCTAATCAAGTGGAGACATCAAAAGGAGAGTTTTCTGCCATTAAAGGACCTTAAAAAAGTGTTCTCTGGGTTGGAAATACATTGGTGAGGGTTTTAGACCCAAACAGCTACTTTTATACCTAAGTAAGTCGGCTAGGGATTTTCTGATTCGTGGCCCACGTGCGTGGAATCAACCTTGTGTATGCAAAGTCAAAGCTATGTACGCAGGCTCATCTCCATGTACACATAGCGTTTGGCAAAAGTCCATGTTCCTTTGTTTTGAGTAGAATTTCTCCACTCCCAAGCATTCCTAGGGTTCCTGTGACCTAAAGAATCATTCAAGACATATTCCAAGCACAAGATTGCATGCATCAAATATGCAAAGTTGTATAGAAACATACAATTTATCATTATCTTGTAAATTGAGTGTTAAGTTCCAATTAAAAGCATAAATGTAAAAGATTTTCTTAGTACAATCCTTTGTCTTAAACCAAATCCAAATGTTTGCAAAAGGGAATAAAGAAAAATATTAAAAGCAAAAAAAGAAAAAGTTGTGTGTTGTTTGTTGTATATATGTTATGACTACAGGTAATCAACGATGACACCCCTTCCTTGGTTGGTAGCTAGGAGTCGCCTCCGAGTCCTCCTCCTCTCCACCATCATCATCATCACCACCACCACTACCTGGATGGGCTGTTCCTCTAGGACCATACAACTCCTTCAAATAGCTGGTCACCACCAACTTGATATTTCGGGCCAACCACACCAACTCCTATTGCTCTTGGATAGTGGGCTACAATTTGAAGATAGAAGGGTTAGTGATGGAAACAAGAAGAGAAATTGGGTAGAAAGGAAAAAAGAAAAAGGAAGAAAGATCAAAAGGAAGAAATAACTCACCGCACGAGTGTTGGGAGGGAAAGGATAGCCCATGACATTAGGGTTGTGGGGCATGACGCACTCCCGAGCAGTGCCATCTGGACTATAGGCATAAACCTTCCAAGGGACATGTAGAGGACTAGCAACAATTCCCTCTATTATAATTCCCCACATTAGTAGTCACAACAAACCAAGAAAGAAGGGAGAGAAGAAGAACAAGAGTTTGAACATATACCGTGAGAGAAGGCATAAGGCGAGTGAGGTTGAACTCCTCATAATCCAACCCCTCAAGGAGTCACTCGGCATAGGAAATACCACTCCCCCATAAGTTGTACTCAGCATTAGTCATAGAGTGTGGGGCAAGCATGAACTCATCGTTGGAAACGCACATGTAAGCAGCGGAAAAATTAACGGATCTACTTCATTCAGAATTGATAAAATGCATAATGTAAGTTTCAGAATATAGAACAAGAGAGTGTACCTTAATGCAGTGAATTTCAAAACCAAATATCAGAAATTCTCAGGAATACTTTCAATCTTCACTCCAATTCCACTATCACCCAAGATGTGTGGTCTCTCAATCAGTTTCCAAGGGAGAGTAACTGAGTAGCTTCACTCACACATACACACCATTTCACAAACTTGTTGTGTTTCTCTTTTTCTCATCATTATTAATTTTTCTGTATGTGTCTCCCTTTATCTTTAATTGATTATCTAATTGGGCTGGCCTATTGGTCCTTTCCAATTGGGCTTTAATATGTGGCTTGGAGTGGGACCAAAAGGGACCAATAAGACACTAGCTCTAATGGGCCTTGGGCTTTTCTGTCAACTCTTAACAAGTCTAAAGTTACCATTAATTATAATTAATACCACTATATAAATATAATTGCACTCTAGGCCTTATTAATAAATTATATCCCAAGATATTATTATACATGCAACCCCTTCATAAAATATTCGTAGTAATACAAAGTTATGAAAATAGACTGCCACTTTGTAAATTACTACATCTTAATCTTTGAGTACCCGGTTTAATACTTTTAAGTTATTCACCATATATTTATGAAATCCAATTTCATAAATATATATACTTTAGTAATTTCTTACTAAAATGGTTAGGCCTAACTCTTTGAATAACTGAACCCATTAAACTTATCTTAAGGGAATATCTTATATCTTCGTTAAGAGACTATGAATTCCATCTTGAGAATATATGTTCCATCAACACTAAATGTGGCTGCCCAACATACTGAGGTTTTGACTTTAGATCTCACTCCTGATATATCAAAGCAACCTACACTTCATGATCAAGTCCATTATTCTCTCAGGATTAAGAGTTCATGCAAATATAAGTCGTGAAATTTATTATTCAATTGACAGTCATTAGGAGAATAATAAATCTCACAATGGTCCAGTTCAATATGTCTTAACTCTTAAAACATATCAACATATCAACTAGAAGTCTCCACTTTCATGATCAAGACAAATCATCTTAGTTGATATGTTATAGTCTTCGCAGATGAAACGCCCAATTTCATCACCGACTACAAACTAAAATTCTGTGTTTACAAAGAACTTGTGACTTATATCTTCTGTGACTAAATCACATAAATCACATACTATGCATCTCATGGACTAAATGATAATGTCCGAATATTCATGTTACCATTATTTTAGATAATAATAAAACAACTTTATTAATTACAATATTAAGTCATACATCATGTCAAACATAATGTCATACATAACATCATACAATAGGATTCTAGGGCACTAATCCCAACAATCTCCCACTTGCCCTAAAGACTATTGTGCACTAATCTAACTCCCATTCCCTCCAAATGCGACTTGAAGGTCCTTTGAGGCAACGCTTTGGTAAAGGGATTTGCTAGATTATTTACACTTTCAATCTTTGCAACCAGTACATCTCCACGAGTAATGATGTCTCGAATGATGTGGTATTTTCTCTCAATGTGCTTTCCTTTCTTGTGATTCCTTGGATCTTTTGATTGTGCAACTGCACCACTATTGTCACAAAACAATGTGATGGGAATTTGTTCCATTCTCATTACACCAAGGTTAGAAAGGAATTTCTTGAGCCATACAGCTTCTTTTGCTACTTCACAAGCAGCAACATATTCTGCTTCCATGGTGGAGTCTGCAATACAAGATTGCTTGACACTCTTCCATGTTATGGCTCCACCTCCCAAGGTGAAAACACATCCTGATGTAAACTTTCTGAAATCTAGATCCAATTGAAAGTCCGAATCTGTATAGCCAATGAGAATCAAATCCTCACAACGGTAAACAAGCATATAATCTCTCGTTCTCCATAGATACTTGAGAATATGCTTTACAGCTTGCCAATATTTTGGTTCTGGATTTGATTGATATCTACTGACCATACCAACTGAATAACAAATATCTGGTCTAGTACATAGCATGGCATACATAAGACTTCCCACTGCAGAAGCATAAGGAACTTTTCTCATCATATCTACTTCCTCTTGAGTCTTAGGCCTTTGGTCATTAGACAGAGGAACTCCATGTCTAAAAGGAAGCAATCCTTTCTTTGAGTTTTGCATGCTAAACCGTTCTAGAACCTTATCTATATATCCAGCTTGTGATAAGCCTAACATCTTATTCTTGCGATCTCGCCAAAACTTGATCCCTAGAATAAAGTTAGCCTCACCCAAGTCCTTCATATCAAATTGGTTTGACAACCAAACCTTTATAGATGACATTACCCCTACATAATTTCCAATGAGCAGAATATCATCAACATAAAGTACTAGGAACATTGCTACTTTATCTCCATGTCTCTTGTAAACACATGGTTCATCAAGATTTTGTTCAAAACAAAATGACTTGATTGCTTGATCAAATCTGATGTTCCATGACCTAGATGCTTGTTTAAGTCCATAAATGGACCTTTTCAACTTGCATACCATATGCTCTTGGTTTTTTGCTATGAAACCTTCTGGTTGCATCATATAGATTTCCTCTTCAAGATTGCCATTAAAAAATGCAGTCTTGACATCCATTTGCCAAATCTCATAATCATAATGAGCAGCAATGGATAAGAGAATTCTGATAGATTTAAGCATGGCTACTGGTGAAAAGGTTTCTTCATAATCAATACCTTCTTTTTTAGTATACCCTTTCACCACTAGCCTTGCTTTAAAGGTTTCAACATTTCCATCTATCCCTCTCTTTCTCTTGCAAATCCTTTTGCAACCAACAGGTTTAATGCCATTAGGCGCCTCTACAAGATCCCAAACTTGATTGGAATACACGGAATCTAATTCAGATTTCATAGCTTTGTCCCAATGATGCGCATCTATATCATTCATTGCTTCTTCGTAAGTGTAAAGATCGGTTTCGACCTCTTCTGAGATAGCTTCATAAGTTTCTCCCAGACCTATAAACCTTATAGGTGGCCTAACATTCCTCCCACTACGACGAGGCATCTATGTACTAGGCATCTCATGAGTAGTATCTTATGGTGTATCCAATACAACCACATCATCCCTAGTTTCATCTATTGGTTGTTCAATTATAGGGTCATTCATTTCAGCCAATACAACTTTATTTCTAGGATCAAAATTATTCATATAATCATCTTCCAAAAATTTGGCATGTGTACTAACAAACACTTTGTTATCTTTATGATTATAGAATAAATAACCCTTTGTTTCTTTTGAATACCCTAGAAACATGCATACTTCGGTTTTAGATTCCAACTTATCAGACTTCCTTTTCAACACATGTGTTGGACATCCCCAAATGTGGAGATATTTCATACTAGGCCTACGCCCACTCCATAATTCCTTAGGTGTGTTGGGAACAGATTTTGATGGAACTAAATTCAAAATGTGCATTGCAGTTTTTAGTGCATATCCCCAAAAAGAAACTTGTAAAGTTGAGTAACTCATCATGGACCTAACCATTTCCAAAAGAGTCATATTCCTTCTTTTTGCTAAACCATTCTGTTGGGGAGTTCCAGGGGCAGTCAATTGGGATATAATCCCATTTTGAGTTAAGTAATCCTTGAAATCCCCAAGAAGGTATTCGCCACCATGATCAGATCGAATGGCTTTTATGTGTTTACATAATTGATTCTCAACTTCAACCCTAAACACTTTGAACTTTTCAAAGGCTTCGGATTTCTGTCTCATTAGGTACACATAACCACAACTTGAGTAATCATCGGTAAAAGTGATGAAGTACTCATAACCTCCTTTTGCTTGGGTTGACATAGGACCACAAACATCCGCATGAACTAATTCAAGCAACTCTTGGGCTCTTCTACCTTTTGATTTAAAAGGTCATTTGGTCATTTTGCCTTCCAAACAAGATTCACAAACTGGAAATTCATCAAAGTCCAATGGCTCTAGGAGTCCATCTTTGATCAGTCTTTGAATTCTGTTTGGATTAATATGACCCAAACGCAAGTGCCAAAGATATGCAACATTAGTAGAAGGAAACTTTCTCTTTAATGATTTTACATGAGAGTTATTATCTAATTCAGAATTATATAATTCATGCTTATCAGGAGTTAAAATATAAAGACCATCCACAATATTGCCAGAACAGATAAATACTTTACCCTTCTTTATTACAACATTGTTTTTAAGGATAACACAATATCCATGTTTACCTAAATGAGTTACAGAAATTAAATTCCTACGAACATTAGGTACATATAGACAGTCATCTAATATTAAAACTCTTGACTCAAAACATAAATTATAAACACCAATAGCTACAACCGGAATCCTGCTCCTATCAGCCAAAGTAAGAAATAATTCCCCTTCATTAAGCTTTCTGGTCTCCTAGAACCCCTGCAAAGAATTGCAGATATGATTAGTACAACCTGAATCCACACACCAGGAATCTGTGGGATTTTGTACCAAACATATTTCAAGGAGGAATGAAATATTCATACCCTTATTTTTGGCAGCCTTGAATTTTAGAAAATTTCTCTTCCAATGTCCTTTCTCATCACAATGGAAATATTTTCCTTTGAGCTTCTTTCCTTTGTCAGCAACCCCTAAGACAATTTGTTTACCCTCTTGCTTGGTGAAGTCCTTCTTCTTCTTCTTCTTCTTACCCTTGCCTTTCGACCTAGGTTGAGAAGTAGAAGCTTCACCCACATTGGCTTCAACATTAGAAGTACCAAGGATGCCTTCCACCGCTACCAATTCATTCATTAATTCAGACAAAGAGTAAATCTTTTTGTTCATATTATAATTGAGTCTGAATTTCTTGAATGATTCCGGTAGTGACTGGAGTACCATATCCACTTGGGATTCTCCATCAATATTGACACCTAAAACTTCTAATGTATTCAGATTAGAGATCATTGTGAGACAATGCTCCCTAACTGAACTACCTTCAGCCATTTTGGTATTATAAATTTGCCTCATGGTTTCTTGCCTTGCAGAACAGCCTTGCTCACCAAACATCTCCTTCAAACTTAGCATAATGTCCGAAGCTAGTTCTACATCCTGCATTTGATGCTGTAGAACATTTGAAATAGATGCTAGGATGTAGCACTTGGCCATCTCATTAGATTTCTGCCAACGATCATATCGTTGTTTTTCCTCAAAATGAGCATCTAATGAGGGAAAGCTAGGACATGGTTTAGTAAGCACATATTTGTGCTCTTCAGCAGTGAGAACTATGTCCAAATTTCTTTTCCAGTCAACATAGTTGGATCCAGTCAGTTTGTTTTGATTAAGAATAGTGACAAGTGGGCTAAATGATGCCATGTTCAAATCTGAAAATAATAAACATGAATATAATAAATAAACTGAACATTATCAATTTAGCATATAAACATATAATATGGAACCTTAATCAAACCATAAAATAATATATGCAACGACAACCCAATCCATGTCTATAATTCCTTGGTAACAAGTTTATTATAAACACATTAATTAATTGAGAACTATTCTCATTACTAGTGCTATCATGATAACTTTTATCAAACACTAATAATATGTCGTATTAACTTTAGCCTCTAAGTAATAATGACATAGCTCCTTTGGGAGGTTAACATTACACTTAGTCTAGTGTATACCATTATCTAGAATCATCTGTAGCCACATTCCATCTCCCTTTATGGTGTTTAAACTTGTAGTACCATGGAACAAAACACCCTCCTTTGGGATCGCGAGACATATACGCCAAGACGAGGTGCTTGTCCACACTACTTTAAATGGGTAAGTTCAATCTTGTAGTACTATGAAGTAAACACCCTCCTTTGGGATCACGAGGCATATACGCCAAGACGAGGTGCTTACCTCATACTACTATGAACTAACAATGGAGGCTGTGAGATGCAACCTTTGTATCTCTCTCCCACTAGATGTTTTAAAATAAAGGTTTTTAATTGTTTAATGCATATATAAACTAATTAAACAGAGCCTTGCACTTTATACATGTAATAAACAGGTGTCAGAATTTTTTGGTGACTGGTTTTGGCGACTTGCCCCAGCCGCGAGTTTTGACGACTTGCCTAGTTGTGAGATTCCAGTCACGAGTTTATCCAGAAACTTTGGCGACTGATTGGCGACTTAACTCGCGACTCGCCAGTCTCGAAAAAACCCAGAAATAGCCGTTTTTCTGTTTAACCGTTTTTGACGTTTCCAATGAACAAAACACATTCTTAATGATCAAAAACGATGAGATTAAGATTAAAACTTGAATTTCATTGATGTTAAAGTGTTAAAATTCAATTTTACATGATTAAAATCAAACTTAAACAACATCATAACATCAAAATCAGTTTTAATCAAACAATAGTTTTAAAAACTATAATATGCAGAAAAATGACTGCATAATTTTCACAACTATGAAAATAGTTTTCTCTAATTCTAAAACTCACTAAACATATTATACAGATTCGAAAATGAGGACCGCTCTGATACCAATTGTTGGAAATGCACATGTACACAGCGGAAAAATTAACAGATCTACTTCATTCAGAATTGATAACATGCATAATTTAAGTTTCAAAATATAGAACAAGAGAGTGTACCTTGGTGCAGTGAATTTCAAAACCAAAGATCAGAAGTTCTCAGGAATACTTTCAATCTTCACTCCAATTCCACTATCACCCAAGATGTGTGGTCTCTCAATCAGTTTCCAAGGGAGAGTAATTGAGTGGCTTCACTCACACATACACACCATTTCACAAACTTGTTGTGTTTCTCTTTTTCTCATTATTAATTTTTCTGTATGTGTCTCCCTTTA
This sequence comes from Quercus aquifolioides, assembly GCA_019022515.1. Lineage (NCBI taxonomy): Eukaryota > Viridiplantae > Streptophyta > Magnoliopsida > Fagales > Fagaceae > Quercus > Quercus aquifolioides. The sequence goes on along the minus strand of CM032332.1, from coordinate 28,876,173 downwards.
TCTTTAACTGATTATCTAATTGGGTTGGCCTATTGGGCCTTTCCAATTGGGCTTTAATATGTGGCTTGGAGTGGGACCAAAAGGGACCAATAAGACACTAGCTCCAATGGGCCTTGGGCTTTTCTATCAACTCTTGACAAGTCTAAAGTTACCATTAATTATATTTAATACCACTATATAAATATAATTGCACTCTAGGCCATATTAATAAATTATATCCCAAGACTTTATTATACATGCAACCCTTTCATAAAATATTCGTAGTAATACAAAGTTATGAAAGTAGACTGCCACTTTGTAAATTACTACATCTTAATCCTTGAGTATCCGGTTTAATACTTTTAAGTTATTCACCATATATTTATGAAATCCAATTTCATAAATATATATACTTTAGTAATTTCTTACTAAAATGGTTAGGCCTAACTCTTTGAATAACTGAACCTATTAAACTTATCTCAAGGGAATATTTTATATCTTCGTTAAGAGACTATGAATTCCATCTTGAGAATATATATTCCATCAACACTAAATGTGGCTGCCCAACATACTGAGGTTTTGACCGTTACTTTAGATCTCACTCCTGATATATCAAAGCAACCTACACTTCATGATCAAGTCCATTATTCTCTCAGGATTAAGAGTTCATGCAAATATAAGTCGTGAGATTTATTATTCAATTGATAGTCATTAGGAGAATAATAAATCTCACAGCGGTCCAGTTCAATATGTCTTAACTCTTAAAACATATCAACATATCAACTTGAAGTCTCCACTTCCATGATCAAGACAAATCATCTTAGTTGATATGTTATAGTCTTCGCAGATGAAACACCCAATTTCATCACCAACTATGAACTAAAATTCTGAGTTTACAAAGAACTTGTAACTTATATCTTCTGTGACTAAATCACATAAATCACATACTATGCATCTCATGGACTAAATGATAATGTCTGAATATTCATGTTACCATTATTTTAGATAATAGTAAAACAAATTTATTAATTACAATATTAAGTCATACATCATGTCAAACATATTGTCATACATAATATCATACATAACATCATACAATAGGATTCTAAGGCACTAATCCCGATACTCATGTGGGTCCCTCAGAATTTGTGGATCATCCATACCCACCAACTGTCACCTCACCCTCTCTGCCAAATATAGAGCCCTCAAACCCACTCCTTCAAGGGGTCATGTAATCTCCGAAGCAACAAGAGCGGTAGGCTCCAAGTCTCGAGTGACAGGAAGGGGCTAGCCAGCCTATGGGGCCCAGTTCACCTATAAAGACACAAGGTTAGGAGGAGAATATCCTAAGGAAAATACATGGAAAAGCATAAACAGCTAGAACTCTTAAATTTACTTCATTCGAAGTCAACCTCGCAAGATGTGCCCTCACTTTATGGAAATCCCTTAGGACTAGGTCAGTGCCGGAGTAATGAGGCCATACCTATTGGAAAAATGCATGTTTGTATCGCATACAAAACATACACAGTAGAAAATTAACAGATCTACTTCATTCGCAATTGATAACATGTACTATGTAAATTTCAGAATATAAGAACAAGAAAGTGTACCTTCGTACAGTGAAATTCAAAACCAAAGATTAGAATTACTTGGGAACACTTTTAATCTTCACTTCAATTCCACTTGATGCCCAAGAAGTGTGGTCTCTCAATTAGTTTATGTGTATATGTTCAAGAGAGAATAAGAGAGTGCCCAATACTCATATACCAACCATTTCATTCTTTTACAAAACTCTGTATGTTTCTCTCCTTATAACTTATTATCTATTTGGGCTAGCCTTTTGGGCCATTCCAATTGGGCTTTAGTATGTGGCTTGGAGTGGAACCAAAATGGAACAAATAAGACACTAGCTCCAATGGGCCTTGAGCTTTTCTGTCAACTCTTGACAAGTCCAAAGTTATCATTAATCATATTTAATATCACTATATAAATATAATTACACTCTAGGCCTTATTAATAAATTATATCTCAAGACTTTATTGTAATTGCAACCCCTTCATAAAATATTCGTAGTAATGCAAAGTCATGAATGTAGACTTTCACTTTGAAGATTACTACATCTTAATCCTTGAGTACCCGGTTTAATCCTTTAAGTTATTCATCATATATTTTTGAAATTCAATTTCATAAATATATACTTTAGTAACTCCTTACTAAAGTAGTTAGGCCCAACATTCTGAATAACCAAACTCATTAAACTTATTTCAAGAGAATATATAATATCTCTATTAAGAGATTATGAATTCCATCTTGAGAATATATGTTCCATCAACATTAAATGTGGCTGCCCAACATACTAAAATTTTGATCGTGACTTTAGATCTCACTACTATATATCAGAGTAACCTACACCTCATGATCAGTCCATTATTCTCTCAGGATTAAGAGTTCATGTAAATAAAAGTCGTGAGATTTATTATTCATTTGACAGTTGTTAGGAGAATAATAAATCTCATAACGGCCCAGTTCAAAATGTCTTAACTCTTAAAACATATCAACATATCAACTAGAAGTCTCCACTTCTATGATCAAGACAAATCATCTTTGTTAATATATTACAGTTTTCGCAGATGAAATGCCAAATTTCATCACCAACTACGAACTGTAATTTTGAGTTTACAAAGAACTTGTGATTTATATCTTCTGTGACTAAATCACATAAATCACATACTATGCATCTCATGGACTATATGATAATGTCCAAATATTCATGTTACCATTATTTTAGATAATAATAAAACAACTTTATTAATTACAACATTAAGTCATACATAATATCATACATAGCATTATACAATAAGATTTAAGGGCACCAATCCTAACAATACCTAACCACCCACCACTACAAAAAGGAAGCACAAACCATAGGCTGGATACAAGATGACAGTTTGCAAGATAACAGTTTACAAGATGATAGTTTGCAAGATGGCAGATGCAAGTTTATAATTTTCAAGATAGTATGGTTTGCAAGACTACGAGCTACAAGTGAAAGTATAAAGAATGAAAAGAGAGCTAAGCTCAAGGAGCTTCCAAGGCCCCCACAAGCTGCCACAAAGTACCCTGGCTGAAAGTGTCGAGGGTGGAGTAGAGATAAGCAAGACATGCTTACCCCCAGTTGGCCCTCCGTGCCTCCTTGAAATCCTGAAAGAGGGTTAGCCACCTCAAAGGCACTGTTTGCCCACCATTGGCAAAGAGGTAGGCCCCCAGCAAGTGGAGAATGAAAGCCCTAGTCATACGGGCACTCTCCTCTGTGGTCCTCTGTGGGAGGAACATATAATGCGACACCAGGTTGAAGTAGTGGATGGTCTCAGTGGAGTTACAACATCCCGTCAGTTTTTTAAAAAAAAAAAAATGTAAAGTCAGCATTTTTTTTGTGGACCACGTGTGCCCCCACCTAACCCCACTCCCCACCACTCATTTTCACCCACTTCTCTTCTCTCTTTTGGCCGGCTCCCTCTTTTCTTTCTTTCATTTTCTTTCTTTTCTCTTTACTGAAACACACACACACTCACTCCCACACTCACCCGCCGGCCTCCACTCCAAACCACACCATCTCACCATCATTTTTCCGGCAAGATCACCGGAAAAATACTTAGGAACCCCAAAGCATCTTCATCATTTTATTTGAGGTAAAAATTTCTCATCTTTTTGGTGGGTTTTACACTTTTGCTTGAGATTATTTTTATCTAAGCTTTAATAATGATACCCATGTGATTTATAAGCATTGGAAGTGATATTTATGTGTTTTTATGTATGGGTTTTGTATTGGTGGAATTATTTGATGAGTGGGTATCTACTTTGTGCTATTGATGACTACTTAAGGCTTATGTATGGTGGAAAATTTAGGGGTTTTAAGTTATAACATGTGATGGTTGGTAAATTTAATTTTTCCATTGCCATTGGGTTTATTTGGAGTTAGTTGAAGTTCTAAATTTCTTATCTTGGAGGATATATTGATTTTGCTTTCATGGGTCTCTTAATGATGTAGTGTAAATTTTATGGAAGCTAGTCATAATGTTAGAGGTGATATTAAATGGGTTAACTTTGTAAATTGGAGTTTATGCCTTGTGAATCAATTTGTTGAGAAACTTTGGAAGTGAGATATATTATTGATGAGGTTAAATACTAGGCTTGTCTAAGTAAGTGATTATTTTGGCGATTCCTAAATTGTGGTTAGATGCAATTTCAAGCTCTATACTTATTGTGATAAGTTTACTTGATATTGTTTAGGTTCTAGCTAATCTCCTTGGAGCTTGGAGAGTTAGGATTTTGCAGTTGCAAGGTAAGTAGCTTTTTAATGGGATTTTGAAAAATAACATAAATGTTGTTTTTGGTTAGACACGTTTTTGGAAATTACCTATGGAAACTATATTTTCCTAAAAACAACTATGTCGTAACCTTAATATATATATATATATGATTATATATGAAAATGCATCATATTTGGTATTGCATTTGGGGAAATGTATGAATTGTTGATATGAAAAAAATAAGCATCTTTTATTTAATCTTTGATAAGAAAATCATTGATTTTATGGTATATTGAAAAATTTAGAGATGCTTATCCTATCTTGTATTATTTGGGAAATTGATAGAAAATCTCTTGACAAGAATGAAGTTGAAAACCTTACAAACTTTGTAGAAGTTAGATTATTTAAGGTTTTCTGAAACTACCTGGATATGAACTATGTGTTTCAAAGTAATGTAATCTGTGAGTTTATGTTGTTTTAACACTATGCCATGTGTGATTTCCCGGTGATCACCCGACTTGGTTTTCGTAGTCTTTGTAAGGTTAGGTCAGTGCCCTTTCACTTTGGATGACGCGTTCTTCCCTGCTGTCCATGGGGGGAAGAGGATTCCTTGATTGTATGTGGGTGAGGCTGCTGCTCATGGGGCCAAGAGACCACATGCAAGAGAGATCCTATTTGACACGCTCTCTCTACTGCCCATGGGGGGAGAGAAAAACCTTGAGGGTATGGGTGAGGCTGCTATCCATGGGGCCAAGAGTCTGCATACTAGAGAGGACAATATCATGCCAGTTGTGAATGGGTGGATCCCCTAACCGGTTTATGTGGTAGTGTGGTATATTTGAGATAAATTACCATATGTTAGATTTTATGGCTTTGGAATTATATTATTATTGCTCACAGATTATAGCATATGGTTTCAAGATATTTACTTTGAGGAACTTGTATTTCATTATTAAACCATTCTTGTCATATTATTATTATCATAGTAGATGAAACTTGCATTTCCCCCACCCCCATTAAATATGCTACTTACTGGGCTCTGTCTCATCCCATTATTTTATAACTTTTTCAGAGTAGGCAACAGTCTTTTGAGACAGCTTTTTGGTGGCTAATAGTAGTTAGACTAACTACTGATGGAGGCTGAACTTTTGTATTGGGTATATTAGATGATATACATCTTAGAATAGGCTTGACTCATTTCTTTTGTATATTATAGTGGTTGTGACGTTGCTCCCACTGATGGGACAAGCTGATGATATGTAATTATTTATTTAGACCTCTATTCTTTTGTAGCCAATGGTCCTTGTAATTATTACTTAGGGCTCTAACTTACTTTGAGAGTATATTCAATGGAATTATTATGATAATTCTTGATGTTGGTACTTGATATGATTTTATGGATTGGTTTGTCGAAAACGAAAAATCTACAGGTACTTTGAGACGACTTATTCATGCTTTGAACCCTTTGGGGTTTGGGGTGTGACAGGAGTACTTCCTCACCAACATGTCAATGCCCAACTGCACACCCGACATGCCATTCAAATTGATGATGGCCCCCCCAAAGCTTGTAAAGTTGTTATTTACAACTATTTGGTTTGTTGGCTTATATTCCGTGCCAAATTTGATTGTAATTATATTCAATCTGTTGTACCTTGTATTTATTGTGGGATTTCTCTACAAGGGTTGTGTGATAGAGAGAGAGAGAGTGTGAAGACCCAAGCATTTGAAAACTGAAGATTTCTCGCGGGTATATCGAGACTTAGCTACCTGCGAAATGAATCATGTGCCCTGCACGTGCTAGAATGTGTAGAGTCAGGCCAGATGGAGACAACTGTGTCTCACGAGTATCTTGCAGATAAGGCCTTCCCGCGAGACACCCGCGAGGCATTCTGGTTTGCCAGCCTGTCCAATTGATACACACTTTCTGTGCCTACACTATTTATACCCACATTACCCACAAATGTTAAGGAGAGCTTCTGAGAGAAAACCCTAGCCAAACACCTTGAGAGTTAAAGATTGTTATACCCACAATCCTCTACACATTTTGTTTTAGGAATTTCCTCATCTCCTACCTCTCCATTTCCATACCATTGAGAGGTTGATAGCCTAAACACTTACCACACCCTTTAAGAGTGTCAAGTGAAATTTTGGTGCTGCTGGAAAGCATTGGAAGAAGCCTGGAATGGCAGATGCAACATGGAGCTTGTTGCGGGATCCGAAGAACTAGACAAGACACGGTTTCGAGAAGTCTTGTTGGAGTAGGAGCTTGGAGGGCTTAGGTACAGAGGGTAGATTAGGCTTGGAGGGTCTCTTGCTCACCCTTGTATCCCAACTAATTGTCTAGTTGATCGATTTTTGCTTGGAGGGCGGCGGAGAGGTTTTTCACCGAGTTCTTCGGTTTCCTCTTCGATAACACGTCTCGGTGTTATCTGTGTTTGCATTTCTCTTCCCTACTCTTGTTCATTTCCTTTTTACTGCTGGGTTGCTTTAAATATGGATTAAAGTAGTTGTCTTGCTTATACGCTTGTGTTTACACTATTCCGCACTTAGTATTAAGTTAGTGTAAAATCAACCAAGCCATAACTTTAAATTTGGGGGTCTAAACAGCTCGTGTGTTTTCTACACATTTCTGAGCTTTCAATTGGTATCAGAGCAGGTACACTCACTGTGGTTTAAATACCTTAGTGTAATCCTTGACCCTTTTTGAGATGGATAGGTCTCAATCCCTAACTGTTCCACCATTTTTTGATGGCAACAATTATGCTTTCTGGAAAGTCAGAATGAGGACATTTTTGTGCTCTATTGATGATACCGTTAAGGATGCGGTTGAAGTAGGTTGGATTAGGCCGGAGGCTACTAAATCCGCTTGGGATAAGATAGCCAATGCTAATAGTAAAGCTTTAAATGCTATTTTCTGTGGTGTGTCTCCAGATGAATTCCACAAGATCTCTCACATGACAGTTGCCAAGGAAGCTTGGGAGATATTGGAGACTACGTATAAAGGAATAAAGAAAGTGAAGGACACAGAGCTTTAGATGCTTACCACCAAATTTGAAGAGCTTAAAATGGGAGATGATGAGTCCTTTGATTCATTTTATGGAAAGCTCAATGAAATTGTTATTGCTAAGCTCAATCTTGGTGAGAAGATTGAAGATACTAAGGTGGTGAGAAAAATCTTGAGGTCCTTGCCTGAAAGCTTTAGAGCAAAAGTCACAGCCATAGAGGAAAGCAAAGATTTGGATGAAATTAAGATCCAAGAGCTCATTGGTTCACTCCAAACATATGAGCTTGGACTACTTTCTCATAAGACAAGTAAATCTCTTGCTCTTAAAACCATCACCAAAAGAATGGATGATTCCTCCGAAGAAGGTGGAGTGGAAAAGGATGTAGCATTCCTTGCAAAGAACTTCTGGAAATTTCTGAAGATGAAGAACAGTGGGAAACAATTCAGCAGAGGGAAGTTCTTATCCTCCAAAGGTGATAGGAGAGAGTTTAAGAAGAAAGATGGAAAGGATTCTCAATCTACTCAAGGCATTGTTTGTTATGAATGCAATGGCCATGGACATCTCAAGAAGGAATGTCCAAATTACTTAAGAGGAGAGGGTAAGACGTACGCCACAATGCTGAGTGATTTGGATTCTTCAAATTCTGATTCTGAAGAGAGTTGTGATGGAGAAGGAAACTACTCCGCCTTTATGACTATCACCAATAATGAGTCGTCAGAAGACCTGAAATCACTGGTACAAGAACTTGGAGATCATAGTGATGAAGAATCAATGGGAGTTGTTGAAGAATCAGATGCTGAAGAAGATGAGAGCACTGTTGGTCTCCAAGAGAACTACAACTCACTTCTTGAGAAGTTTGGAGAGTACACAAGGGTGGCCAAGGCAGCTGTGAAGAAGATGAAGAAAGTAGAGGAAGACTATAAAAGTCTTCTAGTGCATCATAAAGAGGCCAAGTGTGAAATAGAGAAGTTGAATAGTGAGCTAACTAAAGCCTATTCAAAAATCAGATTTCTTGAGCTAGAAGTAATGCAAGCAAATGCCAAGATAGAGAGGGTATCCACGAAGAAGCTGGATGATGTTATTTCATCTCAAAAACACTTCTCAGACAAGTCCGGGTTGGGATATACCGGAGGGAGTAGCTCATCAGATAATGGCGCCAAAGATGTAAGATTTGTGAAAGCCAAAGATCCAGTTGTAATTGCTCCTACTCCTGAGAAAATAAAGGATGAAAAGAAGAAGAATGGAGCTGAGCAACGAATGTTGAATAAGCCTCGTATTCAAACTGTGGTCAAACCTAAAGTTCAAGGGAAATCACCTCCAAACTTGCAAAAAGGTCCAAGAATTCAACATTTCTATCATTTCTGCGGACTTCAAGGACACACAAGACCAAACTACCATAAGCTGAAGGCATTAAAGAATGCAAGTGTTCAGAGGTCATATAACCCTAAAAGGGACAAAAGGAGTTGGGCTGGTGAGCAATCAAGAAATCGAAATGGTGATTCTGGCATGGTGGACGTGATGAAAATGATCGGTGCTTTCACCACTTGCTTGGAGAGCTTTACTAGACGGTTTGAAACTCCCAACTCTCGTACCCAATCCTTTAAGGATATCACCCCAAACGCAAGTGCCGTGTGGGTGAAAAGGGGTACACATGCATAAGCATTTTCACATGTCCATGCATTAATTCTTTCAATGTTTGGGGACTTTTACTGTTGCATCTTATCATGCATTGTCTTCATTTGATAGCATGTTTCTTTTACCTGTTGGCTTGTGCCTGTTTTTGTTTTGTTGATCTTACTTTATTTCGGTTTGTTTTTGAGTGTGTTCAAAAAATTCAAAAACCCATAAAAATTGAAAAATCTTCAAAAAGTTTGATCACTTGTGTTGTGCTTATCACACGTGAGTTTGGCCTAGTACCTTTGTACTAATGGCGTAGTGCATTTACGATCTTGGCTTGATATGTATGCACTCATTTCTATGTGGAAGAAATCTTGAAAACTATGTGTGATTGTTGTAAATAGATCTTCAAGCTTGTCATGAATGATTGGTCAATAGTCTTGATGGTCTTGATACTTGCATAGACTTGTGTCTATATCTCTTCCCACTTTATTTTTATGTTTTTGCGAAAAGAGCTCACCAAATGTAAAATCTCCAAATGAAAAGAGATATTGAGCTGCAAAAACTGTCGCACATACTAGTATTTGACTAGGAAAAAGGGAAAGCGACTCTTTTAATGTAATTGTATGGTGCTCAAAAAGCCAAAGGCTAACACTCAATATTGAAATATCAAAAATTTCAAGCACCGATCTCAAAGAGGAGATGTATTGTCCAAAAATGGATCAAATGTTATGCTTTTTGCAGAAGCCAAATGAAAAGCTTCTAAGTTATGTAATCATTTTCTTGTGGGAGGTCATATATACTCATTTCTATAATGAAGATAGTCCACTTGATTTCGTATCAGTTGTGTATGACTCGATTGAATTGATCATTGAAGCTTCGCTCTGGTCTAAGGACTATTCTACATTTGATACTCACACACAACACACAAGACTTTGATTCAATTAATGCCTATCTCATTTGTATGATTGTATATGTTCAAATGTGATGTGTATGCTCAAGTACATGCTGATCAAAGCCAAAAAGATTTTGAGTGTTTTATATGTTTTTGAAAGTGATTTTATACTTTCATGTGTTTAATTTTTTTTTTTTAAATGCATTTTTGTGTTTTTCAACAAAATCTGGTTCAGGGGTTGTTTCGCGAGAATCTCGCGACTTAGAGCTTCCAGCGAAAAGTGTTTGAGGGAAATAAACTTTTTGCAAATTCACATAGACACTCTCGCGATTGTCTCGTGACTGTCTCGCGACCAACAGCTTCTCACGAAATGCTGTTTGGCAAAAACTGGATTTTTTAAAATTAAGACAGAGGGTATTGCGACTGTTTCGCGACTTAAAGCTTCTCGCGAAAGCTTATGTGCTTCAATGGCCATTTTCACGATTGTCTCGCGCCTGTCTCGCAACTCTTTAACCCGCGAAAAATGCGTGTTTTCAATTTTATATAGCAGATGTGACAGTTTTTCAAATCACACACATTTCCCTCACTCAACTTCTTTCAAACCCCTTTCAACCCAAAATCAATTTCTTTCAAAACCCCATCAATTTCAAGCATCTTTTCTGTTTTTTCTACATCAAGGTTGTTGGAAATAATCATATACGCAGCGGAAAAATAACGGATCTACTTGATTCAGAATTGATAACATGCGTAATGTAAGTTTTAGAATATAGAACAAGAGAGTGTACCTTGGTGCAATGAATTTCAAAACCAAAGATCAGAAGTTCTCAGGAACACTTTCAATCTTCACTCCAATTCCACTAACGCCCAAGATGTGTGGTCTCTCAATCAGTTTCTAAGGGAGAGTAATTGAGTGGCTTCACTCATACATACACACCATTTCAAAAACTTGTTGTGTGTTCTAAAATTCTGTATGTTTCTCTCCTAATAACTGATTGTCTAATTGGGCTAGCCTTTTGGGCCTTTCCAATTAGGCTTTAGTATGTGGCTTGGAGTGAGACCAAAAGGGACCCATAAGACACTAGCTCCAATGGGCCTTGGGCTTTTCTGTCAACTCTTGACAAGTCCAAAGTTACCATTAATTATATTTAATACCACTATAAAAATATAATTACACTCTAGGCCTTATTAATAAATTATATCCCAAGACTTTATTATACATACAACCCCTTCATAAAATATTCGTAGTAATTCAAAGTCATGAATATAGACTGTCACTTTGAAGATTACTACATCTTAATCCTTGAGTACCGGGTTTAATCCTTTTAAGTTATTCACCATATATTTATGAAATCAAATTTCATAAATATATACTTTAGTAATTTCTTACCAAAGTGGTTAGGCCTAACTCTTTGAATAACTGATCCCATTAAACTTGTCTCAAGGGAATATTTTACATCTCCATTAAGAGACTATGAATTCCATTTTGAGAATATATGTTCCATCAACACTAAATGTGGTTGCTTAACATACTGAGGTTTTGACCGTTACTTTAGATCTCACTCCTGATATATCAAAGTAACCTACACTTCATGATCAGGTCCATTATTCTCTTAGGATTAAGAGTTCATGTAAATATAAGTCGTGAAATTTATTATTCAATTGACAGTCGTTAGGAGAATAATAAATCTCACAGCGGTCCAGTTCAATATGTCTTAACTCTTAAAACATATCAACATATCAACTAGAAGTCTCCACTTCTATGATCAAGACAAATCATCTTAGTTGATATGTTATAGTCTTCGCTGATGAAATGCCCAATTTCATCACTAACTACGAACTAAAATTCTGAGTTTACAAAGAACTTGTGACTTATATCTTCTGTGACTAAATCACAAAAATCACATACTATGTATCTCATGGACTATATGATAATGTCCGAATATTCATGTTATCATTATTTTAGATAATAATAAAACAACTTTATTAATTACAATATTAAGCCATACATCATGTCATACATAATGTCATACATAATATCATACATAACATCATACAATAGGATTCTAGGGCACTAATCCCAACAATCTCCCACTTGCCCTACAGACTATTGTGCACTAATCTAATTCCCATTCCCTCCAAATGCGACTCGAAGGTCCTTTGAGGCAAGGCTTTGGTAAAGGGATCTGCTTGATTATTTGCACTTTCAATCTTTGCTATCACCACATCTCCATGAGCTATAATATCTCTTATAATGTGGTACTTTCTCTCAATGTGCTTTCCTTTCTTGTGATTCCTTAGATCTTTTAATTGTGCAACTGCACCACTATTGTCGCAAAACAATGTGATGGGAACTTGTTCCATTCTCATTACACCAAGGTCAGAAAAGAATTTCTTGAGCCATACAGCTTCTTTTGCTGCTTCACAAGCAGCAACATATTCTGCTTCCATGGTGGAGTCCACAATACAAGATTGCTTGACACTCCTCCATGTTATGACTCCACCTCCCAAGGTGAAAACACATCCTGATGTGGACTTTCTGAAATCTAGATCCGATTGAAAATCTGAATATGTATAGCCAATGGGAATCAAATCCTCACAACGGTAAACAAGCATATAATCTCTCGTTCTCCGTAGATACTTGAGAATATGCTTTACAGCTTGCCAATGTCTTGGTCATAGATTTGATTGATATCGGCTGACCATGCCAACTGAATAACAAATATCTGGTCTAGTACAAAGCATGGCATACATGAGACTTCCTAATGCAGAAGCATAAGAAACTTGTCTCATCATATCTACTTCCTCTTGAGTCTTAGGCCTTTGGTCATCAGACAGAGGAACTCCATGTCTAAAAGGAAGGAATCCTTTCTTGGAGTTTTGCATGCTAAACTGTTCTAGAACCCTATCTATATATCCAGCTTGTGATAAGCCTAACATCTTATTCTTGCGATCTCGCCAAAGCTTGATCCCTAGAATAAAGTTAGCCTCACCCAAGTCCTTCATATCAAATTGACTAGACAACCAAACCTTTACAGATGACATTACCCTTACATCATTTCCAATGAGTAGAATATCATCAACATAAAGCACTAGGAACATTATCACTTTATCTTGATGTCTTTTGTACATACATGGTTCATCAAGATTTTGTTCAAAACCAAAGGACTTGATTGCTTGATCAAATCTGATGTTCCATGACCTAGATGCTTGCTTAAGTCCATAAATGGACCTTTTCAACTTGCATACCATATGCTTTTGGTTCTTAGCTACAAAACCATCTGGTTGCATCATATAGATTTCCTCTTCAAGATTGCCATTAAGAAATGCAATCTTGACATCCATTTGCCAAATCTCATAATCATAATGAGCAGCAATGGATAAGAGAATTCTGATGGATTTAAGCATTGCTACTGGTGAAAAGGTTTCTTCATAATCAATACCTTCTTTTTGAGTGTACCCTTTCACCACTAGTCTTGCTTTAAAGGTTTCAACATTTCCATCTATCCCTCTCTTCCTCTTGTAAACCCATTCGCAACCAACAGGTTTAATGCCGTTAGGCGCCCTTACAAGATCCCAAACTTGATTGGAATACATGGAATCTAATTCATATTTCATAGCTTTGACCCAATGATGTGTATCTATATCATTCATTGCTTCTTCGTAAGTGTAAGGATCGGTTTCGGCCTCTTCTGAGATAGCTTCATGAGTTTCTCCCAAACCTATAAACCTTATAGGTGGCCTAACATTCCTCCCACTACTACGAGGCACCGGTGTACTAGACATCTCATGAGTAGTATCTTGTGGTGTATCCAATACAACCACATCATCCATAGTTTCATCTATTGGTTGTTCAACTACAGGTTCATTCATTTCAGCTAAAACAACTTTATTTCTAGGATCAAAATTATTCATATAATCATCTTCCAAAAATTTGGCATGTGTGCTAACAAACACTTTGTTATCTTTATGATTATAGAATAAATAACCCTTTGTTTCTTTTGAATACCCTAAAAACATGCATACTTCGGTTTTAGATTCCAACTTATCAAACTTCCTTTTCAACACATGTGCTGGACATCCCCAAATGTGGAGATATTTCATACTAGGCTTATGCCCACTCCACAATTCCTTAGGTGTGTTGGGAACAGATTTTGATGGAACTAAATTCAAAATATGCATTGCAGTTTTTAGTGCATATCCCCAAAAAGAAACTGGTAAAGTTGAGTAATTCATCATGGACCTAACCATTTCTAAAAGAGTCCTATTCCTTCTTTCTGCTACACCATTCTGTTGGGGAGTTCTAGGTGCAGTTAATTGGGATATGATCCCATTTTGAGTTAAGTAATCCTTGAAATCCCCAAGAAGGTATTCGCCACCACGATCAGATCGAATGGCTTTTATGCGTTTACCTAATTGATTCTCAACTTTAGCCCTAAACTCTTTGAACTTTTCAAAGGCTTCGGACTTCCGTCTCATTAGGTACACATAATCATATCTTGAGTAATCATCGGTAAAAGTGATGAAGTACTCATAACCTCCTTTTCCTTGGGTTGACATAGGACCACAAACATCCATATGAACTAATTCAAGCAACTCTTGGGCTCTTCTACCTTTTGCATTAAAAGGTCGTTTGGTCATTTTGCCCTCCAAACAAGATTCCCAAACTGAAAATTCATCAAAGTCCAATGGCTCTAGGAGTCCATCTTTGATCAGTCTTTGAATTCTGTTTGGATTAATATGACCCAAACGCAAGTGCCAAAGATATGCATCATTAGTAGAAAGAAACTTTCTCTTTAATGATTTTACATGAGAGTTATTATCTAATTCAGAATTATATAATTCATGCTTATCAGGAGTTAAAATATATAGATCATCCACAATATTGCCAGAACAGATAAATACTTTACCCTTCTTTATTACAACATTGTCTTTAAAAATAACACAATATCCACGTTTACCTAAATAAGTTGCAGAAATTAAATTCCTACTAACATTAGGTACATACAGACAGTCTTCCAATATTAAAACTCTAGATTCAAAACATAAATTATAAACACCAACAGCTACAACTGGAATCCTACTCCCATCAGCCAAAGTAAGAAACAATTCTCCTTCATTAAGTTTTCTGGTCTCCTAGAACCCCTGCAAAGAGTTGCAGATATGATTAGTACAACCTGAATCCACACACCAGGAATTTGTGGGATTTTGTACCAAACATATTTCAAGGAAGAATGAACTATTCATACCCTTATTTTTGGCAGCCTTGAATTTTGGACAATTCCTCGTCCAATGACCTTTCTCACTACAATGGAAACATTTTCCTTTGAGTTTCTTTCCTTTGTCAGCAACCCCTAAGGCAATTTGTTTATCATCTTGCTTGGTGAATTCCTTCTTCTTCTTCTTCTTCTTACCCTTGCCTTTCGACTTAGGTTGAGAAGTAGAAGCTTCACCTACATTGGCTTCAACACTAGAAGTACCAAGGATGCCTTCCGCCGCTACCAACTCATTCATTAATTCAGACAAAGAGTAAATCTTTTTGTTCATATTATAATTGAGTCTGAATTCCTTGAATGATTCCAATAGTGACTGGAGTATCATATCCACTTGGGATTCTCCATCAATATCGGCACCTAAAACCTCCAATGTATTCAGATTGGAAATCATGGTAAGACAATGCTCCCTCACTGAACTACCTTCAACCATATTGGTATTATAAATTTGCCTCATGGTTTCTTGCCTTGCAGAACGGCCTTGCTCACCAAACATCTCCTTCTGACTTAGCATAATGTCCGAAGCTAGTTCTACATCCTGCATTTGATGCTGTAGAACATTTGAGATAGATGCTAGGATGTAGCACTTGGCCATCTCATTAGATTTCTGTCAACGATCATATCGTTGTTTTTCCTCCGGAGGAGCATCTAATGAAGGAAAACTAGGACATGGTTTAGTAAACACATATTTGTGCTCTTCAGCAGTGAGAACTATATCTAAATTTCTTTTCCAATCAACAAAGTTGGATCCAGTTAGTTTGTTTTGATTAAGAATAGTAACAAGTGGGCTAAATGATGCCATGAACAAATCTGAAAATAATAAACATGAATATAATAAGTAAACTGGACACTATCTATTTAGCATATAAACATATAATATGGAACCTTAATAAAACCATATAATAATATATGCAACAACAACCCAATCCATGTCTATAATTCCTTGGTAGCAAGTTTATTATAAACACATTAATTGATTGAGAACTATTCTCATTATTAGTGCTATCATGATAACTCTTATCAAACACTAATAATATGCCGTATTACCTTTAGCCTCTAAGTAATAATGACATAGCTCCTTTGGGAGGTTAACATTACACTTAGTCTAGTGTACACCATTATCTAGAATCATGTGTAGCCACATTTCATCTCCCTTTATGGTGTTTAAACTTGTAGTACCATGGAACAAAACACCCTCCTTTAGGACCGTGAGGCATATACGCCAAGACGAGGTGCTTGTCCACACTACTTTAAACGGGCAAATTCAATCTTGTAGTACTATAAAGTAAACACCCTCCTTTGGGATCGCAAGGCATATACGCCAAGACAAGGTGCTTACCTCACACTACTATGAACTGATAATGGAGGTCGTGAGATCCAACCCTTGTATCTCTCTCCCACTAGATGTTTTAAAAGAAAGGTTTTTAATTGTTTAATGCATATATAAACTAATTACACATAGCCTTGCACTTTATACATGTAATAAACAAGTGTCAAAATTTTTGGCGATTGGTTTTCGCGACTTGCCCAGTCGCCAGAACCAGTCGCGAGTTTTGGCGACTTACTGGCTACTTGCCCAGTCGTGAGACTCCAGTCACGAGATTCATCCAGAGACTTTGGCGACTCACTGGCGACTTATCTCGCGACTCGCCAGCTGCGAAAAAACCCAGAAATAGCCGTTTTTCTGTTTAACCGTTTTTTACGTTTCTAATGAACAAAACACATTCTTAATGATCAAAAATGATGAGATTAAGATTAAAACTTGAATTTCATTGATGTTAAAGTGTTAAAATTCAATTTTACATGGTCAAAATCAAACTTAAACAACATCATAACATCAAAATCAGTTTTAATCAAACAATAGTTTCAAAAAACTATAATATGCAGAAAAATGACTGCAAAATTTTCACAACTATGAAAATAGTTTTCTCTAATTCTAAAACTCACTAAACATATTATACAGATTCGAAAATGAAGACCGCTCTGATACCAATTGTTGGAAATAATCATATACGCAGCGGAAAAATAACGGATCTACTTCATTCAGAATTGATAACATGCATAATGTAAGTTTCAGAATATAGAACAAGAGAGTGTACCTTGGTGCAGTGAATTTCAAAACCAAAGATCAGAAGTTCTCAGGAACACTTTCAATCTTCACTCCAATTCCACTAACGCCCAAGATGTGTGGTCTCTCAATCAGTTTCCAAAGGAGAGTAATTGAGTGGCTTCCCTCATACATACACACCATTTCAAAAACTTGTTCTGTGTTCTAAAATTCTGTATGTTTCTTTCCTAATAACTGATTGTCTAATTGGGCTAGCCTTTTAGGCCTTTCCAATTGGGCTTTAGTATGTGGCTTGGAGTGGGACCAAATGGGACCAATAAGACACTAGCTCCAATGGGTCTTGGGCTTTTCTGTCAACTCTTGACAAGTTCAAAGTTACCATTAATTATATTTAATACCACTATAAAAATATAATTGCACTCTGGGCCTTATTAATAAATTATATCCCAATACTTTATTATACATGCAACCCCTTCATAAAATATTCGTAGTAATTCAAAGTCATGAATATAGACTGTCACTTTGAAGATTACTACATCTTAATCCTTGAGTACCCGGTTTAATCCTTTTAAGTTATTCACCATATATTTATGAAATCCAATTTCATAAATATATACTTTAGTAATTTCTTACTAAAGTGGTTAGGCCTAACTTTTTGAATAACTGATCCCATTAAACTTATCTCAAGAGAATATTTTACATCTCCATTAAGAGACTATGAATTCCATCTTGAGAATATATGTTCCATCAACACTAAATGTGGTTGCCCAACATACTGAGGTTTTGACCGTTACTTTAGATCTCACTCCTGATATATCAAAGCAACCTACACTTCATGATCAGGTCCATTATTCTCTTAGGATTAAGAGTTCATGTAAATATAAGTCGTGAAATTTATTATTCAATTGACAGTCGTTAGGATAATAATAAATCTCATAGCGGTCTAGTTTAATATGTCTTAACTCTTAAAACATATCAACATATCAACTAGAAGTCTCCACTTCCATGATTAAGACAAATCATCTTAGTTGATATGTTATAGTCTTCGCAGATGAAATGCCCAATTTTATCACCGACTACGAACTAAAATTCTGAGTTTACAAAGAACTTGTGACTTATATCTTTTGTGACTAAATCACATAAATCACATACTATGCATCTCATGGACTATATGATAATGTCCGAATATTCATGTTATCATTATTTTAGATAATAATAAAACAACTTTATTAATTACAATATTAAGTCATACATCATGTCATACATAATGTCATACATAATATCATACATAACATCATACAATAGGATTCTAGAGCACTAATCCCAACAAAGGTATGTTTTCTTCAACATTTTCTTCGTGATTTTCTTAGATTTTGCAGTAATGTATGTTAGGGTTTTGAAAATTGGGGATTTTTGAAAATTTGTGTTGGGTTTCTAATTTGTGCACATTTTTCAAATTCTCTGATTGGGCTGAGTTGAGTCCCATTTGTCTTTTGTGCACCTATGTTGGCCCCATGAGGCATTTTAACATGTATTAAGGCTAGTTTTCACTTTTTTCATGCATTGTTCGTACTTAGAGTACATTTGTGCATGCTAGCTGTTTGACAAAATGTGCGAGTGACATTTTTGTGCTAAATTGGATTCAAGTGACTTCAATTTATGGGTTTATACTTATATGACCTTGCTTAATTAGTTTTTGGTCACTGTTTGTGTGTTTCACACTCTTTGCCCATATTGCACACACTAGGCACACACCTAGGCACCTCTCATGCATCTGGTGCTGCACCCTCATGCATCAACACATGCACACACATGCATTAGCACATGCACATAGACGCACACACATGCACAGTTACTTGTTTTCATGCATTGTGTTTATGTTTTCTTGTTTTTATGTGTTTAGCATGTTGTTTAGAGTTAATTATGCTCTATTTTAAGTTTTATTTCTTTTGTTTTGGAACTAACTTGAATCTAATCAAGTTTTGTGTTCTAGTTTGTGTTTGTGCACTTGTTTTCTATCTGCTTTGTGAAATTGTACAGATTTCTCCTTTTAAAAGATCCGCAATGAAAGGAGGCAACAGCAAAGGGAAAGAGCCAATCAATGATGTTGATGAACTGTCACCAAGGTTAAAAAGGCCCCGTTTCTCAACTGAAGTCTATGACCCTGATCTGTTCAGATCTTATGCTTCTTTTCAGAACTATAAGAACTATTTTTAAGACGCTCCTTTACTAGTTGAAAGGGCCGTTGATCAGCCATCACTCCGTGACACAAATATACCCATTTGGTTTGCCACGAAAGATTAAAACTTTCTGCTTTCAATTCTCGAGGATGCATACGCGAACATGGTTAAGGAATTCTATGCCAATGCCATTGTTGTCGGAGAAGAGGTAAAATGTTGGTTAGAGGAAAAAGTTTCTCTGTAACACCACTGTACTTGGCTGAAATTCTACACATTAACCGGTCAATACTCCCCATACTGCCGGTATATGATGAGCTGAACCCAGATGAAGAGTTTCTTAAAAAGACTTTAGGAGCTAATTTGGAATTCTCCTCCAATAAGAAGTCAATCAATGTGGCATCCCTTTCTCCCGAATTAAGACTTCTCTCAATGATCATGTGCAGCAATCTTTATCCCTTGTCCAGCACCGGATATATGAATCTTGGTCGAGCATTATTCTTGAATGATCTGATCACTGACGAAGAGATTGATGTGTGCTCTCATATTTTTCACATCTTGGCAAAAACAGTTGACCAGACTGCTTCAAGGAATTGTATTCCTTTCTGTCTCCTTATTTCAAGGATTTTGAAGCTCAAAGGTGTCCGTCCCTTGGAAGATGAGCGCCTATACACAAGGCCAAGTCCAATTAACATTTGTACTCTCCATGCAAGTATGAGTCACACCAAGAAGACCACCAAGCAAGAAAGTCATGCACCATCGGGAACCTCGAGCTCTACACCCTATACCTATGATGAACAGTTCGACAATATCTCCACTGCTCTTCAAGAGATTAGTACCAAGATGTCCGGGCTGGCATCTATCATGTACTCCCACCACAGTCGTTTTGATTCAAAGTTCACATCACTCCAAACTCAATTGGACGAAATTCAACGGAAGCTAGAAGAAAATGACTAGGTATTCCGTGACAAAAAGGAGGAGATGATGTCATTGATAGGGGGAGTATGGTGACCTTTGATAGGGGGAGAAGAAGCTAGAAGAAGAAGCTACTATTTCTAGTGTTTGATGTTTTATGTTTATAGTCTTTACTGCTATTGCTTTTGTTTAAAGCTTTAATACTCTATTTTAATCTCACTTTTATTTCAGTTTATTTTGTGTTTATCTCAATGCTTTTGTAGCATTTTTTTGTACTTTTAAGATACTGCTAATATGTCTTAAGTACCTCACTCTTGTGCCCTAGTAGGATCTTTTACCCTAGATGCAAGTACTTAGTGTATTTTGCATTAGTTGAGTGGTGGACATGCAATTGATCCTTTGGATTGTTCTTAATTGCATTGCGTGTCTGGATGAGCATTTACTTGTTAAATGTTCATTGAAGTCATTCGTTAATGACTGTTTTTGTTTGATCAAGTGATGCTTACATGTTATGATGTGCTTAAAAACTTGATCGCACTTTACTTGCTCACGTATGTACCTTGTATTTAACTTGTCATAAGCTTAATGAAATTTTTGTTTGTGTGCAAGTGTTTCAGGTAACAAGTATATGCTTGCAAGTGCTTCACAGCTTCTAGATTAGGTGTAAGTGAGTTTTGCCACTGTTCCCAAACTCATGTTTAAGTCTAGAGTCTGTTTTAGGGGTTTTGTCACGGAATAGCCAAAGGGGGAGATTGTAAAGTTGTTATTTACAACTATTTGGTTTGTTGGCTTATATTCCGTGTCAAATTTGATTGTAATTATATTCAATCTGTTGTACCCTGTATTTACTGTGGGATTTCTCTGTAAGGGTTGTGTGATAAAGAGAGAGTGTAAAGACTCAAGCATTTGAAGACTGAAGATTTCTCACAGGTATATCGCGACTTAGCTACCCGCGAAATGAATCATGTGCCCTGCACGTGCTGGAATGCGAAGAGTCAGGCCAGATGAAGACAGCTGTGTCTCACGAGTATCTCGTGGGTAAGGCCTTCCCGCGAGACACCCGCGAGGCATTCTGGTCTGCCAGCCTGTCCAGTTGATACACACTTTTTGTGCCTACACTATTTATACCCACATTACCCATAAATGTTAAGGAGAGCTTCTGAGAGAAAACCCTAGCCAAACACCTTGAGAGTTAGAGATTGTTATACCCACAATCCTCTACACATTTTGTTTTGGGAATTTTCTCATCTCCTACCTCTCAATTTCCATACCATTAAGAGGTTGATAGCCCAACACACTTACCACACCCTTTGAGAGTGTCAAGTGAATTTTTGGTGCTGCTGGGAAGCATTGGAAGAAGCCTGGAATGGCAGATGCAACATGGAGCTTATTGCGGGATCCGGAGAACTAGATAAGACATGGTTCCGAGAAGCCTTGTTGGAGTAGGAGCTTGGAGGGCTTAGGTACAGAGGGAAGATTAGGCTTGGAGGGTCTCTTGCTCACCCTTGTATCCTAACTGATTGTCTAGTGGATAGATTTCCGCTTGGAGGGCGGCAGAGAGGTTTTTCACCGAGTTCTTCGGTTTCCTCTTTGATAACACGTCTCAGTGTTATCTGTGTTTGCATCTTTCTTCCCTACTCTTGTTCATTTCCTTTTTACTACTGGGTTGCTTTAAATATGGATTAAAGTAGTTGTCATGCTTATACGCTTGTGTTTACACTATTTTGCACTTAATATTAAGTTAGTGTAAAATCAACCAAGCAGTAACTTTAAATTTGGGGGTCTAAACAGCTCATGTGTTTTCGACACATTTCTGAGCTTTCAAAGCTAAGGCCAGTCACCACTAAACTATGTGTAGTTTAGTCATGAACAATATTAAAAAAAAAAAAAAAATTCCTTTTCCTTTCTTTCAAAGGAGGGACATTTCAAGACTCCCACAATTAAACACAAATTATCAAAAAATTCCCTAGTGGATCATGCACATTGAAAAATTCCCTAGTGGATCAAGCACATCAAGAATCATCCCCCGACAGATGAAACCTACCAAACATCATCCCCAGTGGTGCGAGCACATCAAGAATCATCCCCCAGCAAATTAAACTTATCAAACATTACCCTCAATAAGGAAGTAGAAGACTCTTCCTTGATATTTCAAGCATCTAAAACAAAATATCCTAGTGAGGGAAGCAGAAGATTCTTCCCCAAATTATCAAATGTCATCCCCACAAAGGAAGCAGAAGACTCTTCCCCAAAATTCAAGCATATCAAGCATCACACCCATGGAAGAGGCAGAAGATTCTTCCCTGATGGACCCCAGCACATTAAAGCAATCCCTAGTGAGGAAGCAAGAGATTCTTCCCCAAAATATCCCTAGTGAGGAAGTAGAAGATTCTTCCTCAATGAGTCCCATACCCAAAAAAAAAATCCCCAGCAAGGAAGCATAAGATTCTTCCTCAAAGTCCTCCGTAAACCATGAAGGAAGCAAAAGATTCTTCCCTAGTGGATCACACATCTACACTTCTCCTCAACAAGTCCATCCATACTACTCAATGAATTTCTCATCCCCAAGTAAGTCATGAGAGGCAAAAGATTCCTTCTCATGCACATCCACTCCTCAGCGAGTTTTTCACCATCCTTAGTGGATCCTACTCATGCACATATCCTCCGGGAATTGAACATGTAGACACAGTAGAAAAAGGTAGAGATAGTGATAGAGAAAAAGGCCAAGGCCAACCTGAGGCAACTGCCTCACCCGAAAAGGTAGAGAAATAAGTGAAGAAGACAAGAGGAACAAATCACTCGAAGAAGTTTGAGGCAAGAGCCCCAAATGGACACCACAAGGACTATATCCTTTTGTTGTTTGTTGGGTTACCTCATAAGAGCACCCTTTGTTTGTTTGTTTGTTTTTTTTTTTTTTCTTCTTCTTCTTTTTAGTGACTCTAGGATAATGAGCCACTCGCCATTTGCTTGCAAGTGGCAAAACAAGTTCTGATATAGTGAACCTGTCATTGCTCGTTTCCTAAGCAACAAAGGTGGAATTTTGGACATACAAATCCCACATAACTCTTTAAAATTGCACCCCGCTCCATGTATGCGTGATGTGTGTCGTGTGTATGGGTTGGGCTTGAGCTATATGTCGAAACAAAATGTTTTGTCTCTTATTCTTTTGATTCTGTTAGTGAAGCTCACGCATCAAAAGAGGGACATCTAGACACCGCATTTTATACCCCTTATGACTCAAGCCTTCGTTCCCCAACGATGCTCTAACTCTAAGGCCCAAGGCTAGTTTAAAGCCCAATCAGATATTAAATTGACTTAAGGAGTATTAAAATGGAAATAAAATGACCAAGGAGACCCTCGGCCTGCATACATGAGTTGCGGCCTGCATACACGAGCTAGAGCATGTATATGCAGGCACATTCTTGCGTATGCAGCTAGGGTTTTAAAAGTATAAGAAAGACAAGTTTTTTGCAATAATGGCTGAGGTTTGGAATGAATTCCACATAGTCTGTGTGCCATTCCAAACCCTATTTTTTCCACTATATAAAGCCTTACGTGGTACATTTTCAAAATACTTAGAAATCCCACGGGAAAAACCTAAGATTCACTAGAAAATAGTGAATCAAATTGGAGTTTTTCACAAAACACCCTCAAGTCATTTTTATATGATTGGGACCTTTTCTAGCCCCAATCCTTCGAGTTTAAGATTACTAATCACTATTTTATTGAATTGTAATAGATTTGACTGAAGAGAACAGTCAAGAATTAAGCCTAGGAGCTTTTGCTTTAAGGTATGCTTTAAAACTTTTCTTTTTCTTTTTTGCCTTAATCTTCGTTTTAATATGCTTTTTTTTGTTTAGTTTATGTTTACACATGTTTGTTTAGGTTAGTTTTAAGTTTTCTTTATATCTTTAAGCATATTAGGTTGCTAGATTTTATGCTTTATGACTGGTTTCTCCACTGTTTTTGTGTAAATTAGGTTTTCTGGGTAAGGATCTGCATACGCATGATTTAGCCTGTGCATGCAGGCTAAACTCTTGCGTACGCAGACCTTTTCTAGTGTGCGTGATGCCTTTACCCAGAAACCTTAATTTTTTATTTATTTTTTATTCTGCCTTCACATGTTTGTCTGTATAGCCTCTTTTTCACATGTTTTTAAAGCCCCATAATTGCTTGTTCACCTTTTAACATACTTGTTTGTTATCACATGTTTAGGTTAGGGTTTTCTTAGTTTTAATGTTATGAACATGCATTCACCTGCTCATACATAATGCCATAGATGTTGTGTTGTTGCAAGATAAGTAAAGGGTAAGTCATACATTTCCATGCATTTGTGTTTTGAAGTTATGATGAAGCTTGTTTAGATGTATGCTTAGGGTTTCTAATGTGTTAATGCTTTGTTCTTTGTTTGATGATATGCTTGCTACCGTGTTTGGGTTTGCTGCCTTGTTTAGATGTATATTGAAGCATGTTAGATGAATGTTAGGGTTTTCTTTTGTGTGTTTGGCTCTCTTGTGTTTTGTGGATAGATAAGTATGTGTTTAGGGTTAAAGGTGCCATGTTATTTGTTAGATGCATGTTAGTGTGAGTCTAGAATACAAGTATTTAAATATTTTTTAATAGGGTTAAGATATAAGACATAACGATGGGAGGCCAACTTTAAGGTTGGGCAATCTTAGGTGCCTAACACCTTCCCAAGAGCGTACCTAAACTCTAAATCCAAACTCTAGTAGTAAGATCAAAGGTCCTTCCTCAAAAGGACACTATATTCATGGTTCCTTTACCATATAACTAGGTGGCGACTCGATTATTCCCCTCCCCCTTGCACCTACATCAGTGCCTGGGGTTATAAGGCCATACATAACCACCTACCACTACAGAGAAAAGCACAAGCCACAAGTTAGATGCAAGGTGACAGTTTGCAAGATGACAGATGCAAGATGATAATTTTCAAGACAGTATAGTTTGCAAGACTACAAGCTATAGGTGGAAGTGCAAGGAAGAGAAAGAGAACTAATCTCAAGGAGCTTCCAAGGGCCCACAAGCTGCCACAAAGTGCCTCAGCTGAGAGTATCAAAGGTGGAGTAAAGATAGGCAAGACATGCCTGCCCCCAGTTGGCCCTTTGTGCCTTTCCATAGTCCTGGAAGAGGGTCAACCACCTCAAAGACACTGTTTACCCACCATTGGCAAAGAGGTAAGCCCCCAACAAATGAAGAAGGAGGGCCCTAGCCATCCGAATGCACTCCTCTATGGTCCTCTGTGGGAGATGCATGTAGTCCAATACCAAGTCGAAGTAGCGAATGGTCTCAGTGGAGTACTTCCTCCCTAGAATGTCGAGACCCAGCTGAATGCCCGACATACCGTCCAAGTTGATGATGGCCCCTTTAAAGCTAAGGCCAGTCAAGCGGTAGAAGTTGTAGGGAGTCACCATCATCTCCCACTTAGCAGTATGAAAGGTATGGGTTGTTTCCCATCGCCTCTGAATGTGGCATTGCACCAAAGTGGCACCCGCAAATCTTTCTGGAAGGAGGCCAATGATGGGGCTCGCGTTTTGTGCACTATGGCGCACTGGTAGGGTTTTGTGTTTATGTATACGGCGCTTATCGACATGCTCGCACTGTGATAAGCCAAAGCCCTCCAAAGTGTTAGAACACACTGATATGTGTCACATACACAGGAAAACCAATGTCACTTGGTGACATGGATCGAGATAGTCACACCACGTTGATCGTGCACACAATATAGCATGAATATGCACCTATGGCAATCGCTTTGAGCACATACCTGTACTACAAGGTCAAGAGCTATCATGACTAGAGAAGGTTGCTCATATAGCCACTTCTGTCCATCGTACAAAGTACACAATCACCCATATACAAACGGCCATATATATATATATATATATTTATTTATTTATATTTATATTTATATATAACATGCATCATGCACAATGCTATCACACAGAGCGAGAAAGTAAACCAGACATTGCCAACATTCCAAGGGTATGGCCCAGCAAGGTACAGGAAATGTAAAGCAGACATTGACATACCTAGGGAATGCGGCCTAAGTAAGGAGCAAGAAAATAAAAGGGGGTACATGGGTGGGGGCCCTAATACATGCTCTAGAGAAGAGGCTTAAAGAGGAGGAAAGAGAATACCGCTCTTGAGGGGCTAGGCCCCCTAATCTACTAATCATTGCCCTTTATGGGCTTGCACCCTTTTACTTGCATCCTTGCCCTTTTTGCTTGTGCCTAGGAAGTCGCACCCTTGCTCCAAGTATCCTCACTCTATGTGTGTACATGTAAAGACAAAAGAAACAAGCCAGAAGACAAGTAAAGAAACAAATAAAGGAGATAGGGAAAGCATGCAAAGAACATACTACCAAAGAAAGCCAAATGGGGGCAAACAAAGCATGCTAAACATATGAAAGAGCAAACAAACATGTTATCAAACAAAAGGGGGTGTCTTAGGAGGACAAATGTAGGTTTGGATTAAATGTCTATAGCTCCATTGGATTGAAGTATGGGTAACACACAAACTCATGCATGAACATGGAGGCAAGCGTGCAAAGAAAGCATAGAAACAAAGAAAGCCAAACAGGTGGCACAAAGCAAGCAAGGCAAGCATATCAACATCGCACAGAGCAGAGAAAGGTGTGTATCATGCACACCAATACCACGGAGGTGTATCTCACAAGTGGTTACATCTAAACAAACCCTAGGAAGGACAAATGTAACCACACAAGCACAAGCCCACGGAGGGCGCAAAGCATGGGAAAGCCTAGATCTAGAGAGGCTAACATGGACATAAAGCATGGAAGCAAGCAAGCAAACATCGACATGCAAAAGGAATGATCCAAACCCTTTTGTATAGGCCTAGGTATGCGGATGTAGGCCTAGACCACAGGATCTAGATCTACACCCCACCAAAAGGGTCAAAAAGCAAGAAAGTGAGATAACAAGAGATAAAAGGGCTAAAGTAGCACATGGCATAGCAACCAACATAGATCTGAGCACACAAGCATGGCACAGAGCACATAAACACATAGATTTAGGTATAAGGATGTAGATCTAAGCACAAACATAAAAAGTAGACATATCCTAGCCGAAGAAGCTAGGCCAACAATATCATAGCAATAAATCATGGCAGAAAGCAAGTAGACAAGCTAGGAAAGCTATAAAACAGGCTAGGAAGCAAACCTACGTGATGACCTGATCCTTCTACCAAGGAGGTACATAGGCAATCATATATTGGTCCCATCACAACTTACCCAAACCTACCATTCACCCATCAAGTATTTTAAAAAAATAATAATAATTTACCAAGATTTAACCATTCCATCAACACAAACCATGCCATTACATAAACCTTAAGCCCAAATATAAACCCTAAAGAAAACAAAACCCTAAACAAAGTGTTAGGACATATGTGACAATTGTTAGAGACATATGTTATGTATATTGGCTAATCCTTTGACAAAACACACTTTACTTGTAATTGGGTAGATCTAGGATAGGTTTAGTACTTCAAGGAACAAGAGTTCAAGTTTAGTATTGAAACCATGCAAATCTGTCCAAGAAACAAGTGAAGAAGTGTTGTTCATTAAAGCTCGACAGCAGTTGTATCTATCAAGAATTACAAAATTAGAATTTCTAGATCTGATTTCACACATATCCATGTGTATTTATGTAGGGTTTCTTTTGTCATAACCCTAGACATATATAAGGATTATTTTAAGGGCCGTCAAATGATGATGCAATTTGATGCAAAGTGATTATACATGCATATTGTGACTGGAGACAATTTGCCTTAGTTCATCATATTCTCTCTAGAAACTACTACGTCTTTGCACCAAGGGTTTTGTAACCAAGGAGCTTCTTGATCTTCATTGTTGGATGAACTAAAGAACTTTGCAGCCAATATCTTCCTCAAATCGGTGTGTTAGTCACGTCTTGGGATCTGTGCATCATTGGTTAGTCACGTACTAGGAGCCATGCATTGAAAGGAGAGATTGCCACTACATTACAAGTCCAATTGGGTATTGGGGTAAGGGTTCAACTGTAGGTTGGTATTAAGTACTGGGATTTCTTTTACTTGTAATCGCTTGTTTTGATAATAGTAGATTCTCAAGAGTGGTGACCTTAAATTCACCCGGTGGGGTTTTGCCTCGGTGGTTTTCCCCATTCGTAAACAAATCACTTGTGTCAAATTTATTTTCGGCTGCATTTAACATAGTTGGTGATTTGTTTGTGCTACCATGCTTATTGCATGAAATTGAATCTAATTAATTCACTTGGCTAATTAATTGATTAATTTACCAAATGGGTCAATACATTCTTAGCCTATCAAGTGGTATCAGAATGGGCACAATCTGATTAGGGTTAGTCTTTGCTGTGTGATCCATTGACCCGTGTTTGTCATGGATAAAGGACAATCTCTTATCATACCTCCTTTATTTGATGGCACTAACTATGCATACTGGAAAGTACACATGAGAGCTTTCTTACAGTCTTTAGATGAAAAGGTGTGGCAAGCTGTGGAGATTAGCTGGACTAAGCCAAAGGAAGCGCCGGCTGATTGGGATGATGCCAAGATTAAAGCGGGAAACTTCAACAACAGAGCATTGAATGCTCTATTCAGTGCGGTCACCAATAAGGAGTCCAAAAAGATATCCTCTACAAAAACTGCTAAGGAAGCATGGACTATCCTCCAGACAACCTATGAAAGGACTAAGGTTGTCAAGAATTCAAAACTTCAAAGGCTTACTACGAGCTTTAAAGAGATTAAGATGGAGGAGGATGAGTTGTTTGATGAGTTCTATGCCAAGCTGAAGGACATAGTCAACTTAGCCTTCAATCTTGGGAAAACTATTTCAGAACCCAAGGTTGTAAGAAAGGTGCTAAGGTCTCTACCTGAGAGATTTCATGCCAAAATCACTGCCATTGAAGAATCAAAGGATATTGACTTTATCCCTTTGACAGAGTTGGTTGGTAATTTGCAACCTATGAATTAGGTTTAACAAGAATTGGGAAAGGAAGCAAAAGCAAGAGCATAGCACTAAAGGCCAAAAGTAATGGGACTAATGAGTCTTCTGATGATGAAGATTCCAAGATGAAATCCTACATCACTAGGTAGTTCAAGAATTTCATGAAGAATGCCAATGCGAAAGGATTTGATAAGGACCATAAGCAATCCAGTTCGTCTCAATTCAAGAGCCAAGACAAAGAAAAGAAAGATGCTAAGGATGGTAGTCAGTATAGTATTCCCTCCGAACCAAAGTACTTCAGATGTTAAGGTTTTGGACATATGAAACAAGAATGTCCAACATATCTCAAGAAAATTAGGAAAAGCAAGGCTCTTGCTGCTACTTTAAGTGATATTGAACCTGAGCTTGAGTCAGATGACAGTGATGACGAGGGAATTTTAAATGCCTTCACTGCTACCAGTAGATCCTACTAAAGGGGTTAAAGAAATAGTAGATGATGAAGAGGACTTGGTGGATTCTATGTTTGAGAAAATGGACGATCAAGATGACATCCATACAACCTATGCAAAATTGTACAAGGTTTCAGAGAAGCATGAGAAATTGCATAGGTTGGCCACTAAGAAGCTATGTGATGTTGCGCTAGATCGAGAGGAGCTCTCTACCAAGGTTGATGAAGCCAATTAAACCATTGGAGCACTGCAGTTTGAAAACAACTTCCTTGCTGAAAGGACAAAGAAGCTTGAAGCAAGACTGTTCTAGGTCAAAGCTCAATTGGAAAGGATTTTTAGTGCAAAGCTTGATGAGATGCTAAGCTTTCAGAAAGCTACTTCTGACAAAACCGGTTTGGGGTATGATTTCTCTTCTCCTAATATTGCCTACTCTAGTACAACTGTGTTTGTTTCACCTGCTAATAATGTTAATTCTGAGAACAATGAATTTAAAACTGAAATAGCTAGTGAGAACCTAGATAAAGGAAAATCTATTTTAGGAGAACCCTTTAAGGTTGATAAGAAAGAGACTAGAAACCCTAGGACTAAGAAAGTTAACAACAAAAAGTCTCAACCGAAGAAGCCGCATTTCTGTCATCACTATGGAGCTTCAGGGTATACTCATCCAAATTGCTATAAGTGGTTAGCCATTCAACAAAGAAATAGTATGCTCTCGTTTGGAAACCAGAATCAGTTTCCATCCCATTTCGCTCCTCTTGGAGATCTTCTCAAGGCCCTCCTGTTCCTTTCGAACTTGAACGGTTTCAATTCTTCCCCCTCACCACTGGATCAAAGGTTCACTCAAAGGAAAGTTTCTTCCAAGCTCTAGAAGGAAAAAGGCTCAAAGTGATTTAGTCACTTTTTCTCTCTCTCCCCTTATGTTTATGCATTTCTTGTTTGTTTTGCTTTCTTGTTTTGAGTCAGTCTAGTTTTATGCTTTGCTTTGTTTAACATGCTTTTGTTTGTTTTTTAGTCTTGCTTTATTTTGGTTTTCATAAAAATTAAAAAAAAAATTTGAAAAATCAGAGAAATACAAAAACAGTGTGTGTTTGTGTATATTGGTACTTGTGTACCTTGGATGGCCATTGAAACAAAGTTTTCTAAACTTTGTATCTTTTGTAGCTTAGATGAGCATTTTAATGCACAACTAAGCAAATGAACTTTGTGGCTCGTGTTGGTGATGAGTACGATTAAGTGATCTCTTATACTTAACAGTCATATCATTCTTTTTGATGGGAAGGACTAAAAAATCCTAAGAGAAAGGTATAAATAACCATCTCACGACTAAAGCCCCCGAATCATGTATAACATCTGTGTGCTTCGGCATAGCAAAATTGTGATGTTTGTGGCTTAACATAATTAGGTATTTCTTCTCTCTCCCATATACGCCCATGCATGATATGCTCAAAAAGAAAAAGAATATACAAAGAAATCAAAAGAAAAAAGAATCAATATGCTTTTAAATATGGTTGCAAGCGTTTTTCTAGGAGATGTAGGAATTATAGGATGTACCTCGAAGGTGATAGTCCCCATCAAGCAGTTATGATTATGTGTGAGTGTATGTGATTTTCTTATATCTCAAATCGTCATAATATGAGACACTTATGCACTCTTGCTATGTTTTCACACACAACACGCAAATTCTTTGCTACTTTTGATACATGTGCAGGTACAATGTGATTTGGCCATCATAAGGAATACATGTGTTAATGTATGCTCACTAAGCTGTCATAACTTGTTTTTGAGTTATAAAATTGATTAGACTTGTTTAGTGTGTGTGTGTGTGTGTGTGTGTGTGTGTGTGTTTTGGATCACGAATGCTTTGCATTTTTTTTTTCTTTTTTTTGTTGAGAGATGTTTTTGAGAGCTTAATATGTTGATTGGATCTATGTTTGAGTAGCTTGGTTGTTGCATTCATCTCTATGTATTTTTCCTCTCTTTGAAAAAACTCCTTTTCTTTAAGCTCGACAACTTCTCGAAAGATCCTTGACAAATTTGCATCTATCGAGCCCCTCTTTCTTCTTTTCTTGACAAAAGTTAGCGCAATTTCAATCCATCGAGCTTTCTGGAATTTGTCTCGACAGCTTCTCGATTCATCGAGGTACTTTTGCCATTGATAGATCCTCTACAGCACCTTGATAGATTCACTTCTGTCGAGATTTAGTGCTCGACAGATCTCGATAACTCCTTGATCCATCGAGCCATGTTTTTCTATAAATGCTTGAGGCACGATTCGGTTTTCATTTTCTCACTTCTCTCTCGATAGAAAACTTTCTCTCTCAACCCAAAACTCTTTCTCACTCTTAAATCTCCTCACCCACTGCATTTTCGGCCTAGATCAAGATCAAAACACTTGGTAAGTGTTCTAATCTTCTCCCTTTTCACGCATTCATGCATTTTAGACCTAGGTTTTGGGGTTTTTGAAATTTTTTAGGTTTTTTTGAGTTTTTCTTGAAATTTTTTGGTTAGGCTTTGTGATTTTGATGATATATGATCATGCATTGCATTTCATTAGCATTATAACAATGTTTCATGCATTTAGATATGTGCTTGATTATTGTTGATGTGTGCTAGTAGGTTTGGATTGGATTTTCACCCATGATGCAATTTTATTTTTAGCACGTCACATGTTCATGCATATTTCATGCATACGTACTCTTTCTTTCTTTTTGTTTTTTTTTTTGTGATGTGTTTCCTCTCTCTCTCTCTCTCTCTCTCTCTCTCTCTCTCTCTCTCTCTCTCTCTCTCTCTCTCGGATAAACTACGCATGGCACCCAAGCGCAAATCTACTTCGGCTTAAAACCCTTTTGGTTCTAGGTCTTCTTCTTCTTATACACCCCCTCTTCACGTTTGATTCATGATGGGAAGGCCCAGTAGGACTTCCTTGAGAACTTTTAGAGACATGGCATGTCATTCTGTCGAACTTTTCCAACACTCCTCTACTAGGTGTCATTCGAACTCGGGGATGGAAATCTTTTTATGAGATACCCTTGAGGTGCCCTATCGTATTTATACAGGAGTTTTACTCCAATATACACGGTACCAATACCTCTGTACCTTAGTTTGCCACGACATTCAGAGGTACACGTATTTTAGTCACTCTGGATCTTATATCCGAGATACTAAATGTCCCGAGGGTATCGCATCCTGATTACCCTAGTTTTTAGCGTCTAAGGATTGTGTCCAAAGATGAGCTTCTGTCTCATTTCTGTGAGACACCTTTTGTATAGGGTGAGCGTCAAAACACCCCAAGCTCAGACTTTGCAAAAGGTACGAGATTCCTTAATATGCTGATGACATTTGTTCTTACTCCACTGTTTTACTAGAACTCTATCACAGAGTCTCGTGCTCGATTTTTGTTGTCCCTCTTAGAGGATCTTACTATAGACTTCCCCACTCACTTTATCACTTCCATCATTGATGTTTATCAGGAAACGGTGATCCATGATAAGCTCATTTTTCCTTCGGCTATCACGCAGATTCTTCACCATTTTTCTATCCCTATTCCTGATTCTCCCTACTTCACCATTATGGGTGCCATTGGCGCAGCTTCTATTCGGCAGAGCGAGGCCCAACTTTGATCGAAGTGGCCATAGACGGAGATGACTGATCCCGCAGCGCCTGCTATTCCTTCCACCTCCGCTTCTTCTTCCTTGAATGGTGGTGTGACTCTTGAGGCCATCATGGCGCAGCTTCAACGCATGGATGCTCACCTTCACACTCTCAGTGATGAGTTGTGTCAAGTGAACACCCCATGTCGGTCGTATTGCACGACGACAAGCTTAACTCGGAGGTTTCGTCGCTTCTCCCTCTCCTTCTCTAGAGGCTTCGACAAATGAGGATGGCAATGATTGTGCTGATGATGATGAGGATAAGGATGCTAGCTCTACCAGTGATGATAAGATGACAACTTCTCAGTGACTTACCCTTTGTCATTCGTGACAAAAAGGGGGAGTAGTTTTGGGATGATGAGAGTAGTCTTGTTTTTAGGGGGAGAGTTAGCACAGAATACTTTTGTTAGAGGGAGTGTCTATATATTCTTGAGGGACGTAGTGAGGATTTTATGTACTTTTCTTTTCTTTCTCTTTAGTTACATTATCCTGTTGCACACGGGTCTTATGACCATTTATTTATGACATACATTGTATTTATTTTATATATATATATATATGATGATGTATGTTTCTTCACCTATCTCTCCATGTGTTGTTTCTTTTCTCTCTTTATATACATGTTTCTTTATGTATGCAATCTTTATTTTTGTTTCACACTGGGATGCCTTGATGAGTTTTGTTTAAAGTGTTTCAAAAAGACAGATTGTGAAAATCTACCATGCCTTGAACTCTCTTCTTGCAAAGTTTTTCAAGAGTTTATGTTAGGATTAGATTTTCTTGTAATTCCAACAAGTGGTTATAAGTTTAGTGATTTAAGACTTCTCTTATGATTCATTTGTTTGTTGTGGTTTTGTCACTGATTGCCAAAGGGGGAGATTGTTAGGACATATGTGAGAATTGTTAGAGATATATGTAATGTATATTGACTAATCCTTTGACAAAACGCACTTTACTTGTAATTGGGTAGATCTAGGATGGGTTTAGTACATCAAGGAACAAGAGTTCAAGTTTAGTATTGAACCCATGAAAATCTGTCCAAGAAACAAGTGAAGAAGTGTTGTTCATTAAAACTCAACAAATAACTCGACAAATAATATCTATCGAGGTTTAATATTAATGCTCGACAGCTGCTCGACAAAAATAGTATCTATCGAGAATTACTTAATTAGAATTTCAAGATCTGATTTCATGCATATCCATGTGTATTTTTGTAGGGTTTCTTTTCTCACAACCCTAGACATATATAAGAATTATTTTAAGGGCCGTCACATGATGATGCAACCTGATGCAAAGTGATTATACATGCATATTGTGACCGTAGACAATTTTGCCCTAATTCATCATGTTCTCTCTAGAAGCTACTGCGTCTTTGCGCCGAGGGTTTTGTAACTAAGGAGCTTCTTGATCTTCGTTGTTGCATGAACTAAAGAAATTTGCAGCCAACATCTTCCTCAAGTTGTTGTATTAGTCACATACTGGGATCCATGCATCATTGGTTAGTCATGTACTGGGAGTTGTGCATTGAAAGGAGAGATTACCGCTACATTACAAGTCCAATTGGGTATTAGGGTAAGGGTTCAACTATAGGTTGGTATTAGGTATTGGGATTCCTTTTACTTGTAACCGCTTGTTTTGATAATAGTGGATTCTCGAGAGTGGTAACCTTAAATTCACCCGGTGGGGTTTTGCATTGGTGGTTTTCCCCATTTTTAAACAAATCACCTGTGTCAAATTTATTTTTTGTTGCATTTAACCTAGTTGGTGATTTGTTTGTGCTACCAAGTTTATTGCATGAAATTAAATCTAATTAATTCACTTAGCTAATTAATTGATTAATTTACCAAAGGGGTCAATACATTCTTGGCCAATCACAAAGCAAACCATAAATAGAACCCTAATGCTAAAAGTCCTAAATAATTCCTAAAGCTAAAATTTCCAAACTAACTTTTTAAGTAAACATGTTCAATGCCAAAAATAAGAGAATCGGGTCTTCTTCAGCTTCTTCTTTTTTGATTGCTCATTAGTTCCATCTATAGTAAGTGACCTGTTGTCTCTATCCCTCCTTTTGAACTCGTAGTTGTTATCCTCTTGCTCGCTTTTGCTATCTTCAAGAAACTGTTTTCTCATAAAAGCCATGTCAGTCTCTTTATCCCTAATCTTGCCCACCAGCCAGTTAGAGTATTCCACGGTCATCCTATGAAAGTAAACCTTAACAAAAGATTGATCTACTCGGTCAGCCATGTCTAAGTCCAACAGCATGTTCCTTACAGAAGTAGGAGTTGTGTCCATAGGAATAAAAGGTTTTCTACCTCTACCGCTAGGCATCCCTTGCTCATACTAGAATTGTCTCAAGAGTCTATTAGTCTTATAAAAAGTCGCCCTCCTTAAGCCAACCAAGAAGATATGATATGATCTTGGAGATTGCAACAAAGGGGGTGGGCACTTCTACCAATAACAATCCCAGCGAATTGAGATATTGGATT
Source organism: Quercus aquifolioides (assembly GCA_019022515.1). Classification (NCBI taxonomy): domain Eukaryota; kingdom Viridiplantae; phylum Streptophyta; class Magnoliopsida; order Fagales; family Fagaceae; genus Quercus; species Quercus aquifolioides. Next base: position 28,840,366 of record CM032332.1, on the reverse strand, counting down.
TCTTGTCCAAAAATTTCACCCAATCACTTTCAGTCTAACACTTGGTCTTGAGGACAGCCCTGCTAGGGAAATTACTAGGACCATAATTGGCAATGGTGGGTATAGCTATCATGTCCAGTCTTTACATCAACCATATCTTCAAAGTCAAGGGACTCCCGAATAATTGTTGTGATTCTCCACCAAGAACTAAGGAGTCCAACCCTAAAAGAGTTTTTGCCAAGATCAAAGAAGCAGGATTATCACTGTCCCTAACTTGACTCATAATTCCTATGACTCAAGCATCTACAAAGCCTGGTCTTCCAGAGCAATGCAAGAATTCTCGCATGAAGCAAAGAGCTAAACCAAAATTTTTTTGCATGTTGACAGACAGACCATGAGTACATTTATCAATAAGCCTTGTAACAACTACATAAAGATTCACCATGTGGCCTTCAATAATGCTACTGGTAATTGAAGTAGAAATGTCTAAGGTGTCAGATAAAATCTCCCTATGCTTGGGATCACAGGAAACTGCTACAAATTTTTTGCCAAACTCATAACCCAGAATAGCAGAAAATTCTTCGATTGTAGGACAAAGTTCAGTAGTGTTAAACCAGAATACATGGTCTTTAGTATCCCAAAACTTCACGGCAGCACGGAGAAAATCCCACGATCTTGACATTCCTTAGAGCCTTAATCCCCTTTAGCTTGAAGGCAGTGAAATTGTTCTTGGTAAGAAAATCAAAGTTACAAACCCATCTATTGATATCATGTGTGATTGAATGAGGAAGATTTTGATTGTTGGCCATAAATAATTCTTGTATATGATTGATGTTTCTTGATAGCTTTGATGCAGATATTTGTTTGCAGGTTTAATGCTAAGATAGGTTCTCCTAATCTCTAAACGTGTTTAAATAAGTTCAGAGAGTTTGAAGCTGACTAGGAAAGTGTTTCATAGTCTAAAACGAATAAAATATGTTTCAAAAAAAAATGAAGAAAACGCATTGAAAAAAAACACAAAAAGTCGGGGCGAAATTGGGTGTGCCAATCGGCTCTCTAAGAGTGCTGATTGGCACTTCAACACTCTCCAAGTGCCAATTCGCACTCAGCCCCGTCATGGTCAGATTAAGTTATTTTATGTTTTTGGGGATGTTGCTGGTCCGTTTTGGCTCCATTTTTCACTCCAAAAAGTAGTTGTGCAATAAAATTTCTCAAAAATTCACATTGAATGTCAAATCGGGGCATTCAGCCATGCCTTGTTCTTTTTTCAAAAAAAAATCATCATCGTCATTTGTTTCCAAAAAAAACAACAAAAAAGAGAAAGAGGAAATTAACCAACTTAAGATTTTTCAAAATCATGCATTCATTTTCCAAACTAGGGGCATTCAGCCATGCCTTATCCCCCTTTTCTGAAACAAATCAAATCAATCATCTCTTTTCCAGAAGAAACCTTTTTTTTTTCCTTTTCTAAAAATCATCATGCATAAATTTCTAAACTAGAGGCATTCGACTATGCCTCATTCAGGTGAGCACAATCATATCAGAAATGGTTAGATAAGTTCAAATTGTACACTACAAAGCTTCATTAGGTGAATTCTAAACTTGTCTCATCTAAGTCCTAGCAAGGCTAAAGTCATCTAAGGACAAGGAGCCAAAGGTGGAAATTAATACAAATTGTCTAACTAGGGAATATTTTGTCTCTTACAGGAAAATTAAAACACAAGTCAGGCATCATTCGGACTTCGAGTCCATTTGTGGGAAGATCTTCTAGACCCACCCCTAAAAGAACCACCCTTTGTGTCTCCTTCTCGCTCTTGACTTGCATAAAACTGAGATTCTTGTTGCTTATTATGAAATTCAAGATTTCTGATTTTTTCTTCCGAGGATTTGTGTTGGCCTCAGCGTTCACCATTCAATTGCTTTGCAAAATCATCAAAGACAAGTGTTAAGTTCATTACTATGAATCTCAAACAAAAGATAGTGGCGCTGTGTCATGTTTTACCCAACTCACTTTGTTAAGCACATATTGGGAAGATTGTGTGCGTGCCACCAGCTACAAGCCTCTAATCATCATCATGCTTTCCTCCACGAGAACAACACCCACCTGGAGCATAAGGCCATAAGTTCAAAAACAGCTGGATAGACAGAGAATGAGACAAGAAACTAAAGGGTTTGGAAATGTACTGGGCTAGTCCAAGGGACATTCAGGTTATACTCCGGCTGGTCTAGATCCACAAAGCTATAAGATCCAATTCATTATCTCCTATTGCCATGCCAGAAAATTGGAATATGTCTCCATGAAAGAAGTAAAAGGACCACTGGCATTACTAGGAGGAGGACTTTCAATCCCAGAAGACGAAGCCTAAAGATGCAACATTCAGACATTTTCACAGAATACAAAATGAAAAAAAAAAAAATGATGCAAATTAATTTGGAAAAGAAAGAAGTTCACCGATGCTCCAGAGATGTCAGCTAAGCAACCATACAAATGAGCCTTGACAAATTCAAGATAGTCTCCCAATATCCCAGAAATGACACGGCCAATCCATGCAAAAGCTATTTCTTCATTAGTTAGAAGGTCGGCCAAACGGATAGAAGGATAAGGATGGGCAGGAATCATTTCAAGAGGGTACATGTGTTGAACCTGAGCCAGCACCCGGTCACCAAGATACCAGTACCTCCCATAGCCACATTCGAACAGCACCTGGCGCTCATACTCCCAAGCCCATGCACACTCATCATGCTCCTCACATCCAAGCCAAGGATCTAAGGACATTTGAACATCACAAAGAACCCAAAATGAAAAGAGAAGCCATGCCCACACACACACACACACAAAAACTCACCTCCTCGGCATCTAAGTCGTCAATCACTATCCGCTAAGCTTGAAAAGAACGTTTGGCATTGCCAGATGATACTTAAGCAGCCAGCGAAGAAACCTTGGAAACATATCATCAACATCTTCCAAAAGTTGTGGACCAACCACAAAATATTCGTACATCCAGACCTAAAAAAAAAAAAAAAAAAAAAGATCAACACACATCAATAACAACACAAATAACCTTTGCAAAATACACCTTGTCGATGCCCGGCCTCGATCGAAGTGCAAAATCGCGATCATCAAGCCTTCATTCAACCACACGCCATGGCGACGCTCCCGCGCGCACGAGGCCCATTGAAGGCCCCCTTGATTGATTGGTGCGTGTGGTTCGCGCGTTGCTTCAAGTGCTCTCTCTCTCTCTCTCTCGATGGTCTCAATGGAGGAAGGTATTTGTCTACCTTTGGAAGTGTGGTAGGACTCTTGGCCAAATTTTAAGGGAGTTACCAAAGGTAAGTGAAGTCGCCACCAATCATGGATTTTTTTCTAAGGTGTGATTGGTTACCTATTTCTAGTTGATTTTAATTATTACCAATCCTAGGCTAAGAAAAAGGGCATTTTTCCTAATCTAATGTGGATGGTAAAAAATCTTGATTCTTGAGTCTGGAAGTTTGGTTACATATGGGGAAGGTGTTAGGCACCCCACAATGCCTATCCAAGGACAGTCCTTTGTTTTGATAAAACCTTAAATTTTGGAGATTGGCAGTAAAAACATGATTTTGGCATTGACTTTCAGGGTTTTGCATGCATGAGGGCTTTAAGATTTGGCTTTGGAATGGGTGTGGTCTCAATCTATGCTTTCCTAAGGCATTCGAGGCAAAGTACCAGATTTTCACGGCGAAAATCTGGTGACACGTCACCTTACTTTCGCGGCGGAAATTAGGTATCGCTTTACCTTTGGTGACATGGACTATGACAATCACACCAGAAGGGGCGAGCAGGTATATATATATATATATATACATCATCCACAATGCTAGCACACAGAGTAGGAAAGTAAATGCCTACATCCCTAGAGCATGGCCCAAAATATAGGTGCAGGAAAGTAAATAGGGGTCGCCATACTCTAGAGATGAGGACGAATGGTACATGATATGATATACCTAACACAACCCATCTAAAAGAGAAAGGAGGGAGGAAGGAAGGGGATTTAAAAGAGTACATAACCAAATGGGGGAGGCTAGACCCCTAAAAGTACTGAACATTACCGTCTAGTTTATATCAACATGCTTGCATCTGCACCCTTTTTTGCTTGCGCCTAGGAGACCGTGTCATAGCTCCATGCATCCTCGCTCCATATGTGTACATGCAAAGGCAAAGAAAAGAAACCAGAAAACAAGCAATGGAAGGAAAAGATGCAAAGAACATATGAAAGAGGCATAAAGCAGATAAGCATGATAGACATGGCAAGCAAAGGAACAAGAAAGCAAGCAAACAAGCAAAAAAGCAAACAAAAGGTGGTGTCCACGAGGGACAAATGTAGGTTTGGATCGAATGTCCATAACTTCATTCTGTTGAAGCATGGACGACACACTAGCAAACAAGACTCATGCATGGACATGTGAGCAAGCGTGTAAAGATGCATAGAAAGCCAACGGCTGGCACAAACAAGCATGGTAAGCATAGCATCGCGTGGAGCAGAAAAGGGAAGGGTACGCGCGAAGCAACTCGGCATCCGGAGATGCCTCCCAAATGGTTACGTCCAAATAAGGCCTCATGGGCGTCGGATATAGCCACACAAGGTCAAGCCCGCGGGGGGCGCCAAACATGGCAAAGCCTAAAACTAGAGAGGCTAACACAAGCCTAAAGCATAGAAGCAAGCAAGCATAGACATGCAAATAGGGGTGATCCAAACCCTTTTATGTGGGCCTTTGTGTATGGACGATGACAAAGACCATAGGGTCTAGATCAGGTCCTAACCATTAGGCCAAAATATAAGAAAATGCGATAAAAGGACAAAAGGGCTACAACTGCACATGGCATTACAAACAAGGTCTAGGCCTAAGCACATAAGCACATAAATGATGGATTAAAGCATGTAGAGAACATCGATCTAAGCATGTAAACACACCAATCTACACATATAAGCATGGAAATATGCATGTAGGCATTTAAATGTACATCTAAGCATGTGGATGTAGGCATAAAAAGCATGGAGGAACACAAATCCAAGCAAACAAGCATATGAACACATAGATCTAGACATATAGGTATAGAAACATGCATATAAACATATAGATCTAAGCAAGGCATAGCCAAAAATATGATATCAAGCATGCAGGCATGTAGACCTAAACATCAACATAGAACAAAAAAAGGAACAAAGCGTAGGAAAACATGGCATAAAGCATAAAGCATGTAGGAAAGTATAAATAGACATGTAACCAAGCATAGAAACATGTGGATCTAATCAAACAACACATGGGAAAGATAGATCTAGGCTCAAACACATGGTATGATACATGGAAGCATGTGGATCTAAACATTAAAAGCATAGGAAAGAGAAGATCTAAGCATGGAAAGTGTGGCATAAAGCATAAAGCATGTAGATCAAGATAAAGCAAAAAAACATGCTAGATAAAGTAATAAATCATGTTATTAAGGCAAAAAGAGCAAGATAAACACTAAAAAAATGTTTAGAAGGTTAGGGGTGTGGATAGTAGCTAAAAAGCTATATCCACACCCCTAAACCCCAAATCCAAGGTGTAGAACCAAGGAAAAGAAGATTGGGTATAAGAATAATACCTTGTGTTTTTGGTGAAGAAAGAAGAATCAAGAGGCTTTGATGTGTTTTTTGTGTTTGGAGGAGAGGAGAAAAGCTTAAAATTCATCCAGGCAGAGCACAGGACTAGGGAAGTCTTTTTTTTTTTTTTTTTTGTCTAGAGGGTGCCTAGGCCTTTTTATAGCCCCGGAACACTTTGGCCATAGATTGGGTTAATCTTGACACCCCTGGAAATATCTTGACTTCCTGTTTCTGAAAAGGTATAGAACTTGAAAATTCAACGATCGGATCAAAAGTTATGGCTCTCAGAAGTTAGCGGTGCATCGATCAGTGTGTTATCTCGATTTTCGTGATATCTTGGCCGTTCTAACTCCAATTTCAGCCCATGAATAGTCTTTAAACTAAGAATTTGATAATCTTTGCGATGACATTGGTTTCAACCCATTCTGACGGCCGAAACAAAATTAGGGTTTCTAGGGCCTATTGGGAGTCAACTCTGGGTCAACTAGGTCAAACTTGGTCAAAGTTGCCAAAAATCTCTGAAAAGCGAGGGTTTAATAAAAAAAAACTATGAAAATTGTTGTTTTATAAGGATTTTGACCTCGTTTGACCTTCAGTCAACCCTAGGTTAACCAAGGGCATTTTGGTCATTTTAGCTGAAAAAGGCACTTTGGGTGCTCCGGTGTACGAACGGGTTGCACCACGTCATTCTAGATGCTCTCGCAACCCCATGGAGAGAAAAAAAAACATTTTTTTGATTTTTCGGGGTCCAGCACACAAATCGAGGGCGGACAAAATACAGTATCAACAGTTGCCTCTTCTTTATCGAACATCTCGAGTGCAATGAGAGATTTCAAATAAAGAACGTGATTTCAAATTTTGTTGCCCCCAAATTAGCGTGCGGAGGCTACTCACAGATCGAGACCAGATCTTAGCTGACTGGACCAATCTATTGCACTTGCTTCTTAAACATTTTTCGGACACGTCTCTGAACTCTAGGAAGGGAAAAGGCCTTTTTTTTGTTTTTTTTTTTTTTTTTTGACCGAGTCAACCGATCAATGCTGACCAGCAGCCCTTCAAGGTGCGCCGGGCAGCCAGGCTGCCCAATGGCCTATAAAAGGCCCCCTTTAGCTCATTTTGACCTCATTTCACCCTTTCCTTTGACTTCCCACTTCTGAAAAATTCTCTAGAGCGACTACAAACTTAGCAGGTTCGGCTTTTCAACTTCAATCTACTGTTTCAGTCTCTTCTGCACTTGAGGTCAGTGTCTATATTTCTTCTTCTTCTTCTTTTTTCTTTTTTTTTTCTTTTTTCTGAAAAATGTTAGTAGCAATACTACTATGGATGCATGCTAGTGCTTGTTTTATTTTTGGAATTTTCATGAGCATATATTTTTTACCATGATTTATGCCATGCTATCTAAAGAAAATGCATATATTTTTATTGTTATTATTATTATTATTATTATTATTATTATTATTATTATGTCTGTGCTACATGGGTGTGCAAATATGTGGGAATTTAAATGCTGCAAATAAAATTTGGGATGAAGGTAAGGGGACTTACCTGGTAGTCGAGAATAGTGGAAATGGTGAGACGTACGGCACGGCCACTAGTTAGCCTCGAGATAGAATGTGAGCTTAGGGTGTGGTTGCTAGTTTACTCACTATAAATCGGGAACTTGAAAACTTTTTGATGACTTGATAGCTATGTGATGGCGAGGCATATAGTGCGGCCACTATTTAACCTCAAGATGGAATGTGAGCCTAGGGCGCAGCCGTTAGTTTACCCACTGTAGATCAGGAACTTGAACTTTTGAGTGACTTGGTAGCTGTGTGATGGTGAGGTGTACGGCACGGCCGCTATTTAACTTCAAGATGGAATGTGAGCCTAGGACGTGGCCAGTAGTTTACCCACTGTAGATCAGGAACTGAACTTTTGAGTGATTTGGTAGCTATGTGATGGCGAGGTGTACAGCGTGGCCGCTATTTAACCTCAAGATGGAATATGAGCCTAGGGCGCGGCCGCTAGTTTACCCATTGTAGATCAGGAACTTGAACTTTTTAGTGACTTGGTAGCTGTGTGATGGCAAGGCGTACGGCGCTGCCGCTATTTAACCTCAAGATGGAATGTGAGCCTAGGGCGCGGCCGCTAGTTTACCCATTGTAGATCAGGAACTTGAACTTTTGAGTGACTTGGTAGCTGTGTGATGGCAAGGCGTAGGGCGTGGTCGCTATTTAACCTCAAGATGGAATGTGAGCCTAGGGCACAGCCTCTAGTTTACCCACTGTAGAATGTGAGCCTAAGGTGTGGCCGCTAGTTTACCCACTGTAGAATGTGAGTATAAGGCGCGGCCGCTAGTTTACCCACTATAGAATATGAGCCTAGGGCACGGTCGCTAGTTTACCTACTATAGAATGTGCAAGAATCTACTTTCTTGTGAGAACAACTGCTTGACATGAACTAGCATAATATGTTTAGGAAAAAGTGTTAGTTCATCTTTATTGCCATTTGTTTCATGGGCTTACCACTTGTGTCTGAATTTTTGGTTGTTTTGTAGATTATGTCTCGGAGGGCTTGTTCTAGTGGAGGCCAGGGGAAGGCCCCTGTTTACGCTACGTCCCATGGGGACTCTTCTTCTGACAATGAGACTATTTCTGCTGGTGAACGGGCGGCTCGAGTTTTGCAGAGCCATTTTGACCACGAGGGTGATGACATCAGGCCCGCTAGCGGGATCCCTATGGAGACCCGATCTAGGAGACGGTGCTCAGCTGAGACAATTAGTGTTTCGTTTGAGTCTCGCACTATTTCCAGTGGGGCATCCTCACGGCGTAGGCCGGCTACAAAGAGAGGGGCCTCTAGAGGAGAGACGCTAGTTGAGGATCTCCTTTTTGATATAGAGGCTGATTTTTCTAGGGAGGAGGAGGTCTATCTAGGCACCCGAAAGTGCGGTTTGAGGCCAAGATTCCCGCCTCGTCAGGCCGGGGCCGATGCTTATACTGGAGTGGTAAACAGCGGTATCAAAGACACTCACCTTCAGCGCTGGCTAAAGGATCATTCTTCTGCCCAAGCACGAAAGGGAGAGGTATGCTGTCTTTCTTCTTTTGTCATTTAGATTCCTATTATATGCATGTGCTAACGGATAGCTTCTGATTCTGAATGCAGGGGTCAACAAGATCTGTGGTCGGGGTGCTTGGTCCACCTTTCTTCTGCTATTGTCTGATCTTGGGACCCACTGGCGCTATACAGATTTCCTGAAAGAGCAAGGGTTCGAGGACTTTCTAAGGATCCCTCCATACACTATGAGGCATGGGATTTGGGAGGCTTTGGTGCAGCAGTTTCATGCCGAGACAAGCACCTTTCACTTGAGTTGTGGGGAGTATGCCATTCTCCCTCTTGATTGGATGGCCATCCTAGGCATCAGATTCGATGGATACCCGATTCTGACTGATGATATAAGCTTTGAGATGGCCTGTGAGATCTTGGGCATCCCTCTCCCATTGACTACGGACACGAGAGGATATTTTAGGCCCACCACGTCGACATAGATTCATACTGAATGGCTACAAAGTAGCATCCCCTAGGGTATGGCACCTACTGACATTCATCTTCGGTGGTTCTTCATGTGTTTTCTCAGTAGTTGCTTCTTTGGCAATAACCAATCGGTATTATCTTACCAACTACTGTGGGCCATGATAGCAGTCTCCAATGTTGGGAGATATGACTGGGGGTCCGTCACTTATGGCATTTTCATCGCTTTCTTGAGGCAAGCTTCATAGCGAGATTTCAAGTGCCTGGAAGGGTGTTGGCAAATTTTGACATGGTAGGCGTATAAGTACATCCCAACTTTGAGGCCACGGTTCTTAGGTTTGTCAATGACAGTGTATCCTGAAGCATATGCTTGGTCTCTCTGTACGATCACCAGGGTTGTCATGGTGCAGTTGCTCACTATCTCTGTGGCCTATGATTGCGTCACTTAGGGTGAGATAGTAGTTCGCCCTTATGACGACTCACTGCTGGGGAGATCGGAGCTCACTGTGGCCATAGGCTAGTCAAGGGTATGACGCTGGTTTTAGGTCTTATTGAGTTGTGAGTTCTTTTTGGCAAAGAGGACCTTCCACCAAGTCATACAGGTTTTCGAGGTACCTAGAAATCCACCTCCCCTTGGCTTGTCATTTGAGTCCATTGTTGTGGACAACCTAGCTTACGCGACAGGTTCTTTTGATGCCTACGTGGATACTCGCTAGGATTATGCCACTTGGTTCGCGGAGTCCTCCACAAGGCCTATCATTGGAGATGTTCTTATGAGTGAAGGTACAGTGCTGGGAGGCATTGTTCGTGCTCAGGTGGCCTCCGGAGCTAAGTAGAGATTTCGTGCAGAGGATTTGCAAGCCAGGGTGACAGAGCTTGAAGCTGCTGCTACCACTAGAGAGGTGCGTATGCAAGAGGAGACTACTCAAGCATTAGCTCGGGAAAGGGAGCTTTGGTAGAGGGATAGAGAGGCCCGTGCTACTATCGCAGAGACAGCTTTAGGGTAAGCTAGCCATGTTTCATGGCTATACCATGGTTTTGATAGGAGAGTTATGGGTGGCTCATATTCATGTTCTGCCTCTGCCTCACATTCTAGGCTGGGGGCCCATTGTTCCTCCATACGAGCCTGGGTATATGACAACTCCTCCAGGTCCGCCAAGCTGTTGGGGCTCTTTTGCTTAGACTTAGAGGCCTTTTCAGGACCCAGGGTACACTCTAGGCACTTCAGGCAGTGCAAGTCCTTCCACCAGTTCTCTTGCAAGCAATGGTAATGATGATGATGATGATGATGATGATGATGATGGCGACCAGTATTTTAGGGATGATGATTCTCAGCAGGGTTAGCCTTTTTTTGTAACATGATGTAGTCCCTGCGTGGGCATGTATGTATTCTTCATGTATCTTGTAGACATTGCCAATGGTGGGCCAATTATGTATGTATATTATGTATTGCCTTTTGATAGGCCTGGACATGTGTGTATTATATTGCCCCACAGTGGGCCTTGATGTATGATACTATCTCTTTGTAGCTTCATGGTGTATGTACTTACATGTATGATTCTAGAAAATGCCTTTGAGAGGGTCGATGTATGCCTTTAGCCAAATCGCCTTTAAGAGGGCTAATGCATAGCTCTAGGAAATTGCCTTCGAAAGGGCTACTGATATATGACTTTAGGAAAAATGCCTTTGAGAGGGCTACTGATATATGTGAAAAACAATGCCTCTGATTAGGACTTACATGCATAGCTCTAGGAAATTGCCTTTGAAAGGGCTAATGTATCGCGAGGGAATCTTTGCTCCAAGGTGGTTGAAAACATCCCAATCCCAAGGGGAGTGGTCAAAATACATGGGGGTTTGTGCTTGGGGGGCTGAAAAGCCCTGGCACATGTCCCAAGGGTCGACAGCCCTTGTAGGGCTGCCGCCTCAATTTTCATGCATAAAAGGCTGGGTTTAGCCCAACCCCAACTCATTCTGGTCTGCGATTTTCTAGGGTCTTCTCCTACCCTTTTCTTCACCCAAAATGTGTAGAAAACACTATTTTTCATCATTTTTTGCATAGATTCTCATCAGATCATCAGATTTAGCAAGATCCGTTCATGGATGTTGTTGGTGCTCACTCCTACGACACTTTAGTCAAGCTTGAGCGAGAGTCTTACTATGAGAAGAAGCTTAGGAGGTGGTGGAGCTCCTTTTCTTATGGTGACCAGGCATTCATCCGACGACTTCTTGGAGATGCTACTGCTCTTCTTCACACCTCATTGGATTAGCACTTGTTGGAGGTTATTACCTCTTGTTAGGACCCTGTCTTGAGTGTGTCACCATTGGAGATGTCGATTTGGTGCCTACCTTGGAGGAATATGATCGTTTTATTTCTCTTTCTAGCCCTCTGAGCATTATTTTTGTTCCAACAGTGCAGCCACGCTACCGTAAGTGACTCACTGATTTGTTGGGCTTAAAGAGGCTAGTTGTGAAGATGCTGACTTGGTATGGCAGCGGGATAGAAGGGAGCATGTCCTTTGATTTTCTGTATGATCAATTCCACTCATTGGAATGTCTTGTCCGCTATCAAGATGACTTTGTGGACTTAGAGGAGCGGTGGACATCCTATCGGTGTCAGGCCTTCCTGGTGGCCTTTTTTGGTGTTGTGTTGTTTTCTTCATCATTAGGAGCTATGAGTCTTGCTGTTCTCCCTCTAGTGAGTGCCCTACCTCATGGTATCTCTTTCATTCCTGCTCTAATTTCTGAGACCATTAGGTCCTTGTCTTTGTGTCGAGAGACCGGCAGGGGTAAGCTAGGTTGCTGTGTTCATATGTTACAGCTATGGTTCTGTAGCCACCTGAGTGTTATTGCTAGGGATGCCTGTGGGTTTTGTGAGTAGGAATAGAGTCTGGGCTATTGTAGTTCTTGACCTTCCTTTTTCTGGGATACTGAGGGTTAGCTGAGGTACTTGTGCAGCCTGAGTCCCGCTGACTGGACTTAGAGAGTCAAGTGGGGTATCAGTAGATGGCAGGGGCAAACCATTGCGTTGGTTCACTTGGCATTCCCTTGGTGGGTATTTGGGGGTGAATGGGGTACTTTCCGGGTATGACCATGCGGCAGTTCGAGGGTATCTAGCACATCCCCTGACTTAGAGATCTTTTTATTGTCACTTCCGAGTACGAGCTCGTGGATATTGATATAGCAGTGATAGGGCATGCCTCTGAGTTCTAGGAGGTGTGCAATTCAAGCATTGACTTCCCCCTTTATTCTAGGGATGACTAGGAGTGATTTTCTATTGAGTTTAGAGTGTGACAAGACACTAGAGATCCCAGCTTTGTGTTTGACTTATTATCACCAATCTCAGTCGAGCTGCCACTTCCGGTTGATGTTTTGAGAGGCAATACTCTGGAGTTTGAGATCAAGGTTGGGAGGGCCCTTATGGATCTGAGGGAGGCCGTCAGGGATAGAGATTGCTGCCAGGCTGGCTGATACCTTTATGGAGGATATTGAGGAGATAAGTGGTGTACATGAGAGTGAGCTTGCTACTCTTAGGGCAGAGCTTGATTGGAGGGGGCCAGCCCTTCCAATTATAGAGGCAGAGTGTGTTCAGCTGAGATCCTGGATTGTGGGTTTGGAGAATGAGTTTGCAAATTGGGCGTTATGGAGAACATTTTTGGATTAATGACCACTAGACTTAGCAAAATGGCTTTAGTGGCTTTTGAGCCAACTTCCTCAGGGATTCCTAAGGCAAGCTTCAGTAGAATAAGAGGATCGAAACCTTGGATGACAGGGACAATGGCGGTTCCCTCCTAAACTAATGATGAAGTTGGCCTTGCGACTGCAAGCAATGCAAGAACTAGAGGAGTGAATCCCTCGATGGCTGACAGGGCTTGTCCTTTTCCTGAATCTGATAACCCTGAATCCGTAGATGATTCTATGATCTCCTCAATGACTACTGAAGAGGGAGGCACTAAAGTAACCTTACCAAGGCATTTCAATAAATATTTGTCCCAATCTTTCCTTGACCCCACTGATATAGCATTGCAGCTGGTTCCTGACTGGGCTGCTGAAGGACACAGACTGGCTGCCATGCAATCACCTCTTCGTACAAGCTTTCTTTCAATCTAGATAATACCATGGTCGGCTAGACTCTCAACTTGTGCTCGAAGCACTTTACAATCAAACAAGGCATGCCTGTTTTCACTATCATAGAATGAGCAGATTCCCCAATCAAATCCCGGGGTTCCTATATCCTTAAGATCAAGGTGACTCTTTTGGACTAAGGCTCGAAGCATAGCCTTCCATGGGAATGACGGTGAGGAGAAATCTGGCACCTTTTCTTCCACTGTGATGATGGCATTCACATTCCCTTCCTAATGGGGAGGCAAAGGATTGGTGATGATATTCGAAGCGGCAACATTATCAAACTATATCAACTTGTTGTCTATGAGATCTTGGACACGGTCCCTCAAATGGTAACATTCTTCCAGAGTATGCCCTTCGGCCTTAAAACAGTGTTCACACTTCTTGGACAGATCAAAACCAGGTGATGAAAGGCCTTTTCTGGGCCTGGAAAACATCGGGGTCACTAACTTCCTTTCCAAAAGGTAAGCATAGAGATCTGCCATGGGCATAGGTAACGGAGTGTACTTTCAGTTTTCCCTTCTCAAGGGACGAGATGGGTCTGGCCTTCCTCTCTGATTAAAGGCTCGGTTAGGTGCTTGAGTAGACTGAACCTATTGCTGATAAGGCCTAGCAAGTGGTTTTGTATAAGCAGAAGTAATACCTCTAGGCCTTTCTGATGCATTGTCAACCATATGCACATCGGTTTCCTTAGTCTTGTGGCCAGTCATTTTCTTGACTTGTTGTTCAACCATGGAACTCAAAGACTCAGGATCCATGGTCTTCTTGCTCCTAATACCTTTGTCAATACGTTCCCCAATAGGGATGAGGCTAGCAAAATGAGTGATTTGGGTCTTGATCATCTTTTCATAGTAAGGAGGCTTGAGGTTGTCATTGAACCATTTGATTATCTCATTTTCCATCATGGGGGGTTGCAATTATGCGGCTAGCTCATGCCACCTCTAGGCATATTCTTAGAAAGAATCCCCATTCTTCTTCTCTGTTCTCATAAGGACTGTGCGGTTGGGAGCTATCTCAGTGTTGAACCTGTAGTATTGGCCATTTCCCTCCAGCTAGAGGTTTTTTCCAATCTCGCATACCAGGTGGCCACTGGGCCGGTCAAACTATCAGGGAAAATCTGGCAAAGCAAAGGGTGATTATCCCCATAAGGAGCCATCTTCCTACAGAACATGCATAAGCGCGCGCAAAGGTCTCCTATACCATCATACTTGACGAACTCTAGTGCCTTGAACTTGGGAGGCATAAGGACCTGTGGGAAGTTAGTTAGCTTGTCTAGATCAACGCTTCCATGGGCACTGGAGCCCTCTATGATTCAAAGCTTTTCGGCCAGAGTTTCCACTTGGCTCTTGACCTGGCCAATCCCAAATTCGAGGTTCTTGTCCTTAGAAGGATCTGTTTCTTGGTCGTTGCCCTATGGCGGCATGTTTTGGCCTTGATCTTATTCTGGTGGGGGCTGATTTTCATTCTTGGTTCGGGGACCTCCTTGGCTATGACCGGAAGAGTTTTCTCCTCCCCCTACAACTAGCTGTTTCACCATGCGCAGCAATTCTGACATATGCTCTTTCATTTAAGCGAACTTGGCAAGACTCACTTCGGGAGTCGAAGGCCCACTAGAGACATCTCTATTGATCAAACTTGAGTTAACCTATCAAAAAAAAAATTGAAAAAACAAATCAAAAAAATGAATAAAATGAAAAAAAAAAATGTATGAAAAGAAAAAGTTAATGAAATGAAAAAATTGAAAAAGAAATTTTTGAAAAAAAATGAAGAAAAAATGGTCCTTAAAATTTTTCAAAAATGATTTCAAAATCTATGGCATTAATTCTGTTGAAAAAAGAGAAAAAAAAAAAAGGAAAAAAAAAAAACAAGAAAAGAAAAAAAAAATCCACAAGGGTAAAATTGATTATCTTCAATGAAACAAAAAGGAATGGAAAATTTCCTAAATTAAGCAAATAAAGCTTCAATCATCAAAATTCTAATTTGATTTTTTTTTTACAGATTTTCAAGTTAAGCGGATAAAGGTCTTAGTCTTATTTCAGATTGGGCGAATAAAGTTCTCAGTCTACTTCCAAATTGGGCGAATACAGTTCCTAGTCACCTCATTCCAAGTTAGATTGGGTGAATAGAGTTCTTAGTCTACTTCTAGATCGGATGAATACAGTTCCCGGTCACCTTACTCCAGATTGGGCGAATAGAGTTCTCAGTTGGCTTCCAAATTGGGCGAATATAGTTCTTGGTTACCTCATTTTAGATCGGGTAAATACAATTCTTGGTCACCTCATTCCAAGTTAGATTGGGCAAATAAAGTTCTCAGTCTACTTCTAGATCAGGCAAATACAGTTCCTGCTCACCTGGTTCTAGATCGGGCGAATACAGTTCTGGGTCATGTCATTCCAAGTTAGATTGGGTAAATAGAGTTCACAGTCTACTTCCAGATCGGGCGAATAGAGTTCTTAACCATTCCAAGTTAGATTGGACAAATAGAGTTCTCAGTCTACTTCCTGATTGGGCAAATACAGTTTCTGGTTATCTTACTTCAAATTGGGTGAATAGAGTTCTCAGTCATCTTCCAAATCGGGTGAATACAATTCCTAGTCACCTGGTTCCAAATCGGGCGAATACAGTTCCTAGTCACCTCATTCCAAGTTAGATTAGGTGAATAGAGTTCTCAGTCTACTTCTAGATCAGGCGAATACAATTCCTGGTCACCTTACTCCAAATTGGGAGAATAGAGTTCTCAACCACTCCAAGTTAGATTGGACGAATAGAATTCTCAGTCTACTTCCAAATCGGGCGAATACAATTCCTGGTTACCTTACTTCAAATTGGGCTAATAAAGTTCTCAGTCGGCTTCCAAATCAGGTGAATACAGTTCTCGATTGCCTCATTTCAAATCGGGTGAATACAATTCTCAATTACCTCGTCGGCATTTAAGATTTTATCCAAGTTTACCAATTATCAAGTAGATTAGATGTCCACAGTTCTCATTTTTTGTAAAACAATAAAACACTAGTTCTAAAATCAATGTCTTTGTTTTACATTAACATTTGCTTTTCAAGCTCTGTCAATGTGGGGCATTTTGTAGACACTCAATTTTGTACCTAAAATTAATTTTGGAAGAGGACTAAAATAACCTTTTCAAATACCCAAAAATCATAGTTGCATCTCATGCATTAAATCATTCATTGAATATCATAAAAAAGATCTTGAGATTCTAACGATTGCGATGGTATGCCTAGTTCCCAAATTGGACCGTCGGATTGGAAGATATCACAAGATCAAGTTTTCACAATCTGCATGCATGTATAAGGGTGAAGCTGATCACATGTGATTAATTAAAATTAATTCTGATTGGTCAAACAATTAAAATTAATTAAATAATTTGTGTGATTGGTAGTTGGTTTTTATTAGAAATAAGCTTGATTGCATAGGAATAAAATGGATAATTAGATAACAAGGGAATTGTTGATAATTAAGTCTTTTTAGAATATTTATATATTAGACAATTATTGTTTTAAGGACCTAATTATCAAAATAAAAGGGATTTATCTTGGAACACAAGTTGAAAGTACGTCTAGGTACAATTCCCAACTCAAAAAACCCCTAAAAAAGAGTCTAGATCGAATCAAAGTTGAGAAATGGACTCGGCACTTAAGAGTGCCAATCGGCACATTTCAAGTGCCAATCAGCACTTCCCTAGTGTCGATTGGCACAGCTTCAAGGCCCAACCTAGAAATCGTTAGATCAAGCTAAAACACATCCATTTCGATTTTTTAGGGTTAAGAATTTGGCCTAATTCGTATCTGATCCAACCTAGCTTATTTTCTAAGCACCAAACCTCTATAAATAGGGAATTAAAATAAGAAATCAGGACCCCCTTTTCTGACCTCTTTCTCTCCTCTTACGTTAAAGAAATTCTAGAAGTTTTGCTTTAGGAATTTCTTTTCTGCTAAATGGCTCTTACCTAGATCTTTAAAAATTCATACTCCTTGGTCTCTAGGATAATTCTCTACTTGCGGAATACGTTCATGCAAGTAAGTTTTCATCTTTCTATCTCCATGAAATTCAATTCTCCATGTTGTTTATAACATATTCTTTCTTTTATTTATGTTGAGATGATGAATGTTTTTTTTTTTTGCATATATTTTTTGTTCATATAATTATGTAATGCATATGATTGAATCCTAGATTTGTTGCTTTATGTAACTTTATAAAAAATCAAATCTAAAATATTTTCTCAAATCCTCATTATTTTCTAAAACCAAAAATCAGACCTGAAATATTTTTTCAAAACTTCATGGTTTTCTTAGCCTAAAAATCAGACCTGAATTTTATTCCAAAAAAATCATTCTTTTTACTTTGAAAAACCAGATCTGAATTTTATTTTAAAAAATTCATTCTTTTACTTTGAAAAATCATATCTGCAATTTCTTTTGAAAACCATTCTATTTTCTTTTGGAGATTCATTCTGTTATTTAATTAAGAAATCAAATTTGACAACCCTCTTTTTTAAAAATCTATTCCTTGCTATTATGAAAAAAAAAAAATCATATCTGAATTTTTTTATCAAAAAATTCATTTGGCTTAATTTGAACTTTCCTTAAAAATTCTTTTCTTACAAATAAAATTCAGATGTGATTACTTCTTGCATAAATGCAACAGATCTAGAATTTTTCACATTAACCAACTTTAGATCTAGGAATATTGACACAAAAATTTGCCTGTCATCTTTTTAATGGGTATTTAAAAGGTCATTTAAAATCTAGAAGACTAGACTCTATCTAGGCAGAGTGTGTGCCTAACACCTTCCCATCTTGTAACCCAGCCCCCGAACCTTAGAATCTTAGGTTGGTAGATTTAGTGTCTTATTTTATTTTGGGTAGATTGTAACTAGGAAACAAGGCCTTGTATTTCTTTACTAGATTGTAACTAGGAAACAAAGCCATGTAAAATTCTTCCTATCAAGATGTAATTGTTTCCAATTAATGAGAAGGTGTTTTATTCAAGATATGTTGTAATTTGTATAGTTTTCTTATTTTACTTATAAAATAAGTGGCGACTCCATATGATCTTGAAAAGGGAAAGTGCCGATGCCTACACCCTTTTCTGAGAGTAACCAAAAATTCCTCGGTTTCTCACAAAACCCATACAATCCCATTTCATTATTTGAATTCTGTTTTTTTTTTTTTAATCATTTTTGTAGATTTATTAGATTGTTGGGTATACAATCAATTCTTGTGAGGTGACAATGAATAGGATTGGATTATGGGTTATGGATTTTTATAGTAGTAATCAGTGACAGAGCCAAGATTTTAGCTCAGGAGGGGCAATATTGAAAGTAAAAAATAATTGGGACAAAATGTGCCACGTAGGACAATTGTGGCAAAATGTGCATATTTGTGTGTGGTACTAGTATTATTGTTTTTCTCTACTACTCACAATAGTTCACTTGAACAACAATAAATCTAAAATTACAATTTTTCTTTACAAAATTTATTGCAATCACTAAACGAGAAATACTATATCCACTACATTTTCACAACAAATCATACGTGATAGGTTGTTATTAATTGGAAAAAAAAGTAGGCGAAAATACACTTTTGGTCCCTTCATTTTGGGCCAATTCTCAATTTGGGCCCTAAATTGATTTTACTCCTAGGTCAGTCCCTCATTTTAGAATTTAAAATCAAAATGCTGAATATAGTGAGTGATTAGTGATTACCTCTCCGTGAATGATTGAAAGCGTGAACTCTCTCAATCTCTATCTCCCTCAAAAATTAAAATGCTGAAGAAAAAAAAAGTTAGTACTTAGTAAACTAAATGTTACTATAAACTTACTAAAGTAACAACAGTTCTTAGTAGTATATATAATATTATATATGTAAGCAGCTACTACAATACAATCAGCCAACCTTAATAGTTAATATTATATTATTGTATATGTAACTATGTAAGCATCCTGTATATATAATTATAATATTATATATGTAAGCACTAAGCAGCTGCAAACGGCCAACATAGTTAATATTATATATCTAACACATCCAAACTTAATATAATATTATATTTATACATGTAAGCAAGCAGGCTAGCAGGCCAAACAGCCAACATAGTTAATATTATATATCTAACACATCCAAACTTAATATAATATTATATTTATACATGTAAGCAAGCAGGCTAGCAGCTACTTGGAGTTGGACCCCCACAAAATAGAAAGCCACGGACACAGACACACAGTCACACAAAGGAAGCTGCTAAAGCCACGGACACAGTCACACCGGATTGAGAGATTTTAAAAGGTGCTAAAGCAGTAGTATTGCCTTAGCTGCTAAAGCTTTAATCAAACAAATCACCATGGATTGGTTTCTACTTTCTCGAGGGAACTGGGAAGTATGTCAACAAAGGAAGTTTTGGTACAATGAGGTGACTCAGTCACTCAGTGAGTCTCGGGGTTAACATTCATGCTTTCAGCTTTCCCAAACAAATGAAAAGGAAAAAACAGTAAAACACGAAGACAAAACTGAAAACAGACGAAGAAGCTTACCTTTGTTCTGCGTCAAGCAAGACTTGAGAGCGGGAGAGAGAGTTAAAAGATTCTGAGAGAAAAATATGAACTTATACCCCTGAGAATCTGAAAACCTAGCATAAAACGCACCGTTTTGCTTTTATTTTTTTAATAACACCCATACATAGTTACATACGACGTCATTATCAGCTTCAAAAAAAAAAAATCAGAATGACAGATCGTGTATCGGTTCGGTTCGACGCCAGTATCGGTTTCAGATTTCTCATCTAGTGATTTCACCGCACCGGCATCGGAACAGAGGGCGAAGTCCGAACGCCGGCTTAGGCTCATTCGGTCGGCGCTACAGTCGGGGCGGTATCGTCAGTGCCAGTCGATTTGGTCGACTCTGGTAAAGTTTTGCACACCCCTACTTCAAAGAGTTTTGCGAGCAATTGAGGATTAAGAATCATTATTCCTCACCCTCCCGCCCACAGGCTAATGGACAAGCAGAAGTTGCAAACCAATCCTTATTGAAGATCATCAAGACCCAGCTTAAGGGGGCAAAAGGGATATGTTCGGACGAATTACCTAGTGTTCTTTGGGCATACAAGACGACATTAAGGACTCCAACTAGAGAAACTCTTTTTAAATTAGCATATGGGAGTGATGCGGTCATACTCGCAAAAGTCGTTGTTAGGATTAATGCCCTTAAATCCTATTGTATGATGCTATGTTCGTTATTATATATGACATTATGTATGACTTAATGTTGTGATTAATAAAGTTGTTTTATTATTATCTAAAATAATTGTAACATGAATATTCAGACATTATCATATAGTCGATGAGATGCATAGTATGTGATTTATGTGAAAAGTCACAGAAGATATAAATCACAAGTTCTTCGTAAACTCAGAATTTTAGTTCGTAGTCAGTGATGAAATTGGGTATTTCATCTGCGAAAACTATAACATATCAACTAAGATGATTTGTCTTGATCATGAAAGTGTAGACTTCTAGTTGATATGTTGATATGTTTTAAGAGTTAAGACATATTGAATTGGACCGCTATGAGATTTATTATTCTCCTAACGACTGTCAAATGAATAATAAATCTCACGACTTCTATTTACATAAACTCTTAATCCTGAGAGAATAATGGACCTGATTATGGAGTGTAGGTTGCTTTGATATATCAGGAGTGAGATCTAAAGTAATGGTCAAAACCTCAGTATGTTGGGCAGCCACATTTGATGTTGATGGAACATATATTCTCAAGATGGAATTCATAATCTCTTAACGGAGATATAAAATATTCCCTTGAGATAAGTTTAATAGGTTCAGTTATTCAGAAAGTTAGGCCTAACCACTTTGGTAAGAAATTACTAAAGTATATATTTATGAAATTAGATTTCATAAATATATCATGAATAACTTTAAAGAATAAACCGGGTACTCAAGGATTAAGATGTAGTAATCTACAAAGTGGTAGTCTTCATTCATGACTTTGTATTACTACGAATATTTTATGAAGGGGTTGCATGATAATAAAGTCTTGGGATATAATTTATTAATAAGGCCTAGAGTGCAATTATATTTATATAGTGGTATTAAATTAATGGTAACTTTGGACATGTTAAAAGTTGACAGAAAAGTCCAAGGCCCATTGGAGCTAGTGTCTTATTGGTCCCTTTTGGTCCCACTCCAAGCCACACACTAAAGCCCGATTGGAAAGGCCCAATAGGTCAGCCCAATTAGATAATCAGTTAAATATAAAGGGAGAAACATACAAAATTTTTTATTAGAAAAAAGAGAGACATCATTGTGAAATGGTATGTATGTGTGTGAGTGAAGCCACTCAATTATTCTCCCTTGGAAACTGATTGAGAGACCACACTTCTTGAGCGTAAAGTAGAATTAGAGTGAAGATTAAAAGTGTTCTCAAGTACTTATAATCTTTTGTTTTGAATTTCACCACACCAAGGTACGCTATCTTGTTCTTAAATTCTGAAATTTACATAGTGCATGTTATCAATCATGAATGAAATAAATCCATATTTGTTGCTTCCGCTGTGTGTTTTGTATGAGATACAAAACCAAATGTTCCAACAGTCGGTCTAACTAGCTATAGAGTGGCTCATTACAACAATGAGGAGAATGAAAAGCAGCTCCATCTAAACCTTGACCTTCTAGATAAGGTGAGGATGGATGCGGAACAGAGGGTGGCTCGTTACAAAAGCTTGATAGCTAAGTACCATGATGCCCTGGTAAAACCAAGACAGTTCAATATTGGAAATCTCGTCCTAAAAAAGGTGTACCTAGCTACTAAGGACCTTGCTCACAGAAAGTTAGGACCTAACTAGGAAAGACCATATAGAGTGATTAATTCTAAAAGACGTGGTTCATGCTATTTGCAGGCCTTGGATGGACGAAAGCTAGAGCACCCATGGAATGTGGTGCATTTAAGGAAGTACTACCAATGAAGACTCATTGGAAAGGTCAGCATGGACGAGCCTAAAAGGTTAGTAATTACTAGCAGTTTGTTTATATTATCTGTCAATATTTGTGTTTTAAGTATTTGAATTCCCTAAAAAGCACTGGCACGTGCTATGGATGATATCATGAATAGAGTCCCTTTTGTATATAAAATATTTTGAATTCCCTAAAAAATGACTAACTATGAGCATGGACAAAGTATCTGGACAATGCTATATACTATGTTCTTTAATGTCCACGGACGATGTTATGTATAGTTATTGTATATAAAGTAGCTTGAATTTCCTAATTTAAACATTTATGATTATGTGAAATTAACATCCATATGAAGTTAAAAACATTTAAAATCTCTAGACACATAGATATGTCGTCATAAGCCACCCTTAGTAAAAAAGAGGGAGTAAACTACCATAAAAAGGCAATGACCAAGGGAAATAATAAACTTCCCAATGAAACTCGTCCAAAAAAGGCAATGACCAAGGAAAATAATAAACTTCCATGGACAACACATCCAAGCCAATTGTAAATCCAAGTTATGGACACGAATAACCAAGTGAAATTCCAAAAATAAGTCTAAGAACGAGGAATATCCAAATATATTTTTTTCGAAACAAAGTCCTAAACATAGACGGAAAATACTTGGAATTGAAATCAACAATAACAATATGGATAAAAAAAACATTCATAAATAAAAAAGGTAGACTACTATCGTCCAAAAACCCTTAAGAAAATTAAGCCTAAAAAGGCAATTGTATCAAGGCCCGTCCTAAAACATGGACGAGCTAAATGTACTTAAACAAATCTAAATGGTCCAAAACAACAGACCTTATACATAAAAAAAATAATAAATAAAATAAAATAAAATAAAACTAACAAGGAAATAGATAAAAAAATTACAAGATTCCTTTTTTATAAACCACAGGAGGTTCTCTCCAAACTTGGGGTCGTCAACAGCAAGCTGA
Organism: Quercus aquifolioides; assembly: GCA_019022515.1. Classification (NCBI taxonomy): domain Eukaryota; kingdom Viridiplantae; phylum Streptophyta; class Magnoliopsida; order Fagales; family Fagaceae; genus Quercus; species Quercus aquifolioides. The sequence continues at coordinate 28,817,168 of CM032332.1, read as the reverse complement.
GTAGAAGCATCATCCTCAATATTAACGTCCTTAGAGCTCGTCTGAAGAAAAGAGCTTCCAGCTGCGACGTTGAGCTTGATAGAGCTGAAGTCCACCTCAGGAAAACGTTCTATCGCGTCCTTACAAAAGTCTTTGAATCTTGCAGCATAGTTCTCGTCCATAAGATCAGTGAACTCACTAGACGCCTTAAATTCCTTGATGGCTTCTCCCTTGGCCTCTTCAAAAAGGATGCAGAGCTCATCACTTCTCTTTTGCAGATGATCAAGACGAGTGTCCTTCTCAACAGCATCCGCCTTTAGCTCTTCAACGAGGTTCTTCAGCTCTTCAACGTGGTTCTTCAACTCCTTCACCTCTTCCTCAACCTTAGCCGTCACCTCAGCTTGATGCCTACACTCTGCTTGCACTTCACGAACCCTTGCCTCCAACCTAACCCTTTCGTGATCCATCTCAGTAGCTTGTTTGGACGCTGCCATAAACTTAAACATAGCCTGTACAAACAGAATTGGTTGAAAAGATATGTGGACGAGAATATCAATTATGAAAGATTCAAGATGAGAAAAAAAATAATAGTAACAATAATATACCTTGAAGAGATCATGAATTGCGGAACGTTCAAATTCTTTCAAAGACATGTCGCACACAGCAACGTCCTCGTCGGTCATAGCCTGTTGGAACCTTTCCCAAGCAAGATCTTCATTCTCAAGAAAATTCATAGGAGTGCTTTTGGGAGGTTTGGATGAAGTGGTTTTAGTAGGCTTGGACGGAGTAGTTTCAGCAGGGATGGACGAATCAAGATCAAGGATCTGTACAGGCGGTAGTTTGAAAGAAGCATGAGGGACGACGGAACCAGGCTTGACGACTCCAGATTTGGACGACCCATGTTTCGCCTTCTTGTGGCCTTGACAACTTGGAAGACTTCCTGCCACTGGACATGGCTGAGAGTGAGTCTCTTGCATGGTCTCCTCATCTGTCAAACCTTTCTCCTTATTTTCTTTCATAGTTGTCATTCCTGCAAAAAAGAAGTGTTAAAGTTTGGACGAAGTAGATAATAAAAATTTAAACGAAGTATGAAGCTACGTCTACGTGTGGTAAGTTTGTGAGCTAACGCTTCTAAGTGAGTGTGGGCCCTAGATTCCAAGAAGTAAGACGATGCAAGGTAACCAAAGAATGGAAACCTCTATCTGTAAACAGACAAGCTCGTTGGACACCCTCAAGGTAGAATTTGTTTAAAAAAGGTCGTCTTTCAGTTGTTAAAAAAAAAAAATTTTAAAAAAAAGAGGTTACGACTACAACAAAAGATATAAAATGAAGAGTAAAAAAGAGACATACCCTCTGGATGAAGGTTTCCCATCTCGCCAGTATAGGGAGGAAATGGATCCCTACCTACCACAACAGGGTTTCCAACCCAAATCCTAGTTATGAAAAAGAACTCCGTCTTCCAATTTCCATCAGACGTAGGGAGGGACTTAACTAATCTATAGTTTAAACCCCTAGCTGTGAATTGGTAAAATCCTTGGGATTGACTAATTTCGGAGGGTTTGTAACAGTATAAGAACTCATCCACAGTGAGAGGACAATTCCCATCAAATACTTCCCTCCACAAAACCTGCATAGAGACGATGAGCCTCCATGCGTTGGGATTAAGTTGACTAATTTCTACACCTAATCTAAAGAGTATTTCCCTAGCAAAAGCATTAAGAGGCAACCTAAGTCCTCCTAAAAGGTAAGCCTCATAGATACCTACCCCAAAACAAGGCTGACAGCACCATTCTCCATGGACAACCAATCAAGGATTAAGCTCGTCTGGGATCTGGTACCAACTCCTAAGTGAAGTGAATCTTTTCTCATCAGTTTTAGAAACGACACCTACTACACAACTAAACATGGTCTCCACTTCACTTGAAGAAGAAGACGAGGAGGGGGCATTAGTGGGTGTGCCAGCGTGTGACCCAAAGGCCGCCAGCGTTAATTCCTCTAGAAGAACCACCAATGGAACCCTAGGAACCCCGGACATGTATTGGTCGTCCGTGGTGTTTCCCTCACTACTACTACTACTACTACTACCAGTGGAACCACTACCACTAGAACTATCATGATACTCGTCTATCTCCCTATCATCACTATTGCGAGACAAAGATACCATGATTTCAGACATTTTGAAAAATTGTAGGAAAACCTAAAGACGAGAGGAAGAGGATGCCTGGCTCTAAACGAGGAAGGCCTAAGCACAGAAGGAGACTTCTAGACAAAGCGCTGGACGACAAGTCAGAGAAGAAAATATGAGAAATGTGAGAGGGTATGAGAGGAATTCTACTATTTATAGGCAGCATACTTGGACATTGAAACAACGCAACCAACCAAAGGAAGCCACATGGCACTTTACTCGAAGAACGAAGTGACATGATAGGTAAACTTCGGGATTACACCACATGTCAACACAAGGACAAAGGGGGCAACTGATGTGGATCAACCGTGTAACTTGTCCTTGGTTGTCGTCCATGGTTAAGTCACATCTAGAGAGAACCGTCAAAGAAAGAGAACATACATGACACTCATCCGTCAGTAATAATGAGGTTTAGTAATTGAAGTCCTCCATTGACGACTCTACATAGAGAACATACATGACACTCATCCGTCAGTAATAATGAGGTTTAGTAATTGAAGTCCTCCATTGACGACTCTACATATGGACGACTAAGTATATGGACGACTAAATTACACTTGTGCAAAAAATCCTCCAAAGATTTTACATAAGCAAAACATGACACGTTGTGTGATACGTGGAAGTAGTTCCTCGTACTTCGCTATACATGCCCCATTTCTTCATTAACTGCCAACATCACCCATGATGGTGGTAGATCCGAACAAGTAGACCCACGTCAAATTCTCTATAAAAGGAGTAAATCTCATCCACCCAAGGTAAGTTCTAATCATTCACTATTCTCTATCTGTTTGTCCTAGAGAGAAAACTAACTTAACCGTCGGAAAGTCCTTGGTTGAGTCACACAGGTCACCTTTGACGCTTCTTTCTTCCTTTTCAGGATTTATAGCCATTACCATAGTTCGAAGCATTCTAGCCTATTGATCTTCGTGCATCATCACTTATCTTCCTCTTCCTTAAGTTGTCAATTGTCAAAATTTTACCCAAAGCTGCAATCCATGCAAAGAAGACTACTCTCGGAGGGACTTTTGATCTCCATATGATTTCCCAAGGAAAGGACTGCTCATTGGTGATACCAACCTTAAAGCCCTTTTTCTTATCACAATTCTAGCATATCTTATCCTCCCAAATCCCCTTAATTCCCAAACCATAAATGGTATCCATGAATGTCATCAAGGACTCCAATTCTCAATCTTAAATGTCCAATACAAAGTGTAGATCCCAGTGAAGAACCCCATTGCTGAATTGCATTAAATCTGCCACACTTGCTCCCTTAATACGAAAAATTCGAAATAATTTAGGGTAGAAAACAGTAAGAGAGCTCTCCCCACTCCATCGGTCTTTCCAAAATTTCACCCATGTTCCATCCCCAAATTCATATAGAATGTGGCCTAATATAAATGGCCATCCCTATCTCATTGTACTCTTAATTAGAATGTCTCTACCTCCCTTGGATAAATAATAACATTTCCATCCCGCAAGTTTTCTTTCCACATTTTCCAAAATTGGATTCCAAATTGACCTATCTTTCAAGTGAGCACCCAAAGGAATACCTAAGTATTTCATTGGAAGTGAACCTTGCATACAACCTAGCACATCCACCAATAGTAAAATATTCAAAACCACTCCTACAAGAACCAACTCTTATTACCCAAATTTATTTTCAAACCCGAAATTGTCTCAAACCAGATAAGTATCATACGAAGAAGAAGAGGCTAATCAAGATCAACATCACAAAAAATAAGAGTATCGTCGACAAAGAGGAGATGAGATATTACCGAATAATTGCCTCCAGATTACCCATTATGAGACCTAATATGGAGCCCTCATTGACAACTTTATCCAACATTTTACCCACAGTGTCCATGACAATAACAAATAACAAAGGAGACAACGAATCTCCTTGTCTCAATCCCCTAGAGCTTCCAAAAATATCACAAGGAGAACCATTAATCAAGATGGAGAAGCAAGCAATAGATAAGCAAAAGAATAACCACTACCTCCACTTTTCAGTAAAACCACATTACTCTAATATAAGAATGAGAAAGTTCCAGTTCACGTAATCAAAAACCTTCTCTACATCCAATTTATATAGCACCCCTAGTTGACCAAACTTCAAACTTCAATCTATAATCTAGACATTCATTAGTAATCAAAACAAAATCAAGAATTTGCAACTCCAATACAAAATCATTCTGAGATGTTGAGATGATTTCATCAAGAACAAGAAGCAACTGAATGGCTAAAACTTTAGCAATAGTTTTATAAATCCCCCTAATCAAACTAACAGGACGAAAATCCCTCACTTCTACAAACTCCATTTTTTTTTTTTTTTGGGGGGGGGATGAGAGAGATAGAGGTAGCATTCAAGCTTTTCTCAAACTAACCTTTATTATGAAAAAATTTAAAAAAATAATAATAATAAAGGAGAATAAAATAATTAATAAAGAATTAATAAAGAAGTAATATTTAAATCAAATAAAGTAAGGATAGATAATCTATTAAAAAATCTATTTGAAAAAGTGAGTATACAAAAACTAAAAATAACTGTTTATTTTCTAAACAGTATAAAAATTTGGAGAGATAGCAGTGCTCTAAGGACTTGAGTTATAATGATGACATTTACTTCCCTCAAAAAGTCTACCCTTTTTAAATAGAGATTTGATGGCTTTCGCCACGTCATGATGTGCTTTAAAAATTGAGCTGCAAAACCAAGCCAAAATGGTCAAATACCACTGTTTACCAAAATATATATCAATCAACTATTTCGGAAATATGTAGAGATCTACCATTTTTTATGTACTCAAGTTTGGGAAACTCAAGTTTTTCATGGTACTCGAGTTTCATGAACTCAAGTTCTTTGAAAAAATAGCCTTCAAATTTGTCGGAAAATTTTTTCATGGAACTTGAGTACTATGGAAAACTCGATTTCTCCAAACTCGAGTACCCAAAAAGTGGTAGATCTCTACATATTTCCAAAACAGTGGTAGATTGATATATATTTCGGTAAACAGTTCTATTGTGCCATTTTGACAGCAAAACAATATGGTCCTTTGTATACATTCAATAAAAGCATTTTTTTTATTTCTCAAAAAAAAGATAATAATAATAAAAGCATTTTCTTGATTTTCAACCCCCTAAACCGTTATGCTCAGTTGCTGCACTTGGTCCTCTGGAGTATTATAATCCATAATCTGATGGAGCTTAGTATAATCTGGCATTCCTTACCTTCAATGTCTTAAAGAAATATTGTAATTTGATATCCTAATTTCAACCACATATTTCTGGATTTTTCTTTCATAAAAGCTTTCTTCCATGTTCCTCAAAGATTTATGGGCTTGCAAACACTGTTTCTCCTTGGCAATGACCTCATTCTGCCCAGAAGTACAAAGCAAATTACTCAGACTTCTCTAACTCTTCTCTAGCTCTTTGGACTTTCAGAGGCGATTCCCCAAACTTCTCCTAATTGAAAACTTTCAACATTCTTTTGATAGCCTTCAATTTTATGCAGTCTGTCCATTGGAACTCCCCAGTATTCCTAGACCAATTTCTTGTACAACCTGCATGAAATAATTATGGTTAAACCTAAAAATTGAAAATTTTAAAAGGCTTAGGCTCAGATCTCCCCTCTTGAAAAGAGATAAATTCTGGGGCATGATCTGATATCCCAAGAACTTAAAAATCAACTACAGGTTGAGGAAACATATTTAATTATTACATAATCTTACATGAGCCAGAAATTATTAGAGCTGTGACATTTAAAGACACAATAAAAACTTTGATGTTATATAAGATTAGCTCCCATTTATAAAAACAAACACCAAGCTGTTTACAAACATAGCCCAAAGCATATGCAAAGATGATCATAAAATGTTAAAAGTTGCTCACTTCCTTTCTTCTTCTTCTTCTTCTTCTTCTTCTTCTTTTTTTTTTTTTTTTTCCTAGAGGATGATGGATTACAAAGACTTCCAACCACTGCTCACCTCCCCAAGTGCTTAAAGTTACTTCCTACATAGGACTTCAGAGACTAAGATGCATTGACGTGGCATGTGGCTTATATTGTGCCACTTGAAACCAGATAACTTGAAAGTAGGCAAGCTTTTTTTTTTCTTTTTTTGCCCTTAAAAGAGCTGGCCCTAATGACTAACCCCTCTCTCTCTCTCTCTCTCTCTCTCTCTCTCTCTCTCTCTAGATAGATAGATATATATATATATATATATAAAGCCTTTGCCACATGTAAGGTGTGCGTGAGATAGCTGTGCAGTGCCTGGTGTTCTTGCTATGTGTTTTGTGAAGGAGAGTCTGGTGTGAATTTGAGTTTTAGTTTCGTAGAGAATTGTGTTGTTGTAATCTCCCTCTTTTATGGTGAAACTTTTTTCTATCAGTGCTCGATGTAGGCATATTGCCAAAATGTAAAGATGTCAGGCACAAAGTATGAGGTGGTGAAGTTTTATGGGAAGGGGAATTTTTCTTCTTGGCATAGGTGGACGAAGGATCAATAATCCAACAAAGAGTTCAAAATGCCTTGCTTGGGAAGGCAAAGAATACCAAAAAGATAAGTTATAAAATACGAGAAGAGATGGATGAGAAGGAAACTAGTGCAATTCAATTCAACTTGGGTGATGGGGTCATTCACAACATCCTAGAACTACATACAACAAAGCAAATTTTGAACAAATTAGAAGGTCTTTATTTGAGAAAGAACCTAACCTATAAGTTGTAAGTGAAGAAGCAACTTTATGGTTTGTTGATGAAGGATGGTTCACATTTGTTGGAGCATCTTAATCATGTGTAACATGTTAAATTCTTCGGTGCCACATTTTGAGGTAAAGCTTGAGAGGAAGATGAAGCAATACTTCTATTAGCATTATTCCCCACATCTTTTGATCATTTTGTGACTACGTAGATGTATGGGAAGGAGAATCTAGAACTTGAAGAGGTGACTAGTGCAACACACATAAAGATGAAGAAGGTTGGTGATGATTCTTTGGCTCATGGACTTTTTGTAAAGTCAAAGTCAAATAATTGTGTTAGAAGCAAGTCAAGATAAAGGAACCCTAACAAGAAGAGATCTCAATCTATACCACGTGCAACGAGAGATGTAAAGTGCTTTCATTGTCACAAGAAATGACACTACAAATATCTATGCAAAGAGTTTAAACAACACCAAGAGGAGATTAGCTAGTGTCATTAAAGAAAAATTAGATTATAGTGAAGATGATGTAGATCTACTTTCAGTCTCATCAAGTAGTGATGTTTTAAATGAATCATGGATTTTGGATTCTGCATGCTCCTTTACCATATATGACCAAAAAAAGAATGATTTGACACATATAGGCCTTACAATAAAGGAATGGTCCTAATGGGTAATGATGTTCTGTGTCCTGTCATTGGGGTTGGTACTGTGAAGTTATGGGTTAATGTATGATATGGGTTACTGTGAAGACAAGTTCTGAATCTCAAAAAGAATTTATTTTCTTTAGGACTAATGTATGATATGGGTTAATCCTACACATCAAATGGTGAAGTCATGAAGATTGCTAAAGGTGCCTTGGTGGTAATGAAGGGACAAAAAGTAAGCAAGCTATACAGACGGGTTAGGAACACAATTGTAGCTAGAGTTGCAGTTACCATACCTGTGGAGTCCAACATAGACAACACAAAATTGTGGCATATGCAACTTGGCCATATTGGTGAGTACATTAGAGTTGTACAAATGAAATTTGTTAAAGGGAGTGAAGACATGTAAGCTATACTTCTACAAATATTTTTTGAACGGGAAGCAACACAAAGTCAGTTTCAAGACTGGCTCTCGCACCAGTAAGGATGTTCTTGACTATGTCAATTCAGATGTTTGTGGGCCTTATTTAGTTTCTTTTCATATAGGTTCTTAATAATTCGTCATTTTCATTGATGAATACCTTGGGAAGGTGTGGAATTATTTTATAAATCACAAGACTGAGGTATTTAGCATATTTAAAAAGTGGAAAGCACAAGTTGAAAATCATACGGGTAAAAATATAAAATACCTTAGAACAGATAATGGCTTAGAGAATAGAGGAAAATAATTCTTGAAATTATGTGAATCAAAAGGCACTACCATCACTTCACAATCAAAGAAACTCCACAACAAATTATGGGGTTGTAGAGAGAATGAACCTTCTTGGGCAAGAGCAAAAATTGAAAAGACACTAATGAAGAAAATGTGGATTTTTTTTTAGCAAGATTAAGATGTACTTCTCACAATCAACACACCCTCATCGAAGTTTGGTATGTAATTCAATGTGCTTACAATACTCTAAAATTTTCCTATATTTTGTTTCTCTTTAGGTCTATTTTTAATTTTTACTACTTCTCTTATTCACTAATAGTTCTTTTCCTTGATCAAAGGCTACCAAAGTATAGTCTCAATCACATTGAGATACATTCTAATCACGGGTTCTATATTTTCATTACTTTGGTTTATTTTGGGTTTCGGAAGTAGCTTGGAGTTTCTCACACTATTTGAATATGTATTTCGTTGTGCAAATCAATTATTTAATTAATTGCCTAATATAAACAACAGCCTTTATAGATAGTACTAGAGTTATTGAAAATTTTCTAATATTAAGACCACACCACTGTATGAACATAATAACTTTTGTTAGAGCACTACCATCAGGTGTGTCAAATGCCAAATATTTGGCATTTGACCCCAAACACTACTATTCAAAACTCATGAAGTGTTTCAAATGTGTCAAAATTTTGCAACATGCTACAGTATCATGATTACGGAAAAATATAGCATGTGTTTATTATTTTTTTATTCAACTTTTTCTCTCTCCTCTCAATATTTTATTCAACTTTTTCTCTCTCTTCTCACAGATTCAACCCGTGTTCTCTCTCTCTTTCTTCTTCAGATCAGATTCCCTCACCCTCCCTCACCCTCACCGATCCCTCACAGATCAAGCCGCCGCTATCACCTCTGGTTTGAAGACTCCATCGCCGCCACTGATCTGAAGCTCGCCAATCTGAAGCTGTGTCATCCTCCACAGCTCTCACCGCCAATAGTTGGTTGAGTTTGGTCATTGATTGATCTGTTGGGTTGGGGTTTTGTTGAAGATTTTGAGTTTTTTTTTTTTTTTTCCTCTTTTGTTTTTTGGATTTGGAATTTGTTGGAGAATCCGGTGATTGTGATTGTAGTTTGTGTATTTGCTAGGTTTTGAGTAAATATATTATTTAATGTGTTGTATATATTATTTTAATGTTTAGAATCAAAGAATAGAAGATGTGATAAATGGTGAATAGTAAAATGGTGTGATAAAATAATAAAGTAGGCTTTTGGTGTATCAAAATAGCATTTTTTATAAGAGGCCTGGTGGTAATGCCCTTAATGTTTTTTGATTGCCGCATCAAATTTATCATCAAACTTGATTTGTAAACGATAAATTTGAATTGTAAATGATATAGTGTTACCAAAAATTACCATTAATTTTAATATGTTATACAATTCAATTATGTTTCAAGCCAATGTTTTTTCTTTATTTTGGTAGATCTATATTGGTTTATGTGGTTTGGGGGTTTTCTGGTTTGATTTTCGATACTCTCTTTTCATCACATCAGTTTAATTAAATTTAATCAATTTATTTAATACTCTTAAAAAACCATGTAAGATTGTTAAAGCTATTATCAACTTGAAACTATTCAATTGATAGTTTTTTATATTAAAAAAAATTGTTCAAACATATTTTTTCATTTCTTTGGATGGTAGAAAAATTCTCATAATAATCACACAACAACGTATTTATAGGGATAATAGAAATTTCAACTATTCACTTCATTTTTTTACTCCAAAAAAATTATGTATGATTTATAAAGCTATTCGTAGGTGCAATTTCTAGGTGATTGTAATGATGATCACATATGGTTAGAGGAGACCCAAGCATTCCTTAGTGATGTTGTATAAACGAAATACTGTTTTTTTATTTATCAATAAAATTTCTAATTGATTTATAAAAATTAAAAAAACTATTCAGACGTATCTTTTCCTTTTTGAAATTGATATGAATTGGTTAATTTCACATTAGTGGTGATTGCTATTTGAATGTACTTACCAATTGTTTTGAGTAATAAATTAAAGCAATTTTGTAATAATTTTTTATTATCATGATAATCTAGAGAGAAATCTGAATACTAAATTTTAAACTTAAAAATTGAGTTGTACTAAAAAAATTTCAGAAAACATTATGGACTATAATAGAAGTTAGGAAAATAAAAAAGAATAATATCAATTAAATGCACCCAAAATAATAGAATAATATTATATATAGAGTGAGAATTTCGGAAAAGAAATTATCTTCAACAAATTTAAAGAGAAGAAATTATACATTACACCATATTACAAAATAAATACATATTCCCACGCATTGCGTGGATATGCAACTAGTTGTTTTAAAGGTCTTGACAACCTACGGTTGTAACAGTTTTTAATTTGGGCATTTACTTTAAAAGTTATGGTTAGTTTTGTGTTTAATCAAAAATTGAATTTCTGCAACTCCTACAAATTATGGTATTTTGGTAATTTAGTTAAGTCTAGAAAATTCTACAGGGTTGTAAATGTCTTAGGTTATTTCCTTTGGGTCCATGATAGTCTTTAAAGGGTTTTAATTTTCTAGTCAAAAGAGTCCTAATACAACTAGTACATGAAAAAGTCACAACATATACGTGCGTAAGACAAAAAGAATTAAGAATTTAATTATTTGATTGTGAAAGGCATGTTCACCCTAGTGTGATCTTTCTAGTTTTCTCCTCCTCCTTCTCTTTCTCTTGGTACCCTATTCAAGACCGCTATTCAAACAACTCCTAAACACCAAGAAAATCTATCTTTTAGGGTCTGTTTGGAATCTGCTTATTTTGCTGAAACTGAAAACTTTTGCTGAAAGTACTGTAAATAAAAGTAAAAGTTTGCTAAAATAGTATAGTAAAACCCATGAATAATACCAAAAATTATAGTGGAACCCATAAATAATAGCAAAAATAAGTTGAATAGTAAAATAAGTTGGCAAAATTAATCATGCCAAACGGACAATTAATTTTTTTCTTACAATCCCAAATCAAACCCCTCCTTTGACCTATCAAAACTCTAAACCCCATAAATTTCTCTATAAAAAAAAATAAAAAATAAAAACCATCAAATAACTCATCAAACAAACCTTTAATTCCTAAAAACAAAACCACTTTCCATAATTACCTACCAATTTGTTTGCTTCAAGAAACAGTATTCTTGCTTTCTTTTCCCCATCTTAACAACCTATAGTCACTTTTGAGCCCTAACCCTTTCTTCTACAACTGTAAACACTTTCTTCTACAACTGTAAACACTACATCCCAAATTCACCTAACCTTAAACCTACACAAGCACACGTAGATAGACTTCCCAATTTGTCCTACGTCAATAACATAATAGAATCTATTATGGATTCCACTATGGCTTCGATAGAGCATTCTGAAAAATAAATAAATAAATAAATAAATTTCTAACAAGACCTAATAATTTATTCCTCCACATTTCTAATTTGCAACTAAGCTTAATGTGAACATAACGCATTAGCATTTGCAAAGCTTAAGCTACTTTTCCCCAAAGCCAACACCATACTTAGCAGATATTGAAATTTGAAAGTCTAACACCCACACACGCTGACACACACATATATAGTATTTCACTCTATTTACATTCAGACTTGAACTTGAACTTGAACTCACTCACACACAGACATGGTATTACTCTTTCAAAAAAACTTCAAATGTTAGTACTTACTGTCACAAAAATTTTCACAAGTTCCTTTTTTTTTTCACTATTCCCTTTTTTTAATAAGGTAGGAAATCTTTCCAAAGATGAGCCCTTGGACTCGCCTCCAACCAGTGAAATTTATAGGCAACTGACCCCACATGTCATAACTAGTTGTCAGGTAATCCAGGACATTCATCAATAACGAACTAAGCAATTTATGCTAAGTACCTTTAAACCAAGTAGACACCACAAATACCAAAGACCTTACATCTTTATCATTAAAATTAAAAAGAACCCAAAAATAAATTTTGTAGAGCAGGGTTTAATCTTAATTTGCAATGGGAGGAAAATGTATGGCTATTGACATTGATGTGCATGCAATTTGTTTAAGCAAATGACAATATGTCATTACCTCAAGAATCTGCTTAACGCCAGAAAAAGGCAAGCAGTAAGACTCCAACATCAGTACTGTCCTACATTGGCCAAAAAAAATCACATCAGTAATTTTTTTCTTTTTAGTTTTCTTATTTCTTCATTTAGCAGAATCATAGCTGAGAGGCATTGTGAGTTTTACCAGTTTGGAACAGATCAACAGAGGTAGAAACAATAGTATCTTTTTGTAGATACGAAGTAAGATCTTGAAAATGCTCTGAAGCAAGGAAAACATCTGAGCAAAGCCGGAGCTGATGGAACTGCTCAAATTGCAAGGAACTACACCTTGAGTTTCCTGATCACAAAATGATTTCATTAGAAATGAAGAGAGAGAAAGTAATGGGTTGAGAGAAGAAAATCTGATCTTTGGCCTATGTTGTATCGGTGAGAGGTTGCTGTTTAGTCTGTGAAGGCGCAGCAACAGAATGTCATTCACGTGTTCCTTCACTAAACAGTTGTTTCATGTAGCCCGCAGTGAAGCCATGAAAGTGGTGCAATTTTTAGAAGCCCTATCGAGTATCGATGTTTTCCAATTTAGAAGTGTTTCATGCCGCAGTGAATTCAGAAGTGGTGTAACTTTGACAAGCCTTATCAGTGTGTTCCAGTTTAGAAGCTTCATATGGGAAGAAACCACAGCCTGCTGGATGGGTCACGATGTTAACTCATCAACTTCTTTAGCAGACACATAAAGAAAAAGGGGGGATTTAAACATATCATTTACAGTGTATTCCAAGTTAAGTTTACCTGACCTAATTCTGGACTTGCTTCAGTTAAGGCACATCCACAGCCTGCTGCTTGGCATACCACGCCACCATCAGTCCTGTTTGACTCACCTTGAGCTGTTTCCTTCATAATGGATTGTTGACAAAATGAAGAACCATGGCTGGAATTCACTATGATAACATTAATTTGCGTGTTTGTATTGCCGTTTAATACTGGACTAACTTCTATATCTTGCAATAAAAACCAAGAACAAATGAACAATATTAGAGGTTTAGCAAAAACAAAGAAACAATGATAACGACAAAAATATGCGAAAGAATTAAAACTTACTACGAATTGAATATTCGTTTGCAGCACTTCCAGAACGATTGCTCTGACTCAATCCCATAATAAATTCTCAGTTTGACTCTATTCCTGGCATGGAGATAATTCAGCTATATTTAAAATTTTATTTTTAAACAAAGAAGCCTATTTAATTTCAATCGTGAACAAATAATTTGGGATTTTTTTGGTAATCCACCATGCATGTGAAAGAGTCTTGTTCCGAGAGCACCTAATAATAATTCTAATTATCACGCATCTCACTGTGTGCCCAAAGATGATTCAGGCAAACTAAAAACTATTGTTTCATCTGATCAATCCATACACAGAGGAACCCGTGAACCAGAAAGTACTTTCACAACTATTGTGATCCATACACAGCATGAAGCCATGAACCAAAGTATCCATTGTTGCTACAATGAATGCAATAGATAGTACCTCAACCGTTTTTTTTTTTTTTTTTTTTTTTTTTTTTTTTGGATTGAACGGCCAATTTTTGACCAAGCACATTCAAATAAATCAAATGTATCAAATTTCTTTAGAATTTTTAGTGAGCTCCACAACATAGAGGTTTTTTAATTTTTGACATTCCTTTAATGATAAAAGGTTCACTAAAGTTCTAAATTTTTAAAGGTTCACTAGAATGCCAACACATTCAATTTTTAGTTTTTAAAGGATTTTGTTTTGTAGGAGTAGAGGATCTTCAAATGGGTTGGGGTTGATTAGTGGTTATCTATTTGAGACTCTTATCTTGGAATGTTAGGAGGTTGAATAATCCAGGAAGAGAGAGGTAGTGAAGAATCTACTCAAGGAGTGGAAGTACGATATTATATGCTTCCCTGAAACTAAACTAGATTCTTTAAACTCTGTTATTCTTAAGAGTTTATGGGGTAGTCCTTTTATTAATTGGGCTGTTTTAAATGCTGATCACACAGCAGGGGGATGTCTTGCTGGTTTGGGATAAGAGGGCCTTTGAGAAAATTGATGTAACGTGGGGCAGTTTTCAGTCAATGTGTTATTGAGGGGTGTAGTTGATGGCTTTGAACAGGCTTGTACAGGAGTGTATGGTCCTAATGATGATAGCCAGCAGGGTGCTTTGTGGGAATTGGCTGAGATTCTTTTAGTCCGGACATGGAGTTTGATTGGTGATTTTAATTTAATTAGATACCAAAGTCAGAGAATTGGCTGAGATTCTTTTAGTCCACCAAGTTTGCATTCTCATATTTCATCAAGGATAATAACCTGGTTGAATTACCTTTGGAAGGGGCATCTTTTACATGGTTTAGGGATTCTGACGCATCATCTATGTCAAGAATCAATAGGACTCTGGTTTCAGTGGATTGGATAGATCATTTTGTGGATGTGTCTCAAAGGGTGCTTCCTTGTGTTGTTTCTTATCACTGTCCTCTTTTGGTGGCATTAGTAGGGGGTGATGTGCTTTCAAATTTGAAAATATGCGGTTGAAAGCTGATGGTTTTGTTGAGAGTTCAGCAGTGGTGGAATGGTTATCATTTCATAGGCTCTCTAAGTTTCATTCTTGCTCAGAATTTAAAGGCACTTAAAGTAGATCTAAAGAAGTGGAATAAGTAGGAATTTGGGAGTTTGTCTTTTAGGAAGATTCTGCTGACTGAGTTAACGGGTTTGGATGCTAGAGAAGAAACACGGGAACAAACTTGTAGAACACAGCTTAGAGGTGAAATTAAACATTTGGCTCATTTTTTGGAACAAAGTCCCGTGCCTTGTTTGTGAAGAAGGGTGATAACAATACAGGTTTCTTTCACAGATTGACGGACTCTCAGAGAAGAGCTAATCATGTTGGAGGCATTGAGGTGGACAGCGTGTTGTATGAAGAATGGGGATTTGAATTCCCTCGTGAATTTAAATTCGATAGTTATAAAGGAGAAATGGGGATTTGAATATTAGACGTTTCCATTGAAAACATCAAAAACTGTCAATTGAGTTACAAGGTCTTGGCGTTCCCTCATAGAACTAAGTTTAATTAGAAATTTAATATGAAAAAACTAGGATTCTGAAATTGCACGTTTAGTTTATTTTCAAAAATCCTATGTGCATTATATAATTTTTCAAATACCTTCTATACAAGATATATAGACTTCTAATTTTTCAAATACCTTTTGTACAAGATACATAGACTTGAAATACCTTGATTAGGGACGTGAATTAAAAAAATAAAATAAAATAAAATCATTGCTCAAGAATGAGAAATAGCTAAGACTCAAAAATAACTTAATACATGAAAAATAAAACCAATAGTTATTCAGTGTTAAAAAAATATAAATAAAAGAAGGCATGAATTAATTATTTCTAAATATATTTCAACTCAATTTATCTATCTAAATGGAACTTGTAATCATTGAAATCATTTATAAATAATTTTGTTCTAAAATTTGCAGCAAATTCATTTTTCAATAACAATCTCATATTTGTCAATGTTGTTAGAAGTATATGGTTAAATGATTAAATTAACCATATCCCAATAGCTTAAGTTTTTGGAACTAGTAATTTAACATGGTATCAGAACATAAGGTCCTGAGTTTGATTCATGTCTCCTCCACACTACCTCCCATTTAAAATCACGTGTTGGGCCTCATATATTAAAATGGAGTTTGAGCCTACAAGCGAGAGGGAGTGTAGAAGTATGTAGTTAAGTAATTAAATTTATCCTATCCCAATAGCTTAAATTTTTGGGATAATTGGTAATGTAACCGATGTAATCCAATATCACATTCCAACGAACTAACATAAATTTCATTGATTTCATTTTTTTCAAAATTTTGCATGAGGATTTTCATAGATTAAATATTAGTATTGGAGGTTAGTATGCTACATCACTAGCGCTGGCTTATGAATTTTTTTTGAAGTTTTTCTTTAAAAAAAGTCAAATATTACAATTGGTTTTTCCATAATCTACAAATCAACGAGTATTGCCAAGTAACAAATCAAACTCACAAACAAAATAACAGTACATGGACACTTATATCAACGATCTAACATTTTATCAAAACTACTTGGTCTTAGCAATCAAGGCAGGGTGGGGTCGAATCATAGGTGTCCTGATCCTGACCTGTAGATCAACTATATTGCCTCATTTTTGCCCTGCCTTGCAGGTTAAGGCAAACTGGTCTTTCTGGTTCATCCCCTACCCACAAGACTTCACACCACCCCACACTGCAACTAATTTAAAAGATACAATAGATTGGAATGAAGCTGCAGCTATAAAGCATATTTGGAATCTTTTCACTCCTGCAGATTCTCTTTGGGTGGCCTGGATGCATGCTATGTTACTGAAGGGAAGGAGCTTCTGAACTGTCAAAATTCCTCAGAATTGCACTTGGAATTGGAGGAATCTATTGAAGCTCATAACCAAAGCCAAGTAGCTTGTGAGGCATGAAGTAGGTGATGGGAAGAGCATATTCCATTATTCCTATGGCTGGATAATTGGCACCTAAATTGAGTGTTAAACCAAGCTTATGGGCCTAGGGTTATCTATGAGGCAGCTAGCTCTCTTCAGGGAAGGTTCTGCAGTGTAAAAGACAAGGAATGACATTAGAAGCCTACAAGGTCTGAAGATTCGGTCAAGATTCAAAGTAAATTGCATATAATAGATCTCAAAGAGAAACGATAGAGTGATCTGAACTACATCTCCTTCAGGGAAATTTTGCATTGCAGCCACCTGGAATTATCTTCAAAGCAAGGTCCCCTGGTGGACACAGATTTGGTTTCCTGCTGCAATACCAAAGCATAGCTTCACAGGATGGTAAGCAATGAAAGACAGGCTCTCAACTAAAGCGAGGTTGATACAATGGGGATAGTCTATGATCCTACTGCAAAATGGTGATTGAAACTGGGAACCCTTTTTCTTTTTCTTTTTCTTTTTTTTCTTTTTTTTTTTTTTGATTGCCCTTTCAGCAAAAGAATTTGGCAAGTGATAATGCAGCTTAGTTTGGTTCCTGGTATATCCTATAATTGGGAGGAGGTGGTCAATTTGGGAATACATTACCTACAGGGCAGTAACTTCAAAGCTTCTTTGTGCAAGGTGGCTTGGTGGGCTACTGTTTATCACATTCGGATACAAAGAAATAACATAATTCATTTCTTTTTTACAACTTACAAAGTTCATTGAAAGAAAAATAGTACAAAAAGAGCCATAGCACTCAGGATGTATACTGAGGTAGGCAAAATTACAAAAACAGAACTAAGAAGAAAGAAAGTACATCTATCAAGCAAAGAAAAAGATAAAACACCCGAAGAATTAGTCCACCCAAACTGAGTATGGAAAAAAGACATCTTCATGTCCCGAATCGAACTTCCGTTGCCTTCAAAAGTTCGAGCATTTCTCTCCCTCCAAATACCCCACGTCAAACAATGAGAAACCATGTTCCAAATTACCCCATTTCATCGAGGAAGCATCAATACAGAAGAGCAACCGATTAAGAGTATAAAAAGGGATGTCAAAGGAAGAAGGGAAGGAAAATTGTTTGAACTCCTAGAAGTTGCACTCTTGCCTCCAATTGGGGGTTTTACTATGTGTAATTGATAGTTATCACATTTGTAGTGAGCTATAGTGTTCAGTGTAGCAAAGTGAACTGAAATGAGACTTATAGGGAGTTTTTAGTTTTGATTGTAAGATTGTAGACCGTGGGTTGTGTTGGGCCTCATGTATGTCCTCGGCAAGGTTTTTGAGTTCCTTGTGGAACTCTTTTCCTTGTTTCCTTTGTTTTGTGGTAATAAACCTTTCTAAAAAAATAATAATAATAATAACAAAAATTAAAAAAATTAAATACTCAATAACACAATCCAAATCTTTACTTATCAATAGTACTCAATAAATAAAAGCAAATCTTTAACATTAACATAAATAAAAATTCACAACAGATTGTTTAATCAGACAATAATATAAAATCTTAATGTATCCTACATAATAATAACAAACGCTAGCTGGAATCATCAACTAGCTCTGGCAACTGCTTCGTGGTCTCGCGACACTATTCTATCATTGCCAAACCGCGATTCCATCATGGTTCTAGTCATCTTCCTCCAACAACCCATTGACACACCTTTTAGCCACCAGCCGTAGCTCCGATCATCGCGCCGCCATCAGATTTCCTTCCTTGGGTACCGATATGCTCTTCTATGGTTCAACTCATTGTCTTTGGTCTGATATGACTTGATTCTTAGTTTGGGTAATCCTTGTCGGAACCCTTTCTTTGTTGATTTGGTAATTTTGTTTTGGAACCTGATGTTGTTTGTGTTACTAGGGCATTATTCTTAGGCTAAATGTGCTCTTGGCTAAATGTTTTCTTTGGATTCCACATGGCATTTTTAAGTTAAAGAAGTCCAACTCAGTGGATGCCACAATGGTCATTTTTTGTGGAACTTGAGTTCCAGAAACTCGAATAACATGCCAAACTCGAGTTTGTGAAGCTCGAGTTCCAAAAGAATGGTGAATCCTTAAATATTTCCAAAACAGTAGTAGATCACTAAATATTTCGACCAACAGTAGTATTTGGCCATTTTGGCCAGCATGTAAGGATTAGAAACAAATGATAAAACAAGCACAATAAGAAGTTGTGATGGATCCAAATTCGATGCAACACCGTGCAATAATAAATTAATGATTGAGTTTAAAATTTTAAAAATTCACTTTTAATTTCAGCTCTTGGATCTAAAAATAAAAAAATTTAAAAAAAAAATTAACCTTTCAATTTTTTATTTTTAGAGCCTATTTGGTAAGAGTATTTAAATATAGTTTTTTGTTTTGCAATCCATAAAATGGTGGGCCACATTTGAATTTATTGTTTGGCTAATGTTCTCTAAATACAATTTTCAAAAAATTGTATCCCATTTTCCTTATTCAGTACAGGATTTTGAAAATGGCTGAAAGGATGTTTTCAAGATGCGGAAAATGTTTTTAATGGCATAGTTGTAAATAAATTGAAAACAATGAACCCTAAAGATTTGTTCAAATTCTTCTATCTCTTAAATTAAGGAGCTTATCTTTATCACAAAAAAATAAAAATAAAAAATAAAAAATCTTACACTTCAAATTTGAAACTTATCATTATTAAAAGTAAAATCAACTTTACTTCGAAGACATCCAATCTCACCCGTCGATATTCTTAAAGGCGCAACTACTCTGCTGGCAGACTACCAATGCCTGGGTGCTGGTCTTAGCACTCGTTAAAGGATGGTGGGGACGTGAAATTTGAGTTTCTATTATACAGTTTCCCTTTTGCTTGTATTGTTTTCTTTTCTTCCTTGGACCCATGGCCACTGCGTTGGCATGGTCTAAGCTGTCCAGGATCCCATGTAATACTTTGTTTCCAAATCAATACAATCTTTCTATCTATTTTGTCAAACAAAAAAATTTTAAAAAAATAAAAGATATGTAAGCTCTAATCTCTTATCATTATCCAAAAAAAAAAGTACTCTACTAATTCTTTTTTTTGATAAGTAATAAGTTATATTGATATAAAAAAGGAACACCCTAGCACATAGGGAGTGAACAGGGGAAAAGAAATCAAATACAAAAATTGCAAGAGTCTAGGAAATCAATAAAAGAAGTGAATGATTGTTTTTGCAAAGCAAACAACCAATCTCTTGAAGTTCTAAAAAAGAGAAGCTTCAGTTCCGGAATAGATCTCTCAATATCTTCAAAACATCTACTATTTCTCTCCCTCCAAAGACACCACATTAAGCAATGAGGAATGATTGACCAAATGTAACCATTTCGATGATGACCAAAGCTGCCTTGCCAATACCCTAACAACCCCAAAACAATGTGCAGTATAACCCAAGTTACTCCAAATAGACCCAAAACCATAGGCCATAGTTCCATAGCAAAAGGACAATGAAGGAATAGATGGTCAACCGATTCACCATTTCTCTTACACATGTAGCACCAATCCAAAATCCACACCTTCCTTTTTCGGAAATTATCAATCGTCAAGCATTTCCCTAAGGCAGCAGTCCAAACAAAGAAAGCTACTCTAGAGGGAATCTTTTGCTTCCAAATACTTTTCCAAGGAAAACCAAAGAAAGTGTTGCCAACTAAAATTCTATAATAATCTCTAACCATGAAGCCCTTATCTTTGCTAGGTATCCAACACATTTTATCCTCATCTAGCCCCCTTAAAGGAGAACCATATATGGTTTCCATGAAATTTGACATAGCCTCTAGATCCCGATCATGCACCCCCCCTAAAGAATCTCACATCCCAAAAGAGGACACCATTGGCGGACTTCATAAGCTCGGCCACACTGGCATCCTTATTCCTGCAAAATCTGAAATAAGTCAGGATATCTAACAGCAAGAGAAGTCTCTCCACACCACCGGTCTTGCCAAAACTTCACTCTAGATCTATCACCAATATCATACAAAATATGGCGCAAGAAGGAAGGCCATCCCTGACAAATATTTTTCCATAAACCAACACTATAAGGGCCAATCACAGATCTAGTACACCAGCCACCCCACACACATCCATACTTCATCTCTATCACTTGTCTCCAAAGGGCATCTTTCTCAATCCCAAATCTCCAAAGCCACTTCCCAAGTAAAGCTTCATTGAAAAATCTTATCTTCCTTATCCCTAAGCCACCTGAAGAAATAGGAGCACAAACAGTCACCCATTTAACCAAATGAATTTTAGGATCATCTCCAAAACTGCCCCATAAGAAATTCCGTTGGAGCCTCTCAATTCGGTTAGCCACACAGCAGGTATAGAAAGGGTGCTTTTGATGAGGGTGACTCTACCTCCCTTGGATAAATATAAGCGCTTCCAACCTACCAATCTCCTCTCCATTTTCTCCAGAATTGGATTCCATATAGTCTTATCCTTAAATTTAGCACCCAAAGGAAAACCCAAATATTTCATTAGGAGAGAACCCTGCTAGCAGCCAAGAACGACCAGGAAAATGTCAAAATTATGGACTACCCCAACCGGAACCAAATCAGACTTGCCCAGGTTAATCTTTAGACCCGACACCACCTCAAACCAGATAAGAATCATACGAAGAATCAAAATCTGTTCTAAATCAGCCTCACAAAAAATTAGAGTGTATCCACAAAAAGGAGATGAGACACCGTCATGGATCTTCCCTCCAAGTTCCCCACGCTAAATCCTGACATGCGTCCTTCATGAACTGCTTTATCCAACATCCTCCCAAGAGGATCCATCACCAAAATAAACAACAATGGAGACAATGGATCACCTTGCCTCAAACCTCTAGTGTTACCAAAGAAACCACAAGGAGAGCCATTAATCAAGGTGGAGAAACGAACTATAAATTGACAAAAGAAGATCCATTGTCTCCATTTGGCAGAGAACCCACTTCTTTCTAACATCCGCAACAGAAAACTCCAATTTACATGGTCAAAAGCCTTCTCCACATCCAGCTTACAAATCAGCCCCGGCACCCCCGGCTTCAATCTACTGTCAAGACATTCATTAGCAATAAGAACAAGGTCAAGAATCTGTCTGTCCCTCACAAAAGCATTCTGAGATGCTGAGATTATATCCCCCATCACCGTGCGGAGTCTACTAGCCAGGACTTTAGCAATAATTTTATAAACCCCCCCAACCAAACTAATGGGCCGAAAATCCCTAATCTCACTTGCTGCCTATTTTTTAGGAATGAGAGTAATAAAAGTTGCGTTTAAACTCTTCTAAAACTGACCATTGGCAAAAAAATGATGAAATACGGCCATAAGATCAGGTTTAACAATCCCCCAGCAAGCTTGGAAAAAAGCCATTGGGAAGCCATCTGGACCAGGAGATTTATCACCATGAAAACTATGAACGACATCAAAAATTTCTACCTCTTCAAAAGGTCTCTCTAACCAATCTGCATTATCGCCAGATATCATTGGAAAAACCAAGGAATTCGGAAACGGTCGATCAACCTACTACTTGGAGAAAAAATTCATGAAGAAATGAGTAATGCAGTCTGCAATTATACCCTGATCTGAAGACAAGGTACCATTAACCAATAGTCAATACCATTATTTTTTCTGTTAGAATTAGCCATTCTATGAAAGAATGGCGTCCCCTACCTTCAAGTGCAATACCCTAGACTTTTGTCTCCAACTAATCTCTTCCATAAGAGTCAACTTTTCAATATCTATACGAAGATTAGTTTGTTTAACTTCTCCTCTGTTGTTAATCTATGAGTCTCCTCTACTAATTCTATACGTTACTTTTTTAATTTTTTTTTTTTTTTTTAAATCTCTAAAACAGAAATGGTCTCCCAAAATTTTTTTTTTCAGTATTTTGAAAATTATTCTGAAAAGTGAGAACCAAACACATATAATGTAAAAATTATTATCTGAAAACTAGTTTTAATTTCAATTTTTTGAAAATTGTTTTTGTGGGGGGACGAGGATCCAAATGGCTAACAAAATTCATATGGAGGTGAACCTCGGGAAGCATAGGTGAACCTCGGGAAGCATAGGCGAATGGTCCTCGGAAAGTATACACTTAACTCATGCCTGGGCTGCACAACCATAGTTGACGAGAGTGCCGAGGACGTCTGCCTAACCTCAAAAGGTCGAGGGACAGAGTCAGAAGGGGGCACAGGGCAATCCGAGGGGCAACAAGGGCAACTTGGTATTTAACAAGGAAGAGAAGAAAAAGGAAGGACAGAGTGGCCATCCCCTCCACATTAAATGCACTGTAACCACTTAGCTGGCTGCATTAATGAGGAAATGACCCTAAATAGTGTTCCTACAACTAATACCCTAGTGTAAAAGCCTTCTAACAAGATCTTGATGGGACCTTCCAAATGTAAGATCCAGATGCATCCTGGCTCAGTGATATAAAGCCAAGAAGCACCTGGATCAAAAACGAGGAGGGAGAAAAAATTGAGAGAGGAATCATCCATATGTAACATCATCCTTGGACTAAACCAGAGGACGAACATTTAGCCTTTTCTAAACAATTTCCAATTTGAATATTAATCATTACACAAGTAGTTTTTTATTGGACTTTCATCTTTTGTCTTATAACGGGTACTAATAGGTTGACCTTGCATCTCATCTCAAGAAATTAAGGCCCCGTTTGGCACGCGAGTTCAAACATATATTTTCAGTTTTCAAACAAAATTACACGTATTTTCACACTTTTTCACCCAAACGTATTTCCAAAAAAACTGAAAACTGTTGTTTAAACACATGTACCAAACGGGCCCTAATTGTGTGAGCAAATAGTAACTGGATCAAAATCAGGACCAATTCTCCAACCTACTCTTAGCCCGCCCACAGTTTTCATACCATTTTGAAAATAAAAACAAAAATCCTCCTACTAAACAAGCTTTTTAGGAGCTATTTGGTACATGTGTTTAAACACATATTTTCAATTTTTAAATAATATTACACGCATTTCTACATACTTTTTCACCCACACGTATTTTCAAAATAACTGAAAACTGTTGTTTAAACACACATACCAAACGGGCCGTTAACTTTTTTACATTTTTAAGTTTCACATCTTAATTGCCCGGCCTGGATCCATATCCTGTTGTGGTACCCATAAATTTAGTTTATTCTCTTTTTTTTTTTACACACAAATATCATTCCATCGTCCCCACAATATCAAAGCATCATAATCAAACAAGCAAAACTTTACTTTTATGAGGAACGTTTTTTATACAAGATAAAATTTCTATTCTAGCCTAATCTAATGTGTGTAAAACTCTCTCCTGAATACTTAAACCCCGGCCCTTACCCCCACACCTCACAAGCAATTATATTTGTGAAGTGCACAATATTTGTGAAGTGACCATTGTGAGGTGGTAAACAAGCAATACTGAAATCTATAACTTTTGCACTAGATCAATAACGAATGTTAGACAAAGAATGAATAAATAAACCATACCGTAATTAGAAATAATTACTTATTTGGTAATAATATTAAGAAATTCATCAACATGTGTTCTATTCGAGTAACGAAAACAGAAAAATAAGGAAGAAATACCTTGAGGACAGGGAAGAAAGTGTAATCAAGATTGACTTCGAGGGCTTGATCTGCATATTCTGCACCCAAAATAAAATGTGTGAGAATTACCCAAAAATCACCAAAGATGTTAAGACGAGAGAGAGCGAGAGAGAGAGCTTACTGAAAGACAAAAAGGCAAAGGGTGAGGAGTGTGGAGTGGCACTGGGAGTTAGGCCTGTTCAAGAATCCACCGGCGCCGACAGAACCGCCCGGAACCGCGCCGATCCGACCGCTGAAAGCTCCACCGAAGGTTCTCGGCGCGGTGGTCAGTAGACTTTTTCCGTTACCGAAGTCGGCCGGCGCGGTGGTCGGCAGCAAGATCTGCTAACCGAAGAGAAACCGAACCGATATATATATATATATATATATATATATATATATCTATAACTTATACATATATAATATATAATCATTCGTTAGTTTTAAAATAAAAGAAAAGAAATTGAGAGTTTTCAAAAAATAAAAATAAAAGAATTTGAGAGAAGAGTACCAGTTTGGCGAGAGACTGAGGGAGGCGTAAAACTGAGAGAAACGAAGGAAGAAGAAGGAAAAATAGGGTTAGGTAAAGTTAGTTAGAAACGAAATTGAGAGAGAGAGAGAGAGAGACAGTACCAGTTTGGCGAGAGACCGAGGGAGGCGTAAAACTGAGAGAAGCGAAGGAAAAAGAAGGAAAAATAGGGTTAGATATATATAAAGGTGGGGTTTGGATTCCGCGTCCGCGTTTCAGCAAACGCGTTTTCCTTTTTCCTTTTTTTTTTTTTTTTTTTTTTTCAAAAAATCTGTGCATAAACAGTATATATACTATTCACATACTGTTTATACATTGTTTATATAATAAAAAATATTAAAAATAAGTCTCACGGTACTATTTACATATTTAAAAATTATTTTGCTATAGTTTTTTCAGTTTTCAGTTTCAGCAACAATAAATTCAATCTAAACGGACCCAAAAACACGAATGTGCGTACAATGTTTTTACACTGTACATCCAGTGTTTTTGCACTGTAAATCTATAGTGCCATTTTGTTGAGCCACTTTATTTTTTTTTTTTTTTACAGTAGCTACAGTATCAATCAGCACTATAGCTACAATAGCGACAGTTTTTTTTATTTTTTAGTCTTCCGTTTGTACTTTTTTTTTCTTTTATATATATTGTTAAACTGATATAACAAATTTCATAATATTTTCATAATTATTGAGGTCTCAATTTTTTATAAGACAGAGTCACAGCACCTTAGTAAGCATTTGTATTGTGATGGACCTCACTTGGCTCCTATCACAGTATCACATCACAAAATTATAAGAGTACGTCTAGAATTTTTCTTTACAGAGAGAAAGGAGGATCAAGCACAACTTTTAAGGTTCTTTATGCGTATGTAAAAGAATTTCCATTCCTTCTCCTCAAAGTGTATCAATTCACCCAGGAAAATGCTAGAGAGAGAGGCTGAGAGAGAGAGAGGAAATTTCCAAGAAACCTTCATTACTTTGGCATGGTGTTTCGGTGGTCACTGAAAACCGATTGCTTTGAAGTTAAAAATTAGTGTTAGTGTGGAAACTCGCTGGAAAGTGGAAACCACCACATGGTGACTTTTGTGGAAAGAGCTGTGTGAAATGCACCATTGGCCATTTCCAATCACAATGTACCACAATCTAAAGAAAAAGCCATGTTATTAATTAATATTATCTGAGAGTGACAAAAGTATAAGAAATGGGTCATTGCGCAAAAGTAAAAGCCATTGTCATATTTGTGTTGACAAAAGCTATCTTAATTCTTAAGGTTCCCTCGAACATGCATTAAAATAATATGCTTTCAAAGCTCAAGACATCTTAAATTATTGAAGATATCTTGAGCTTTGAAAGCAAATTATTGTAATCCATGTTCAAGGTAACCTTCAAGAATAAAAGATAGCTTTTGTCACCGCTACAGTGCATTTTGGTTTCGTGAGGCAGTTTTTTTTTTTTTTTTTTTTTTAATGTTTTCAACCGTAGCTATAGTAGCAAGTGGCACTGTAACTACAGTTTTTTTTTTTAAGTGTTTTGTATGTACTTTTTTTTTAATGCACTAAATCACTGTAGTTACAGTGCTTTGGTTTCGTGAGCCACTTTTTTTTTCCCCAAGTTTTGATCAGTAACTATTGTGCTAAGTGACACTGTAGCTACAATAGCTACAGTTTTTTTTTTTTTTAAATAATCGGTTTGTGTTTTTTTTTCCTTTTAAATATTTATGTAAGCTAGTAGAGGATTCTAGCCTCTTACCCCTATTTTTTAAAATATTTGGCAATATGCTCCTATTTCCAAACTATTTAGGTCCATGCCCCTGTTTTGAAATTCGATTTCCTCAAAATCGAGTTTCAATGAAGAACTTGATTGATTTAAAATCGAGTTATGCCTGATCAAACTAAAAAAAAAAAAAAAATTTCATGGAACTCGAGTTCCAAAATGCCGCTATAGGTGTTCCTGAACGCCGCTACATGTGTTACTGAACGCTGCTATAGGTGTTCCTGAATGCCGCGTTCCATGCAATTTTTTTTTTTTTTTAAGTTTGATCACCCCATACTCGATTTTATACTATAAAAATTGAGTTTTTTTTATTGAAACTAAAATCGAATTTCAAAACAGGGGCACGAACCTAAATAGTTTGAAAACAGAGGCATATTGCCAAATATTTTGAAAAGTAGGGGTAAAATGCTAGAATCCCTTAAGCTGGTATATATATTGTTATACTGACACAACAAATTTCACAATATTTTCACAATTATTGACGTGTCAATTTCTTACAAGTCGAAATAAAATAATAAAATATGAGACTGTGACTAACTACAACTAAAAATAAATGTTTTGAGAAAATGTTACAACACTTATTGTGTAGTGTTTTTGGTTTATTCAACTGACACGGTAGCTACAATGCCTAAAGTTTTTTTTTTTTTTAATATTTATGTAAGCTGGTATATATATTGTTATACTGACACAACAAATTTCACAATTATTGACGTGTCAATTTCTTACAAGTCGAAATAAAATAATAAAATATAAGACTGTGACCAACCACAACTAAAAATAAATGTTTTGAGAAAATGTTACAACACTTATTGTTATTACAATATTTTCACAATTGTTGAGATCTCAGTTTCTTATAGATCAAATAAAAAAATGCTAAGTCCACAACATTTTAACATTAATTTCTACAGTGCCTAAAGTTTTTTTTTTTTTTTTTTCCAGTTATCGATTTGTATTTTTTTTCTTTTAAATATTTATGTAAGCTGACATATCTATTAACTATATAAAAAGAGCCAAAGGCTCATGAATAGTATTTTTTTTATTTATTTATTCAATTAGTGAGGAGCACTTTTTCTTTTCTTTTCTTTTTCCCCCCTTCAAGTATGCCAGTTGGTTTGAGCTTTGTTTTTGTTTTTGTTTCTTTTTTTTTTCTTTTTTTTTTTAAGATCTTTAAATGTTTACTTTGTACTTGCAATGCAAGTTTACATTGTAAATACACAAAAGTGGTTAATATTATACACATTTGCACAAAAAATGGTAAATATTGTACAGATTTTGTAAATGTATACAAAATTTGCCAATTTTTTTGTCTACAATATAAATTTACATTGTAATTAAATATAATGTATACATAGAGATATTATGAAAATGTTGTGACGTATCTGTCAATTCCTTATGGGTCAAAATAAAATAAAATAAAATAATAAAATATTATACCGAGATCTAGCACAATTAAAAATGTCATGACATTTTGTTGTTATTACAATATATTCACAACTATTGAGGTGTAAGTTATAGGTCAAAATAAAATATTAAAATATTGGACTGGGAGCTGTCACGGTCTTATACAAATGAGATTGACTTTTTATGACATAATTATCAAAATTCTTAAAATTAATGTCTCTTTTGATTAATGTAAATTTCTTTGTATTTTAAAAATCAAATTATTTATATCTTTATTTTGTAATACAAATAAAATCTAAAATTGATCATAATCACTACTTTTTTTTTCCCATGGCTAGCACGTGCCTTACACATGCTGCCCTGACTAGTATATATAAAAGTGCGAATGTGCAAAAACACTGTAGCTACAGTGCTTTGGTTTCGTGAGTCTTTTTTTTCTTTTTCTCTTTTCCAAGTTTTGAATAGTTGCTTTTTCCTTTTTTTTTTTTTTTTTTTTTTTTACCCACTGCTTTCTTTTCTTTTCTATTTTTTTCCTGCTTTTTTTTTTGGGTAATATCCTATCCACTCTTTTTTTTATGCATTGTAGCTTCAGTGCTTTGATTTAGTGAGTCCTTTTCTTTTTCTTTTTTTTCTTTTTTTTTCCCAAGTTTTGAACAGTTGCCGCTTTTTTTTTCCCGTTGCTTTCTTTTCTTTTTCTCTGTTTTTTTTTCGAGGTAATATCCTATCCCCTCTTTTTTTTTTCTTTTTTTTTTATATATATAAAACTGTTAGTTAACACAATAAATTGTCACAATATTTTTGCAACTGTTGATATGTTAATTCCTTATAGGTTAAAATAAAATATCATACTAGAATTATCCACAACTAAAACTAAAAGTATTATGAAAAAAGAAGTGTTACATCTACAACATTTTTCGCAACACTTTCACAACATTGTTCATTAGTTTTTTTTTCCCCATAAACTACAGTACGCCAGTTTTGGCTGTGCTGTTTTTGTCTTTTCTTTTAAATATTTATTTGCATATATACAGTTACACTGACTTAACAAATTCTTACAATATTTTCACAATTATTGACGATTTGCACTGTTCATTGGCCCTTTTTTTTTTCACAATACGCTGGTTTTGCTTGTGTTTTTAAATATTATATGTGCATACACAATTACACTAACGCAACAAATTTTTACAATATTTTCATAATTATTGAGGTGTCAATTTTTTAAAGGTCAAAATAAAATAATAAAATAAGAGACTGAGAACAATCATAACTAAAAATAAATGTATTAAGCGAGATCTCAGATCCTTATAGATCAAAATGAAATAAAATAAAAAGAAATGCTATGTCCACAATATTTTCACAATAATTTTGTAACAAATTTTATGTGGTAAGGTATTTTTGATGAATAAAAAAGTGATATTAGTAGTGAGTTCAATTTAAAACCAATAACAACTTATCATTTATAATTTGTTCTAAGAATGTTATGTATATAACATTTCTCTCAAATAAAATAAAAATTTATCTATTCGAGTCCTAAAAATAAAAGTGTTGTGAAAATGTTTTAATATTTTTTTATATTCTTAGACTTCTTTTTTAGTATTCAAATTAGGTGAGCCAAAATTCACTGTACGTTTCACGCACAATTTTCTTGTATTGTCTTTTTGTTTGTTTTTTTTTTTAATGCATAATTTTAAAGCCAATAATAATTTTTTACCTAAGATTCATTGTGAAAATGTTGCGGACATAAAAATTAAATAATAAAATATCAAACTGGGACCTACCACAGTTAGAAATAAAAAATATTACGAAAATGTTGTGACGTTTTGTTATATTCCTAAACTTCTTTTTTGTGTGACATTTTGTTGTGTTCCTAGGCTTCTTTTTTTGTTTAATCAAATTTAGTAAGCCAAAACTCATTGTTTTAGGCACAATTTTCTTCAATTAGCTTTTTATTTTATTTTTAAATACATGATTAAAAGTGGTTAGCCCAATTTAAAACCAGTAACAATTTACCACCTAAGATTTATTATGAAAATATTGTGAACGTAACATTACTCTTAAATAAAATAATAAAATATCAGACTAAGACCCACCATAGCTAAAAATAAAGGTATTGTAAAAATATTGTGACTTGTTGTTGTGTTTCTAGACTTCTTTTTTGGTTTATTCAATTTGTTGAACTAAAATTCATTGTTTAATGCATAATTTTTTTAGGTTGATTTTTTTTTTTACACATTGTTTTAAGTTTTTTTTTTAAATAAAAATAAAAAAACACACACACACACACACACATATTGTTTTACACACACATAACACACACACAAATTGACGAAGTAACACTTTCCTTCTTTATGTTCGAGGTAGTTGCATTCCCCCCAAAGTAAAGTTGAATAATTTCATCATTTATATTTTGTAAATGAGCATATACCCTTATTGTTTCTCTCTTAGTTAAACTCTAACAAAATCTTATAATTCCTAAAATATTCCATTGTACAATGTCTAATATACTCCTACTAAATTTTAATGTCCCAAAAATTTTCTTTGTGTATTTTGAATTTTATGTAGTAGACTGGTAGTCATGCTTGGAAAGTTAGAATGATGATATATGGTGTTCTATTTGTTACCTAGAGAACACTAATTTATTAGGTTTAAATCTTCTACACTTATAATTTTATCTAATAAAAACTTTGATGACATATGTCTTTTGTTATTTTGTTCTTATTTTAATTTATTTTCCTACTTAAAAGGGTATTCATTAAAAATAAGTAAGCTAAACACTGTAGTTAGACTCATAAAATAAGATAATAAAGAATGAAATATGAATAACAAAATTTTCATTATAGATGATTGCAAATATTTAATTTAATGAAGATCGTCAAAAAAATTGTAGAATATATAATCATTCATTGCGAAAATTTAAATATTGTAGAAAGATGATGACATTCATTATCATTCTTTGTAGTATTTTTTGGTGAATAGATATTACATTTAGTAAATAAGTTCTAAGAAATTGTCATAGTACATAAATATTTAAATAGCTATTTTAAATTTAAGTACATGACTTCATACTTCTTCAACAAACAAAATCTATATTAATTCTCTCACTAAAGGGCCAGCACCACACTAATTTTTTTATAAAATCTGATACAAAACGACGTCGTTTTGGACTCATTATCTATCTTCTATTAACTATATAAAAAGAGGCAATGCCTCTCCAGTGTCATTTTGGTTTACTGAGCCACTTTATCAATTTTTTTTTTTTTTAGTCTTCCGTTTGTACTTTTATTTTCCTTTTATATATATTGTTATACTAAAACAACAAATTTCACAATATTTTCATAATTATTGAGGTGTCAGATTCTTATAAGTCAAAATAAAATACTGAAATATAAAACTGTGACCAACTACAACTGAAGATAATTGTTTTGTGAAAATATTGTAACACTTATTAGGTGAATGTGTAAAAACTACGGTATTTTTGATTTGTTCAATATGTTTTTTCTTTTTTAGTCATTGATTTGTGCTCTTTTTTCTACTAATTATATAAAAAGAAGCAATGCCTCTACAGTGCCCCTTTTGGTGTAGTGAGCTTTTTTTTCCCCCCAAGTTTTGAACAGTTGCTATAGTAGTTACAGAGTTTTTTTTTTTTTTTTTTTTTTTCTTTTCCAATCTTTTGTTTGTACTTTTTTTTTCTTTTAAATATTTATAAGAACCCGCATATATATATATTGTTATACTGACACAACAAATTTCACAATATTTTCATAATTATTGTGGTGTCAATTTCTTATAAGTCAAAATAAAATAATAAAATATAAAACTGTAACCAACCACAACTGAAAATAAATGTTTTGTGAAAATGTTGTGAAACTTATTGGGTGAATGTGTAAAAGTTACAGTACTTTTGGTTTGTTCAATATATATTGTTCATCGCTTTTTTGTTTTTTTTAGTGATCGATTTGTGCTCTCTTTTTCTATATATAAAAAGAGTGAATAGGCTTATGAATAGAGTTATGAACAGTATGTTTGGTTTAGTGACTTGCCTTTTTCCCTTTATTTTTTCCTTCAAGTTCACCAACTTGGTTTGAGCTTGTTTTTTTCTTTTAAAGAATTTTTATATGGTTACTTTCTACTTGTAATGTAAGTTTACATTATATACACACAAAAAGTAGCAAATATTATTTACATTTGCAAAAAAAAAAAATTGTACAAATTTTGGAAATGTGTACAACATTTACCAATTTTTATGTGTTTACAATATAAATTTACATTGTAAGTGCAATGCATATTTCTCTCTCTATATATATATATATATAAAGAGTGAATGGGAAAAGTTACAGTAATTTTGCTACAGTAGCTTTGGTTTGTTTAACTTTCACAGTTTTACTGGCAATTTTTTTTTTTTTTTTTTGTGAATGCATAAAGTATATTTGCTATATTATTTTTGGTTTGTCCACTATAATTTTCACAACACTTTCATAACAAATCAAATATGGTAAATTGTTATTGGTTCTAATTTAAACTTACCAATGAAACTAATTTTTTGCCCACTAATAACAACTTGTAGTAACCTACTATTTATGATTTGTTGTAAAAATGTCATGGACATAACACTTTTTTGTGTGAAAAATGTCATGGACATAACATTTTTTTGTGTGAAAAATGTTAAGACATCTTGATGTTGTTACAATATTTTCAAAACTGTTAAGCTGTCAATTCTTTACAAATTAAAATAAAATATAACAAAATTATAAAGATATTATAAAAATGTTGCGTCATTCTGTTGTGTTTTTAGAAATTTTTTGTTGGTTTAATCAACTTTGTTGAGCCAAAATTTCACTATACCACATACATTTTTTTGAGTTGACTTTTTGTATATTTTTTTTTCTTTACACACTATTTTACGTAAAAACACATAGTTTTGCACACAAAAACTTAGGAAAAAAACATTTTTCATCCTTTATGTTTAGGATAGTTTACAATTCTTCCTTAAACTTTAAAATCAAGCAATTTTTCCCTTAATATTTTGGAAAATAGCAAATATGTCATATTGTTATTTTCTCAGTTAAACCCTAATGAAAGTTTATGATTCTTAAAATATTTTATTGCGTAATGTCTAAATTGCTCCTGCTAAATTTTAACATCCTAAAAATTTTCTTTACGCATTTTGAGTTTTAAATGATAAAAATTCGTAGAAAGTTAGAATGATGATATTAGGTGTTTTATTTGTTATCTAAAGAATATTGATTTTCTAGGTTTAAATTTTCAAAACTTATAATTTATCTAATGAAAAATTCGATGACACATGCCTTTTGTTATCTTTTTTTTTTTTTTTTTTTAAATTTCTTAGCAAAACTTAGTTTTTTATTGTTGGAAGATGATGATATTCGTTATCATTCTTAGAAGTTTTTAGAGAAAAGATATATTGTCTTTAGCAAGTAGGTACTAAAAAACTATTATAGTTAAATAAATATTTATATGTTAAATAGCTACCTTAACTTTGTGGTTGATCAAAATTCTTAAACGAATGAGATTAATTTTTTATGACATAATAATCAAAATTCTTAAAATTAATGTCTCTTTTGATTAATGTAAATCCCTATATACTTTAAAAATCAAATGATTCATATCTTTGTTTTTTAATACAAATAAAATTTAGAATTAACCTTAATTACTACAGTACTTTTTTTCCCATGGCAAGCACGTGCCTTGCACGTGCTGCCCTAACTAGTCTTATATATAAAAGCGAGAATGTGTGTACAGTGTTTTTACATTGTACATCCAGTGTTTTTTCACTGTACATCTATAGTGCCATTTTGTTGAGCCACTTTATCTTTTTTTTTTTTTTTTTTGAACAGTAGCTACATTTTTTTTTTTTTTTAGTCTTCCGTTCGTACTTTTTTTCTTTTATATATATATTATTATACTGACATAACAAATTTCATAATATTTTCACAATTATTGAGATGTCAATTTCTTATAAGTTACAGTCACAGCCCCTTAGTAAGTATTTGTATTGTGGTGGACCTCACTTGGCTCCTATCACAGTATCACATCACAAAATTATGAGAGTATGTCTAGAATTTTTCTTTACAGAGAGAAAGGAGGATCAAGCACAACTTTTAAGGTTCTTTACGCGTATGTAAAAGAATTTCCATTCCTTCTCCTCAAAGTGTATCAATCCACCCAGGAAAATGCTAGAGAGAGAGGGTGAGAAAGAGAGAGAGAGGAAATTTCCAAGAAACCTTCACTACTTTGGCATGGTGTTTCGGTGGTCACCGAAAGCCGATTGCTTTGAAGTTAAAAATTAGTGTTAGTGTGGAAACTCGCTGGAAAGTGGAAACCACCACATGGTGACTTTTGTGGAAAGAGCTGTGTGAAATGCACCATTGGCCATTTCCAATCACAATGTACCACCTTCTCAAAAAAAAAAAAAAATGTACCACAATCTAAAGAAAAAGCCACGTTATTAATTAATATTATCTGAGAGTGACAAAAGTAAAAGAAATGGGTCATGGCGCAAAAGTAAAAGTCATTGTCATATTTGTGTTGACAAAAGCTATCTTAATTCTTAAGGTTCCTTGAACATGCATTAAAATAATATGCTTTCAAAGCTCAAGATATCTTAAATTATTGAAGATATCTTGAGCTTTGAAAGCAAATTATTGTAATGCATGTTCAAGGTAACCTTCAAGAATTAAAGATAGCAAATTATTGTGACAAAAGCAAATTGTTGAGATCTCAGTTTCTTATAGATCAAATAAAAAAATGCGAAGTCCACAACATTTTAACATTAATTTCTATAGTGCCTAAAGTTTTTTTTTTTTTTTTCCCCTTCAAGTATGCCAGTTGGTTTGAGCTTTGTTTTTGTTTTTGTTTTTTTGTTTTGTTTTTTTAAGATCTTTATATGTTTACTTTGTACTTGCAATGTAAGTTTACATTGTAAATACACAAAAGTGGTTAATATTATACATATTTGCACAAAAAATGGTAAATATTGTACAAATTTTGTAAATGTGTACAAAATTTGCCAATTTTTTTGTGTCTACAATATAAATTTACATTGTAAAATGTTGTGACGCATGTGCCAATGCCTTATGGGTTAAAATAAAATAAAATAATAAAATATCATACCGAGATCTAGCACAACTAAAAATGTCGTGACATTTTGTTGTTATTACAATATATTCACAACTATTGAGGTGTAAGTTATAGGTCAAAATAAGATAATAAATTATAGGATTGGGATCCGTCACGGTTGAAAATTGAGGAATTGCAAAAACGTTGTAATATTTTGAACACTGTAGCTATAGTGCTTTGGTTTCATCAACCTCTGCATTGTAGCTACAGTGCCTTTTTTTTTTTTTTTTTCTCGAATGCGCTAAAGCACTGTAGCTATAGTGCTTTGGTTTCATCAACCTCTGCACAGTAGCGACAGTACCTAGAGGTTTTTTTTTTTTTTTTTTTTTTTTTTCTCTCCAGTAATTGGTTTGCGTTTTTTTTTTCTTTTAAATATTTATGTAAGCTGATATATATATTGTTATATTGACACAATAAATTTTACAATATTTTCACAGTTATTGACGTGTCAATTTCTTACAAGTCGAAATAAAATAATAAAATATGAAAGTGTGACCAACCTCAACTAAAAATAAATGTTTTGAGAAAATGTTACAACACTTATTGTTATCACAATATTTTTACAATTGTTGAGATTTTAGTTTCTTATAGATCAAATAAAAAAAATGCTAAGTCCACAACATTTTAACATTAATTTCTATAGTGCCTAAAGTTTTTTTGTTTTTGTTTTTGTTTTGTTTTGTTTTGTTTTTTGTTTTTTGTTTTTTTTTTGTTTTTTTTGTTTCCAGTAATCTGTTTGTGTGTTTTTTATTTATTTTTTTCTTTTAGTGATGTGCACTTTTTTTTTTTCCTTCAAGTATGTCAGTTGGTTTGAGCTTTGTTTTTGTTTTTTGTTTTTTTTGTTTTTTTTAAGATCTTTATATGTTTACTTTGTACTTGCAATGCAAGTTTACATTGTAAATATACAAAAGTGGTTAATATTATACACATTTGCACAAAAAATGGTAAATATTGTACAAATTTTGTCAATGTGTACAAAATTTGCCCTTTTTTTGTGTGTCTACAATATAAATTTATATTGTAAGTATAATGTATACATAGAGATATTGTGAAAATGTTGTGACGCATGTGTCAATTCCTTATGGGTTAAAATAAAATAATAAAATATCATACAGAGATCTACCACAACTAAAAATATCGTGACATTTTGTTGTTATTACAATATATTCACGACTATTGATCCGTCATGGTTGAAAATAGAGGTATTGTGAAAACGTTGTAATATTTTGTTATATTCATAGACTTTTTTTTTTTTTGGTTGGTTTAGTCAAATTTAGTAATCTATATATAAAAAGAGTAAACAGGAAAAGCTATCATAGTTTCGCTACAGTAGTTTTGACTTGTTCAATTTTCATTGTTTTGCAGGCCTTTTTTTTTTTTTTTTTTTTTTTTTGTGAATGCGTAAAGCTGCAATAGATTTGTTATATTATTTTTGGTTTGTCCAATTCACACTATTTTACATTATAATAAAATATTAACACAATAAATTGGCACAATATTTTCACAATTTTTGAGATGTTAATTCCTTATAATTCGAAATAAAATAATAAAATATCATACTAGAACCAACCATAACTAAAAATAAAGGTAATGTGAAAAAAGATGTGTATATATTCACAATATTTTTTACAATACTTTCATAACAAATTATAGGTAGTAATTTGTTTTTGTTTCTAATTTAAACTTACTAATGAAATTACTGTTTTGTCCACCAATAACAATCTGTAATAATTTACTACTTATGATTTTTTATGAAAATATCGTGGACATAGCATTTTTTTTTTTTTGGTGAAAAGGTTAAAACGTCTTGTTGTCGTCACAATATTTTTAAAACTGTTGAACTGTTAATT
Source organism: Quercus aquifolioides (assembly GCA_019022515.1). Taxonomy (NCBI): domain Eukaryota; kingdom Viridiplantae; phylum Streptophyta; class Magnoliopsida; order Fagales; family Fagaceae; genus Quercus; species Quercus aquifolioides. The sequence goes on along the minus strand of CM032332.1, from coordinate 28,780,080 downwards.
CTTTATAAGTCAAAATAAAATATAACAAAATTATAAAGGTATTATGAAAATGTTGTGCCATTCTGTTGTGTTTTTAGAATTTTTTTGTAGGTTTAGTCAGATTTGTTGAGCCAAAATTCACTATTTCACATACAATTTTCTTGGGTTGACTTTTTGTATTTTTTTTTCTTTGCGCACCATTTTAAGTAAAACTACATAGTTTTACACACAAAAACAAAAACAAAAACTTAGGAAAAAAACACTTTTCATCCTTTATGTTTGGGGTAGTTTACAATTCCTCCTTCTTAAACTTTAAAATCAAGCAATTTTTCCCTTAATATTTTGGAAAAGAGCAAATATGTCATGTTATTATTCTCACAGTTAAACCCTAATGAAAACTTATGATTCTTAAAATATTTTATTGTGTAATGTCTAAAATACTCCCACTAAATTTTAACATCCCAAAAATTTTCTTCCAGTATTTTGAGTTTTAGATGGTAATAATTCTTGGAAAGTTAGAATGATGATATAAAGTTTTTTATTTGTTATCTAAAGAACATTGATTTTTTAGATTTAAATTTTTAAAACTTAAAATTTATCTAATGGAAAATTCGATAACACATGCCTTTTGTTATCTTTTTTTATTTTTATTTTTTTATCTTCTTAGCAAAACTTAGTTGTTTATTGTTGGAAGATGATGATATTCATTATAATTCTTAGAAGTTTTTAGTGAGTGGATATATTGACTATAACAAATAAGTACTAAAAAACTATTATAGTGAAATAAATATTTATATGTTAAATAGCTCTTCTAACTTTGTGGTTGATCAAAATTCTTATACGAATGAGATTAAATTTTTATGACATAATTATCAAAATTCTTATAATTAATGTCTCTTTTGATTAATGTAAATATCTATTGTAGGGACCGGATTCGAGCGCTCTCTACAGACTGAGAGAGTGGACCCAAGCCCAGCTAACCCTCCAATAAATTTGTAGAGTATGGGCTCAAGAGCTAGGCCTTAGCAAAGAGTATAACGGCCATGCATGGTTGTACGTGAATGCTGGTATATTAAATATGGGTTGGAATACACAATAAGGCTCCTCGGACGGGTTTATGGGGGTTGAAGTCGTTCTTATTTCTTTCAAGTGAGGTTACAATGGTTGAGAGAAAATACTCTGCTACAGTATTCCTTTTTTCTCTGGTTTTCCGTCCGTCCCCTCCACAAGAGGGACTTTTTACATTATATACTTCTCTTTCAGATGATCCTAGCCCTACATTTGTTGATCAACCCGGTTTCTACTTGAGAGCCTGTCCCATCAGCCGCATTCCCATACCTCCAGTGGGTTGCAGCGCCCAAGACGGCACTGTTCAGAGGTCCTATCCTCATTAATGCGGCTAGAGCGTTAGTTGAGGGCATTTAATGGGGAGGTGACAGTTCACCTGGGGCTTGCTCCTCCACCATGCTTCAATGTCCGGTGATTGGTTCTTGCTATTTGCTCCTTGGATGCTTGGGGAGACTCCCCTTAAAGGTACGCTATATGCCCACTTTCTGACCTCGGTCTCCCGAGGATGTAACCATCCTCGGCAATGCTCCTTGGGCCCTAGGCTCTAAACTTTCGTCCTCGGATCTCGGACCTTCAAGGCGTCCTCGGTGTGGGCCTCTGGGCCCGGTTTGGGATGGGCTGGGGTTGCTGACTTATTCTGGCCCCACAATAGCCCCTCAAAATCTTGCTATCCGCATCCTCGGGCGGAAAGGAGGATTTTGATATCCTCGGACCTGCTTCATGTCCAATTGAGTCTTGTCCCTCATAAGCACTGGAGCCTTTTCAACTGCCCAAGGTGCGTTACTGGTGCTTCGGTGCGCGTAACGTGTCCTGCATTAAATTCGGGCGGCTTTATGCTCCCCACGTTCAACGGGCAGATGACAATCTAACGGTGGGGATGCGTCTAGCATTTATGGGCGGGAAAACTCGCGCGGCTCTTCCCGCTAGGGTATAAATACCTGTAAGGACCGGTTTCGAGCGCTCTCTACAGACCGAGAGAGTGGACCCAAGTCCAGCTAACCCTCCAATAAATTTATAGAGTATGGGCTCAAGAGCTAGGCCTTACCAAAGAATGCAACGGCCATGCATGGTTGTACGTGAATGCTGGTATCCTAAATATGGGTTGGAATACACAATAAGGCTCCTCGGACAGGTTTATAGAGGTTGAAGTTATTCTTATTTCTTTCAAGTGAGGTTACAATGGTTGAGAGAAAATACTCTGCTACAGTATTCCTTCTTTTTCTGGTTTTTCGTCCGTCCCCCCCTTAAGAGGGACTTTTTACATTATATACTTCCCTCTCAGATGATCCTAGCCCTACATTTGTTGATCAACCCGGTTTCTACTTGAGAGCCTATCCCATCAGCCGCATTCCCATACCTACAGTGGGTTGCAGCGCCCAAGACGGCACTGTTCAGAGGTCCTATCCTCATTAATGCGGCCAGAGCGTTAGTTGAGGGCATTTAATGTGGAGGTGACAGTTCACCTGGGACTTGCTCCTCCACCATGCTTCAATGTCCGGTGATTGGTTCTTACTATTTGCTCCTTGGATGCTTGGAGAGACTCCCCTTAAAGGTATGCTGTATGCCCACTTTCTGACCTCGGTCTCCCGAGGGTGTAACCATCCTCGGCAATGCTCCTTGGGCCCTGGGCTCTAAACTTTCGTCCTCGGACCTCGGACCTTCAAGGCGTCCTCGGCGTGGGCCTCTGGGCCCGGTTTGGGATGGGCCGGGGTTGCTGACTTATTCTGACCCCACAATAGCCCCTCAAAATCTTGCTGTCCGCATCCTCGGGCGGAAAGGAGGATTTTGATATCCTCGAACCTGCTTCATGTCCAATTGAGTCTTGTCCCTCGTCAGCACTGGAGCCTTTTCAACTGGCCAAGGTGCGTTACTGGCGCTTCGGTGCGCGTAACGTGTCCTGCATTAAATTCGGGCGGCTTTATGCTCCCCACGTTCAACGGGCAGATGACAATCTAACGGTGGGGATGCGTCTAGCATTTATGGGCGGGAAAACTCACGCGGCTCTTCCCTTTAGGGTATAAATACCCATTTGAACCGCTCCTTCTTTCTTCATTTACAATCAAGAGCTCTTGCGCCTCCATTCAGAGTCCAGCCAAATTTTCATCTCCATCTCCAGCACAAAAAACCAGTCCGAGGAGCTCCTCCTCATTTCTGTAAGTCACTCTATCCCTCTCTGAGCTTTTTCCCTCTCTACTCGTCATTCTCTTTCATTCGCTCTTCTTTTAGTTCACTTAGGCGTCATTTGGGGATGGGTAGACTTAAGAAGCATGTTGGCTCTGAGGAGGCAATGGAGAAATTCATCGCCGATTACAAGATACCGGCCAACGTGGGCCTAAGGTATTGTAAGGAGGGGGAGTGGCACCTCCAGAGGCAGGAGGGCAAGGTGGTGATTCCCATCATCGCTTTCCTCGAAGGGGGGATGAGGATCCCCATGGGGCCGGTGATGAGGGGTTACCTCACCTACTTTCGGTTAACCCCCACCCAATGCGCCTCTAACATGTTCAGAATTCTGGGCAGTGTGGATGCCCTTAACGAGAAGATGGGTCTGAGGCTGACCCATCATGATGTTAATTACTGCTACAATCTTCAACATCTGAAGGGCAAGTCCTACTACATGAGGACGAGGGACGACAGGGTCCGGCTCATCCAGTGCCTCCTCGAGTCCAACAAGGGGATGAACGAGGATTTCCTCATCGTGTCTGGAGCGTGGCACGATGGCCTTCACTGCCCGACGACAGAGGGGACTCTAGGTGGGGCAGTGGGAATAGGAGGGGATTCAAAGATTCTGACTTCTTTTCTGCATTGTTTCTTCTTGTACTGTTTGGCTTCTAACCATGGATGTGTTTTCCCTTTGCAGATTCGCACTCTTTTGCGCGCCATTTCAGCTTGATCAATAGGGAGGACTTGCAGAAGGTGCTCAGGTCTGCGGATTTTGAGAACGAAGCAGACCACCAAGTCAGAGCTGCGCACAAGATCTTGGGGTACACTCCACTCCAAAAGTCATTTGCGGCCCCAAAGTACGTGATCAGAGTTAAGGATCCTCGGCTGCAGAAAATAAAAGTGATCGAGGACGGTTTCGAGTTTCCCGAGGACACCTCCACTTCAGAAGACGTCACAGTAGCAGTCCCCTCGTCTTCCCACACATTCCCAGAGGCCGCGGAAGAGGACTTAGAAAAGGAAGGGGACGCTGCAGATTGTGGTTCTGCCGAGGACGATTTCAGTGTTTTCGAGCAATTCCATCAGTCCGAGGACCCTTCTGGAGACTTGGGTGATCCTCGTCTATCCGAGGCAGATTTTTTAGCGTCGGACAAATCTTCTCGGCTCGAGATGGGCTACAAAAAGAAAGCCCAACCCACCCTACTCGACCTAATCGAAGGTCAACCGGGGAAGTCCAAACCGAAGCTTCCTCCCCCTCCTCCAAAGGCTCGTCCTGCTCAGACCAGGTCGGCCTCAACACAGCCCAAGCTTTCTCCTCCTCCGCCTCAGGCGAGCCCGCCGTCTAGGCACGAGCCTGCTGATCCTAAGTAGAGGAAGGACAAGGGCAAGAGGACCCTTGAGGACAAATCCGGGCCTACGCGGGAGGGCGATGGCACTCGGCGACCGTCGAAGCAACTGAGGATAGGCTCCTCAACGCAGGAAAAACAGGTCGCTCCCCCGCCCGAGGTCCAGGCCTGGCTCCCCACCCCAATGCTCCGTGGGGCACCCTTGAGGGACGACTCCTCCCTTAGGGACTTTAAGGATGGCGAAGGCGCATATGTGGCCGACGCTGTGGAGAGATGCCTGCTCCTTCCCGCGGACATGGCGGAGCTGGGAACCATGAGGAGTAAGGACGTCTTCCTCTGCCTCAAGCGGTATTTGGGGATGGTAAAACCCTTAACCCTTGTGCCTTTTCTTGCTTCAGTTCTTTCTGCTTTCCTTTCTTTTTTGAGCTCGGCTAATTATGACTTATCTGTTTCGTTTGACAGGCTGTACAGGCCACTTTCAAGCTGGAAGAGGCGGCCAATGAACATGGTAAGACCATGGACGAAGAGCGCGAGAGGCGCCTGGTGGCCACTCGGACCCTCAAGACCTCTGAGGAGGACCTTGCCAAGGCGAGTGAGGAGCTGAAGCAAATGACTCAGGCTAGGGCCAGTGCAATGGCAGGCCTTGAGGGTGCCCAAAGGCAGGCCGAGGCTCAGACAAAGCGTCTGGGTGAGGCAGAGAAGCTGCTGAAGCTTGCCGAGGAGCAGATAGCGGGCTTGACGAAGAAAGTGGCCGATGCTGAGGAGGCCAAGAGGGTGGCTGAATGGGCCAAAGGGGAGGCTGAGAGGGCCAAGTTTGAGGCAAAGCAGGGCAGGGAGGAAGCCTGGGCCACCAAGCAGGAAGCCGAGGAGGCAGCCTATACTGCCGGGGCAACTGAGACAGCAGCTGCCTACAAATCCCAAGTCCCTGGGGTATGTAGGCGCTACTGCTCCGAAACTTGGAGTGAAGCCCTCAGACAGGCTGGGGTGGAGGCCTCTTCTGACTTGTGGAAGGAGGAGAACGTGTACTACCCTCCTGTTATCCGCGAGGCTGCCCCAGATGGCTCTGAGGCCGAGGAGGCTGCTGCAGAAACTACTGCCACTCCGGGCGAGAGGGCCTCGGATGCTGGGGTCACTGATGCGCCAGTCCTAGGGAGTAGTCCCTCCTTGGCGGTTGAATTGAGTGATGGCTCCAACGAGGATGCACTTCAGCAGGCTGCTAAGCCTTCCCTCGATGCCCAGGTTTCTTCCGCCGAGGGGGCAGCTATTCTTGCCGTGCCTCTGCAGGCCATCCCCCTCGGTCAGGGCTCAGAGGACCTTGAGGCAGCTGCGGGCCACCCACCCACCGAAGCGGGCAACTAGGCTCCTTGGCGCTTCTGCCTGCTGCACTTCATTTTTGCATCTTTTTCTTCCTTTTTGCTTTATTTGCAATGTAACTTCTTTGATGTAATTCCCTTAAACTTAATGAAATGAGAGCTTTATTTCCTTTTCTGTTTGTTGTGGCTGTTTGTTTATTTGCACATTATCTTCTTTTCCTTTACTTGCACGATTTTAGCTTCAATTGCATCTCGGCCAATCGTGGCATCAGTCATTATAATGAGAGGGTATGTATGCTCTGATGCACTTTTCGTTTCCTAAGGACTAGATTGAATTTCTTCGAGTAGACACTTAGCGTTTCTTCAATGTGGTTAACTTCTCCATAGGCCTGAGTCCGAGGACCACGCAGAGCCTTGGTCCTTCCTGACACTTGAGTTTGGCTATAAGTAACTAGTTTCCCCATAGGTTTGAGTCCTTGGACCATGCAAGACCTAGGTTCTGTCTAGTACCCAGATGTAAGTGGTTAGCTCCCCATAGGCTTGAGTCCTTGGACCATGCAAGACCTAGGTATAGTTGCTACCTTCAAGATAAGTGGCTAGCTCCCCATAGGCTTGGGTCCGAGGACCATGCAAGACCCAGGTACAGTTGCTGCCTTCAAGATAAGTGGCTAGCTCCCCATAGGCTTGGGTCCTTGGACCATGCAAGACCCAGGTACAGTTGCTGCCTTCAAGATAAGTGGCTAGCTCCCCATAGGCTTGGGTCCGAGGACCATGCAAGACCCAGGTACAGTTGCTGCCTTCAAGATAAGTGGCTAGCTCCCCATAGGCTTGAGTCCTTGGACCATGCAAGACCCAGGTACAGTTGCTGCCTTCAAGATAAGTGGCTAGCTCCCCATAGGCTTGGGTCCTTGGACCATGCAAGACCCAGGTACAGTTGCTGCCTTCAAGATAAGTGGCTAGCTCCCCATAGGCTTGAGTCCTTGGACCATGCAAGACCCAGGTACAGTTGTTGCCTTCAAGATAAGTGGCTAGCTCCCCATAGGCTTGGGTCCGAGGACCATGCAAGACCCAGGTACAGTTGCTGCCTTCAAGATAAGTGGCTAGCTCCCCATAGGCTTGAGTCCTTGGACCATGCAAGACCCAGGTACAGTTGCTGCCTTCAAGATAAGTGGCTAGCTCCCCATAGGCTTGGGTCCGAGGACCATGCAAGACCCAGGTACAGTTGCTGCCTTCAAGATAAGTGGCTAGCTCCCCATAGGCTTGAGTCCTTGGACCATGCAAGACCCAGGTACAGTTGCTGCCTTCAAGATAAGTGGCTAGCTCCCCATAGGCTTGGGTCCTAGGACCATGCAAGACCTAGGTACAGTTGCTGCCTTCAAGATAAGTGGCTAGCTCCTCATAGGCTTGGGTCCGAGGACCATGCAAGACCCAGGTACAGTTGCTGCCTTCAAGATAAGTGGCTAGCTCCCCATAGGCTTGGGTCCGAGGACCATGCAAGACCCAGGTACAGTTGCTGCCTTCAAGATAAGTGGCGTTGGGACGCGAGACGTGTGAAAATGACAGGCAGAACATCTGAATCAGAAAGGATTTCTTTATTAATAGTAATACCTTTTCAGGTTATTTACATTCCATGGACGAGGTACAGGTTTATCATCTAAATCTTCTAAATAGTATGCTCCTATCCCTGCCACTGAGGTGATTCGGTAGGGACCCTCCCAGTTGGGTCCGAGCTTTCCTCAAGAAGGGTTCTTGGCAGCTCCCACGACTTTTCTCAGCACCAGGTCTCCCGGTACTAGTGGTCTGAGCTTTACATTGGTGTCATATCCCTACTTGAGCTTTTGTTGGTAGTGGGCCAGCTGGATCATTGCTTGCTCTCTTCGTTCGTCTACCATGTCCAGGCTCCGCCCCAGCAGTTCATCATTGCTGCTTGGAGTGAAGGAGCTCGTCCTTAGCGTTGGGAAGTTGGTTTCCAGGGGGATTACCGCCTCCGCACCATAAGTCATGGCAAAAGGTGTTTCTCCCGTTGAGCGCCGGGGCGTGGTCCAGTACGTCCAGAGGACGTGGGGCAGCTCTTCTACCCATCTCCCCTTGGCATCATCCAGTCTCTTCTTAAGCCCGTTGACGATGACCTTGTTGACAGCCTTGGCCTGTCCGTTCCCCTGAGGGTAGGCTGGGGTTGAGTATCTGTTTGTGATCCCAAGTTCGTAACAATACCTCCTGAAGGCTTTGCTATCGAACTGGAGCCTATTATCCGAGATGAGGGTATGAGGGACCCCGAACCGTGTAACTATGTTCCTCCAAAGGAACTTCTTCACGTTTACGTCCCTGATGTTGGCTAGTGGTTCGGCCTCGACCCATTTGGTGAAGTAGTCCGTGGCCACCAACAGATACCTCTTGTTCCCTGGTGCCTTGGGGAAAGGTCCCACAATGTCCAAGCCCCATTGGGCGAATGGCCATGGACTGGATAATGGATTCAGGACTCCTCCTGGCTGATGGATGTTTGGGGCGAACCTTTGGCATTGGTCACACTTCTTGACATACTCCTGGGCCTCTTGCTGCATTCCCGGCCATCAGTATCCTCGAGTGACGGCTCGGTGAGCCAGGGATCTCCCCCCTGTATGGCTCCCACAAATTCCTTCGTGCAGCTCTTCGAGCAAGGATTCTGCCCTTTCGGGGTGGACACATAGAAGGTATGGCCCAGAGTAGGACCGCCTGTATAGCTTGTGATCCTCGGACAACCAGAACCGAGGAGCTTTCCTTCGTATCTTTTCTGCCTCTAATCTCTCCTCAGGCAGGACGTCATCTTTGAGGAATCTCACTATGGGGTCCATCCAGCTAGGACCCATCACAACTTGATGGACGGGGATTACTCCCTTTGGCATTTCACTTGCCCTCTCCAGGTGCTCCACAAGTATGATCCGAGGCAGAGCCCCTGCCGAGGAGGTTGCGAGTGTGGCAAGTGAGTCGGCATGACTGTTCCCACTCCTAGGAATATGGGACAAGCTGAAGGGGCGAAACTCCAACTGCAAGCGCTTGACTTGGCTAAGGTATTCCTGCATTCTCGAATCCCTAGCTTCCATCTCCCCCTTTACTTGTCCTACCACCAATCTGGAGTCTGAGAACATCTCTATTGACCTTCCTCCCATCTTTTGCACCATGATCATCCCTTGCAGTAATGCCTCATACTCGGCCTCATTGTTTGTGGCCGTGAATCCGAGCCTCAGGGATTTCTCAATGACATGATCTTCAGGGGAGACCAGGACCAGCCCCACTCCGGACCCCCTTTGGTTTGCCGCGCCATCCACGTATACTTTCCAACATGGTGACTGTGGGATGGAGATTGCCCCAACTGATTTCTCATCGCGGCTCTTATCCTCGGCTGTCACTTCTACGACTGGTTCGACGAACTCGGCCGTCAAATCTGCCAGAACCTGGCCTTTTATGGAAGTCCGGGGCATGTACTTGACGTCAAAAGCCCCCAGGATAGTGTTCCACTTCGCGATTCTACCTGTGTAATCAGCGGCCCGGAGTACAGACTTCAAGGGCAATTGGGTTAGGACAACCACCGTGTGAGCTTGGAAGTAATGGGGGAGCTTTCTCGTGGCGTGGACCACTTCCAGTATAGCCTTCTCTAGGGGTAGGTATCTGACCTCAGCTTCATGCAGCGACTTGCTGACGTAGTAAACTGGCTTTTGAACGCCATTGTCTTCCCGTATCAGCACTAGGCTCACTGCGTGGAGCGCCACCGCCAGGTAGGCGTATAGGACCTCGTCGGGCTCTGGATTGGACATGATAGGCGGCCGGGATAGATACTCCTTGAGTTGCTGGAAGGCTATGGCACAATCCTCGGACCACTCAAATCCTTTCCACTTGTTGATCAGGAGATAAAAGGGCCTGCATCTATCGGCCGACCTGGAAATGAATCGGTTCAGCGCCGCGATCATCCCAGTAAGCTTTTGGATCTCTTTGGGATTCTGCGGAGGCTTCATATTGTGAATGGCCTTGATTTGGTCAGGGTTGACTTCGATCCCACGGTGGGTGATCATATACCCCAGAAACTTGCCAGAGCTTACGCCAAACGAGCATTTTGAGGCATTAAGGTGAAGTTTGTGCTCTCTCAGGACGCCAAATGTGCGGCCGAGGTCCTCCAAATGCTCGGACACCAGCTTGCTTTTCACGACCATATTGTCAACATAGACTTTGATGCTCTTGCCCAACATCGGCTCGAACATTCTCGTCATCATCCTCTGGTAGGTGGATCCGACGTTCTTCAGACCAAACGGCATAACCTTGTAGTGGTAGTTCCCAATGGGTGTCACAAATGCCGTCTTCTCTTGGTCCTCCAAGGCTAGTGGGATTTGATGATAGCCCTGGAAGGCGTCTAGGAAGCTCATCCGAGGATGGCCTGCAGTCGCATCTACTAGCTGGTCTATTCGTGGCATTGGGAAGGGGTCTTTTGGGCATGCTTTGTTCAGGTCTGTGAAGTCTACACAAACCCTCCACTTCCCACTTTTCTTCTTGACCACCACAATGTTGGCCAACCATTTGGGGTAAAAGATCTCCTTGATAGCCCTCGCGTGCTTAAGCTTATTGACCTCTTCCCTGATCGCATCAGCGTGCTCCTTCGATGGGCGCCGAGGTGGCTGCTGCTTGGGGATCACAGATGGGTTGACGTTAAGGTGGTGACAGATGAAGGATGGATCAATCCCAGGGGCATCGCAGGGGTCCCATGCGAACACGTCAAGGTTCCTCTTGAGGAACTCAAGCAACTCCTCCTTCTCCTGTGGAGGTAGCTGGGTCCCGACTTGGAAGAACTTCTCTGGATCGTCGTCAATTACCACCTTCTCCAGGTTCTCACATTTCGCATCCTCGGCAGGTGCATCCGTGGGCGCTACCTGGGTCTTTGATTGCTATGAATCTTCCTCGGCTGGGGCCGAGGACTGTGCATCAAGCCGATAAGATATGGCAGCCACCGTGCACTGCCTAGCTGTGGATTGGCAACCTTGGATCTCCAAAACCTGGTCCCCTGACGGGAATTTCACCTTCTGGTGCAAGGTGGAGGCTACGCCATCCAAGGCGTGTAGCCAGGGCCTCCATACGATGGCTGTGTAGGGGGAGTATGTGTCCACCACTATGAAGTTTGCCTCCACCACCACTGGGCCTGTCTGTACGGGCAATCTGATCATGCCCTTTGGGATGACGAGCTTCCCGTCGAAGCTCATTAGGGGGGAGCTATAAGGTGTGAGGTCTTCCTGTTTTAGCCCCAGCCCCTTGTAGAGGTCTGGACACATGACCTCGGCTGCGCTGCCACCATCCACCATCACCCTTTTCACGTCATAACCCCCTATTCTGAGGGTGACGATTAGGGCGTCCTCGTGTGGTTGGATGGTCCCAATCTTGTCCTCCTCCGAGAAACTCAGGGCTGGGGGAGGATTCCTCCTGGACCTCTTTGGCCTCGTCCGAGGGTCCCCGGCGGGTAGTTGGGCCACAGACAACACTCGCAAAGGGGGTGTGCCTGTTCTTCCTGGCGCGGCCAGGATTATATTGATCGTCTCGGCGGGCTGCCCCATGGCGGCGTCCCTCCGAGGCTCGTGGTAGGCTCGGCCCCGCTGGTCACTGGAATGGTGCAGAAGGTGCTTCAGCCTTCCCTCCTGGGCTAGTTGGTCCAGGTGGTCTTAGAGGTTCCTGTAGTCCTCCGTGGCATGTCCGTGGTCCTGGTGGTATTGGCAGTAACGATCCTGGTTGCGCCTACCAGGCTCCCCCATCATCTTAGCCGGCCATCTGAAGTATGGCTCGTTTTTTATCTTTTCCAGAACCTTGTACACGGGTTCTCGGAAAACTGCGCCGACAGTCTGGGCATTGGTCGCCCCGGATTGCCCACCGAAATCCCTCCTCGGACGGGCGTTGTTGTACCTGTCCGACCTGAAATCCTTCCTCTCCTGAGGGATAACCTTCTCCTTGCCTTTGCCTTGCAGCATATCTTCCTCCACCCGCTTGTACGTGTCGATCCGATCCATCAGCTGCCGCACGCTGGTGACGGGCGTTCCGGTCAGGGACTTCCTCAGGTCGTGCCCCAATGGTAGCCCATTCTGGAATGTACTGATGGCGACGACGTCATACCTGCCGTCCAGCTCGTTGTAGATCTCCCAGTACTTGTCCGAATAAGCCTTGAGGGTCTCCCCGTCACGCATGGATAGGGACAGCAATGCACTCATGGGCCGAGGAGGCCTGCTGTTCGTGACAAAGCGGGAACCAAAGGCCTGGGTCAGCTGTTTGTATGAGTCTATAGAGCTCGTCCTTAGACCGTTGAACCACCTCATCGCCACAGGTCCCAAGCTGGATGGGAAGACTTTGCACATCAGCGCCTCATTCTTGGAGTGGACAGCCATCCTCTGGTTGAACTGGCTCACGTGCTCCACGGGGTCCGTCTTGCCATTGTAAGCAATGAAGGTTGGCTGCTGGAACCGCCGAGGAAGCTCTGCCTCTTCTATACGATGCGTGAAGGGCGACCTGGAGAGCTGATCCAGCGCCCTGCTCATGGCGTCGCCTCCTAAGCCCCTAGGGGTTGGGTTGGCACGCCTACGCCTTTGGTAGCGCTCCTCCTCGTGGGAGAAAGTCTCGCTGGGGGGCATTCTTGACCTCTGCCTGTATTCATCATCGCTCTCGTCGTCGGAGGGCAGGTCAGGGCTGAGTTCGGACTGTCTCCGCTGCGCACGGCGTAGCTTCCTCTTCAGATCGTCTATCTCGCGCTGCATGGCCACCTTATCATCCTTTCTCTGGGAGGCGTGGCTATGGGCCTCTTGTGACCGCGTGGCTTGGCCATCGTCACGCTTTTGGGGAATGTGCCCGTCCCCCTAGCTTTCACTCGCCGTTGAAGTACGCACGCTTCCTTCTCGAAAACATCTGTTGTCGTTCTGACCGCCCCCGGGGTCGCCATAGTGACCTTGAGGCCGTGACTTCGCCGGTTCTGGTCGATTGGGAGTTCTTTGGTGAGGGCTTGATCCTACCATGTTCGACTGTTGTCCTTACTAACGCACAAGCTCTTCCCACAGACGGTGCCAATTGTAGGGACCGGATTCGAGCGCTCTCTACAGACTGAGAGAGTGGACCCAAGCCCAGCTAACCCTCCAATAAATTTGTAGAGTATGGGCTCAAGAGCTAGGCCTTAGCAAAGAGTACAACGGCCATGCATGGTTGTACGTGAATGCTGGTATATTAAATATGGGTTGGAATACACAATAAGGTTCCTCGGACGGGTTTATGGGGGTTGAAGTTGTTCTTATTTCTTTCAAGTGAGGTTACAATGGTTGAGAGAAAATACTCTGCTACAGTATTCCTTTTTTCTCTGGTTTTCCGTTCGTCCCCTCCACTAAAGGGACTTTTTACATTATATACTTTTCTTTCAGATGATCCTAGCCCTACATTTGTTGATCAACCCGGTTTCTACTTGAGAGCCTGTCCTATCAGCCGCATTCCCATACCTCCAGTGGGTTGCAGCGCCCAAGACGGCACTGTTCAGAGGTCCTATCCTCATTAATGCGGCCAGAGCGTTAGTTGAGGGCATTTAATGGGGAGGTGACAGTTCACCTGGGGCTTGCTCCTCCACCATGCTTCAATGTCCGGTGATTGGTTCTTGCTATTTGCTCCTTGGATGCTTGGGGAGACTCCCCTTAAAGGTATGCTGTATGCCCACTTTCTGACCTCGGTCTCCTGAGGATGTAACCATCCTCGGCAATGCTCCTTGGGCCCTGGGCTCTAAACTTTCGTCCTCGGACCTCGGACCTTCAAGGCGTCCTCGGCGTGGGCCTCTGGGCCCGGTTTGGGATGGGCCGGGGTTGCTGACTTATTCTGGCCCCACATCTATGTATTTTAAAAATTAAATTATTTATATCTTTATTTTGTGATACAAATAAAATCTAGAATTGATCCTAATCACTACTTTTTTTTTCTATGGCTAGCACGTGCCTTGCACGTGATGCCCTAACTAGTAAAATTTTAATATCAGGTTCAAAATGGTGCCATTTTAGTGTCAGAATTTAAAAAAAAAAAAAAAAAAAGGAACACTAGGAATGACGACGTTTTATTTAGAGTTTAGGTTAAATTTGAGAAATCTTTTTAGTTAGACCTTTCCTCACTCTCTCTCACCCCCTGTTCTCTCTCTCTCTCTCTCGACATCTTCGCCTCTCTCTCTCTCTCTATCTCCCATCTACCTCCGCCACTCACCACCACTCACCAATAGCGTCTTCTACAGCTTGATGGCAATGTTCTCCAAGTTTTCTACTCTCTTTTCTCCTTTGTCATGGCTATTATATAGAAATTTCTAGAGTATGTTTTGATGCTCAATAATAGGTATGTGAATTTGTATAATGCTCAATACCTAGGCTACCTATCCTTGGCTCCTTGCTATGCTTCTATAAATATCGGGAATTTGTTTGAAAATTTTGTGTGGAAATTAGAGATATATATAGAACATGTTTGTTTGCTTTTTTTTTTTTTTTTTTTTTAATTTATACGTTTGTTTTATTTTTGCACCGAACTAACCGCACCACACCGGTAGGGTGAACCGAAAGCGGAGTAGATTGGTTCCTGCCCCATTACATGTGAGGTGCTGTCAGGCATGAGGGAAACCGCATCCTATGGGTGTGGTGCAAAAAATCCTCCCATAACCGGCCGCACTGTACCATGTACAACCCTTGTTGGGGCAAATATTTTGTTCCACCCTTCACTCCACCTATTTAGGGAGTCTTCGTTAAATTAACCCTTTTTTATTATTTATAAATAGTGGACCGGGGAGGACAGATTTTCGCAACAACTCGAACCTGTATCATTTTATTAATGTAAATTTTCACAATTTACTGTTGGATTATAATTTTTTTTTTAAGTGAACAATAAAACAATTTTTATTATTATATTAAGAATATTAAGTAATTAATCAAATGTATAAATTTCAAATTTATATAGTTTTAAGTAATACATAAAAAATAAGTTTATAAATCAAATAATAAATAACATCTGAATGCCACGAAATATAATGTGTAGATTCCAGTTAACTCAACTGATAAATCCTCTAATGGTGGAATACAAAATCTAAAGTTCAATTTTTACCTATACTAAAAACTGATTGGTATTTTGGTCTAATGATAAAGAGCAAAACCACAGAAGAGGACTCTATAGATTGAAACTCTAAAAAATAAAGAACATACAAAATAACGTTTTAATTTTCAAAAAAATGTAATCATGTTAATTTTTTAATACAACTCACAAGCCTTTTTTTGAGGGGGGGGGGGGGGGGTGTGTGTTGGGGGTGGGGGGAGCCATAGAGTATGGATCAATTGGTCATTTTGTTTTTAAAGACCCTTTTAAACCAAGAGGTCAATTGTAATTGGAAACCTAAGCTTTGATATATTATAATTTTTCTTAAAAAAAACAATAGTACGTAAATAATTATATAAATTACTAAAAAAATTAAATTTTTTTTTTTGAAGGCAAAGCATTTAATCATTCATTGATATGTAAGGAGTTATAGTACAAAGCATCTGCCGCAACCGGTGGAGTATCTTTAATCCAATACAAATCCTCAAGTAAATTCCTAGCATGTTTCGCTAATGAGTGAGCCACCATGTTTCGACCTCTTTTTACCCAATTGAAGGATAGAACCTACATTCCTCTAAGGTTGCACTTGATATCATCATGAATATGGCCAAGCAGTGATCTGTTCTTCGTAGGATTAGATAGAGCTCTCATAACATTTAGACTATCTCCTTCAATAATCAACCTAGAAAAACCTGCATCCTTGGAGAATTCAATAGCTCTTTGACACGCCATGACCACAACCTCTTCACTGCTGTGCACATAGGGACCCTTAGCTGACATTCCCGCCATAACCTCATCATTTCAGTTCCTAATAATTGCTCCAAAACCCGAGCATTGCTGGTGTAAGAAAACAGCAGCATCAAAATTCATTTTATACTCCTCTGAAGGTGGAGCTCGCCATACACAGCTACCTGCTGGTATGTTCGTAACCATTAGAGTAACTTGCGCTTTCCTATACTCATCAAGGAATTCTTCAGCTCTCCTATTTAGCCAGCCTGGTTCCTTCAATTATCCACCATGTACCACTGCATTTCTTTAGTTCCATATCATCCACGCTTGTACAAGAAAATGCTCCAGCTCTTCCCTCGGTAATTTGTTCATCAAGAACTCAAATAAATGCCTAAAATCAGGGTAGTTCGTGGCCCATTTTTGCAGTGAAGTGATGCTTCCCCACCAAAGCCCTAAGTAATAAGAGGTACCATTAGACCAAAAATAATAAATGAAATTGATTAGATAAAATATATATAACCATGATATCACATTGACTCAATTTTTTTTTTTAAAAGTTACAAAATAATATAAATATATTGCATTTTTTTTTTTTGGTATCAAAAAAGGATAAAAAATGAGAAACTAACATAACTATGGTATTCTTTTTAGGGAAATCCAATAAAATTGAAACCGTATAGAGAGAAGATTAGCATTGTCATTGTGTCTTATAGAAATAAAAAATAAAATAAAAAGCATTGCCACTGACTCACTGTGCAATTATAACACACATAGATTGAGAAATGTTCCAATTTCTTAAATTGAGGAAAAAATAACACCCAAAAAAAAAAAAAAACTTCTCAAAAAAAAGAGGAAAAAATACAAAGACCATAACGATAAAAATACCATAATAATGGAGGTTAAAATACTATATATTTACATACTCTATGTTAGAGGTTGGTTGTCTTCTAAAAAAGTGTTAGAGGTTGTTTCTGCCATTTTTTTTTAGAAGAAATATTGTTTCTGCCCTTTGAATAATAATAATAAGGCGTTAAAGGTTGCTTTATGAGAAAACGAAAAAGGTAAAGGTTGTTGTTAAACTAGGCCTTTACTATGAAAACTTACAATACACCATCAACAATATTAAGCATTCACAATGGAAAATTGTATCCTATCTTATTTTACCATCTCAAAAAGCTATTTTATCGATTATACCATACCATTTTGCAACACACCCAACATCCTAATTTTTATTTTCCTATTCTACTCATTAAAATAATATAATATATTTCAATACAACTCTCCATCTCTCTTCTCCCCCATCTCTCTTCCACTTTATCAATTAAAATATATTATAATTTTTACAATTATGTTACAGTGCCATTTAGGATGGCACTGCAGCACAATTGCAAAAAAATTTGCAATTCTGGCATTTTACAAGTCCGGTTGCCAACATCTTTTTGTGCCTTGATTGTACTTTTTCCCTATATTTCTCATTTGCAATTGCCAATGGGAACGCTCTTAGTGTGCTTCTTTAGTCAACAACCATTAAAATCCTATTTTGGACAAAATAGTAATAGAGCTAGAAAAATGACATCTATTTTAGGCACGTTAATTACAAAAATTGGTGGGAGCTTTCACATATATACAAGCATAAATGCTTATGAGAAGTGAGGAGGGCAAGAGTTTACGTTTAAGTATTTAAAAGAAAGCTTTACATATATACCCTAAAATTGGGTTAAAGTAAAATTTTATCTAAGATTAAATTTTTTTTTTTTATTTTAAAAACCTACAAATATTGGACAAATAATAGCAGAATAAGCATATTAATATCATTTCAAAGAAATGGGTTCAAATTACACCTAGTGTAACTCTTTAAGAGTTACACATTTTTTGTACCATAGATTTCTAATAAATCTAACGGTTGAAAAAATAGCATTAAATAATTATTGCTTTCCACATTATTTTCCTAATTAATAACGGTTTTTCTCAATTCTCATTTATTACTTTCCATAGATTTCATTGAGAGTTGTTTAACTGTATCCCTTTCCACTATAAGGGCATTATCATCAAACAACCTGATAAAGTTACAAGATCCATATATTTACCAAACTATCGTCTAAAGTATTACAAACTTACTATACATGGAGAAGTCCCATATCGAATTCAGAAAAATGGTGACCTCACCAGCGAGGTCCTCTCAAGACACCCAGACACAATAGCTACATACTTTTTGGTTTGCACTCTCTCTTCCAACAGAGAAACAGCATTATTAACATCTTAATAGCTTCCTAGTTCCTACGCACCATCATCTTCAAGGTTGTTGATCCGCTCACATTCATCAATCCTTCACTATATATATCTATGGGTTCAGTTAAAGCTGTTACAGTTGAAGATAGGGCGGATCTGAGATCAAAAATAAAATGAAGAAGGGAGCAAGACAAGAAGAGTGTTTATGTAAAGAAAGCATCAGATCTTGTGGAGTGTCAGTCAATGAAAGAAGGTGGCAAAGAGTCAAAAGTGTGTTCTTTAATAAAATAATTTTCGTTACCAAGCTTTCAAAACGTTTTTTTGTTTTTTTGTTTTTAAGGAAGAAATGGACACAGCTAAACAACACTCAATAAGGTCTATGGAAAGTAGTAAATAAGGATAGAAAAAATCGGTTATTAATTAGGTAAATAAGGTGGAAATCTTTAATCATTTAATGCTATTTTTTCAATTGTTAGATTTATTAGAAATTTACGGTATAAAAAATATGTAACTCCTTAAGATCGAGTTACCCCAGATATAACTTGAACCCATCTCCATTTCAATTATTATAAAATGTAAATTCCCAAAATCTGAAAATCGAAGGCCAGAAGTCACTCCAAACTTACACTAAAGATAAAGAGTGAAGGAATGGTAGAATAGCTCGCCAGAGAAAAAAAAATGAAGGTTGAAAGGGAATATTAAGATGGATACTCGTATGTTTTGAAAGGGACGTTCTAATAGAATGGAGGTAAATGAAGGTTTAAAGGGAATATTAAGAACGGAATGCTCATATATGATATATCTTCATGAGTTTTCCATGCATCCTTCTGTACAACCGAACTCAAATGCTATTTTTTTTTTTGGCTGGAACTATGACAAACTCACAGGTGTCAGAGGCGGCCATGGGCTTTCGGCTAGTATTAGCTACGTGCCATGCAACACCAGTATGCTCCTTCCACGTACGGCAATAAAAATATTGTTGTTTCAAAGGATACCCCAAGGCTGGTGGCGGGTGACCAACAGCAAATAGACTGGTTTAATGGTGGTGCTGCCATGGAAAACAAGTTACAGGGTGGTAACGGTATTGGCAAAATGGCAAGCCACACCCTCTTCTCCCCCTGTACCAACCATAGTTTGTCTTCCATCATTGCACCGCCCTAGCTATAACTTGAGAAATTTGAACGAGTTCACGCTAACTGGGCATCGACGGACTGGATCACTGGACACCTAAGTCGAGAGTCCTTTGCCTCTTGGCGTGTATATCCGCACATAAATCAAGTGGGCAGCCGATATAATTTATGACATGACATGTTAACATGATTGGTCGGTCTTCCTTACTTTCTTTTTCTTTTTCTTTTTTCTACTTTATATATATACACACACAATTCACTCCATGTCTATAAGATATCTTGGAAACATAATATATTCAGCAGAGAAATGAACTTAACAACTCTTGATTTTTGTTGCAGTGGCAGCTTTGGACATTTTTTTTTTGAAGGGGTCATTTAGAAACTTAAATTAAATCAAATTTAATAAAAATATATATTGAGTTATCAACAAAAAAATAAATAAATATATGAAGTTTTACAATTTTCTTTTACGAGATTTCATATTTTGAAATTATTACCTAATAGTTCATTATCAGTTGTCATTATCTATTGTCAATGTGGATAGGTATGATCATTTTATATTGTTAAGTTTGTATAACATTTTTATTTTTATGCGGTTGTCATTATCCATTTGTCATTGTTTTTATAAAAATATTTTAAACTAAATGACAAAACTCAACCCACTTGCACTGTATTAATTATTGACTCATACAACCACACTCGTCCATACATAAATAATAAACTAACTGTCTACTTAACCAATCAAATGCTGGAATCGCTCTTATGAATCTCATCTTATCTCTCTTCCCTATCAAACTATCTCGATATCTCTGAGTCTAAGAGTAGAAAGTGAGTGTTTGTGACTTGTGAGTGTCTCTTTATTATAAATTTATGGGATAATTGTAGTAAACCCACCTATGATTTGGCCTGAAATCATATTGTCTACTTGTGCTTTAAAAAAATGTCACTTTACCCATCTAAGGTAAGCTCCATTTGCCTCTTATGACCCACCTTTTTAAAAACTGAAGTAAACATGTATTTTCGCTTCCTTTTTATGTCTCTCTCCTCCCAAAACAATAGAAAATAATATCAAAATTTGAGGATTTTGTAAAAATCAAATAGCATCCAAAGCCCTTTACTAGCGGCATCCTAAGACTCCATCATGTGAAAGTCCAAGAGTGTGAAAAGATATCAAAGTTTCTTGGAGAAAGAGGTTAAAGCATAAGTCGGTTTATACTAAGGAGTAATTCTTAGGTACTCTCGGAGTACAAAAAATGGTGTTTCCCTCCTCTCACATTCTTAGAGAGCACCAATTTTTCATGCTCTAAGAGTATCTAAGAATTTTCCCATACTGAGACCCTCCTGGCCACCAACTTGGATACAAGATGTGTAAAGTTGTTATTTACAACTATGTGTTTTGTTGGCTTATATTCCGTGCCAAATTTGATTGTAATTTTATTCAATCTTTTGTACCTTGTATTTATTGTGGAATTTGATTGTAAGGGTTGTGTGATAGAGAGAGAGTGTGAAGACTCAAGCAATTGAAGACTGAAAAGTTTTCATGAGTAGCTCGCGACTAAGCATCCCGTGAAGTGACTTATGTGCCTTGCACATGCTGGAATGCGAAGAGTCAGGCTAGGCACCCTCTAGGCACACCCCATGCATCTTTTGGTGCATCCTTATGCATCAGCACATGCACACACATGCATCAGCACATGCACAGCTACCTAATTTCATGCATTGTGTCTATGTTTACTTGTTCTATCTGTTTTAGCATGTTGTTTTGAGTTGGTTATACTTTGTTTTAGATTGTTTTACCTATGTTTTTGAACTAACTTGAATCTAATCAAGTTTTGTGTTCTGTTTTGTGTCTTTGCACTTGCTTTTGGTCTATGTTCCCTATGCAGATGCTTCGTCGTTCTTCTCGTGGTAAAGATCCTATTGTTGATCTTACATCATCACGAGTGTAAAAAAGAACACGGCACTCATCTGAAGTCTCAAACAGCGAGAGATTTAAGACTTCCCTGTACTCTCAGACCTTCTCTAGCATTTTTCAGGATGCCTCCCATGTGGTGGAGTGTATTGTCCAGTTTGACACCTTGGGATCCACTTTTATCCCCAGGATTTTTGCAGACAAGGATTGGACTGATCTATTTGGTAACTTTCAAAGAACCGATTGATGAATTGATCAAGGAGTTTTATTCAAATGCAAGATTTACTGGAGTAGAACTACAATGTTGGGTTTAGGGACGAGAGTTCACCATCAATCTGGATTACATTGCAAAGCTTCTTAGTATCACCCGACCTGCAAATGTGGACAAGTCTCCCTACGATGACAAACTTCCTGCAGTGATAGATATTCTTCGCATTCTTGGAGATGAACATGAAGTTTCAGCAAAAGGCACATCCATCAGAACAGCAAAGTTCAAACCTGAACTAAAAACTCTCACCTTCATCATGTTCTTCAATCTATATCCATTGTCCAATACAGGGTTTATAAATCTTGGATGGGCATAGTTCCTATGTGATCTCATCACTGGAACTTCGATTGACATTTGTGCTCATATCTTCCAGACTATAGGAAAAACAACTGCATGATCAGCAGCAAAAATGTGTCTTCCGTTCTGCAGTCTTCTCATGAAAATCATGTTGAATGAAGGAGTTAGTCCACCAAGAGATGGGAAGATTTTAGTTCGTAGTCGTCCAATTTCTATATCATCTCTTGAAAAGAGCAAAAGTCACTCTCCTGCTGAAAAGAAAAAGCAACATCTGTCCACACCACCAAAAGGTGATTCTGTTCAACATGTTTCTCACTCCGGTCATGGATCAGCTACTTACATTACTGAGACTACATCTTCTCACAATCCTTAGCATCCGACTGCCAGTACACAGCCAGGTCAATCTAGCTCTCAAGCCGACCGGTTCACCACCTTGGTTAAAGGATTGCATGAGCGTGTGTCAGGACTTACAAATCTCATCTACTCCACAAACAACTAGGTCCAAATGCGCCTCACTGCCATTGAGACACAGCTAGATGAAATTCAACGCAAGATAGAGGAGAGCCTTTAGCTATTCGTGCCAAAAAGGGGGAGAGCATACTCCGTGCACAGATTGTATAGATTGGACAATAGCATATAGAAAGGGGGAGAGCATCACAAGAAAGGAAGTGTGCATAGTGAAAGGGGGAGTTTTTGTGAAGCTCAAATCGAAAAGCTAACACACAAACATTATACTTTTGGATAGTGGATAGTTTTTGTTTACAGTTTTTGCTACTTTAGTTTTAAAGCTTTAATAACTCTGTTTTCTATTTTCAGTTTATATATTCAGTATTTGTGTTTATCTCTATGCTTTGTAGCATTTTTTTTTTTTGTACTTTTAAGATATTGCTAATATGTCTTAAGTACCTTACTCTTGTACCCTAGTAGGATCTTGTATCCTAGATGCAAATACTTAGTGTATCTTGCATTGGTTGAGTGTTGGATATGCAATTGATCATTGGGATTGTTCTTTATTGCATTGCGTATCCGGATGAGCATTTACTTGCTAAATGTTCATTGTAGTCATTCTTTAATGACTGTTGCTATTTGATCAAGATATGCTTACATGTTTTATAGTGTTTACAAACTTGATCGCACTTTACTTGCTCATGTACGTACCTTGTGTTCAACTTGTCATAAGCTTAATGAAAGTTTTGTTTGTGTGCAAGTGTTCTAGGTTACAGGTATATACGTGCAAGTGCTTCACAACTTCTAGATTAGGTGTGAGTTGAGTTTTGTCATTATTTCCAAATTCACGTTTAAGTCTAGAGTCTGTTTTAGGGGTTTTGTCACGGAATAGCCAAAGGAGGAGATTGTAAAGTTGTTATTTACAACTATGTGTTTTGTTGGCTTATATTCCATGCCAAATTTAATTGTAATTTTATTCAATCTTTTGTACCCCATATTTATTGTGGGATTTGATTGTAAGGGTTGTGTGATAGAGAGAGAGTGTGTGAAGACTCAAGCAAATGAAGATTGAAGAGTTTTCGCAGGTAGCTCGTGACTAAGCATCCTGCAAAGTGACTCATGTGCCTTGCACATGCTAGAATGCGAAGAGTCAAGCCAGGATGGAGATAACTGTGTCTTATGAGCATCTCGCGGGTAAGGCTTTCCAACGAGACAACCGCGAGACATTCTGTTTTGCTAGACTATCCATTCTGATACACACTTTCTATGCCTACACTATTTATACCCACATTACCCACAAATGTTGAGGAGTGCTTTTGAGAGAAAACCCTAGCCAAACACCTTGAGAGTTAGAGATTGTTATACCCACAATCCTCTACACATTTACTTGTGGAATTTCCTCAACTCCTACCTTTCCATTTCCATACCATTGAGAGGTTGATAGCCCAAACACTTACCACACCCTTTCAGAGTGTCAAGTGAAGTTTTGGTGCTGCTGGGAAGTATTGGAAGAAGCCAAGGATGGCAGATGCAACATGGAGCTTGTTGCGGGATTCGGAGAACTAGACAAGACACGGTTCCGAGAAGCCTTGTTGGAGTAGGAGCGTGGAGGGTTTAGGTACATCGAGTAGATTAGGCTTGGAGGGTCTCTTGCTAACCCATGTATCCTAACTGATTGTCTAGTGGATCAATTTCCGCTTGGAGGGCGGCGGAGAGGTTTTTTGCTGAGTTCTTCGGTTTCCTCTTCGATAACACATCAGCATGTTATTTTGTGTTTGCATCTTTCTTCCCTACTCTTTTACATTCTATTTTACTGCTATGTTGCTTTGATTATGGATTAGAGTAGCTTGTTTGTTTGTCCGCTCGCATTTACACTATTCCACACTTAGCATTAAGTTAGTGTAAAATCAATCGAGCCGTAACTTTAATTTGGAGGTCTAAACAGCTCTTGTGTTTTCAACACATTTTCAAGCATTCAAGATGTGCCTTTAATCTTTGATTAGATGTACAGAAAATACTATTCACTTGCTTTCTATTTTTAGCAAATGGAAGATTCACTTTTAACTTTCTTTAAGGGGAACAAGTGTTAAATTGATAATTATATAATAATTAGGTCACAAGGATTGAACAAAATAACTTATTGAACAAGGATTCAAATCTAGGATCAGGGGCTCATATGCCTCCCCAAGGATCCCAACCCAACTTCACCCCACCAATTTCCATCTCTGATCAAACAACATGACATTACCCACCCCTTTCTCCTTAAAACCCAAATCTAATCCAATGCAGCCACCTCGTGCTCCTCCACATTCACCATCTAGCAACCACGACCATAAGCTACCACCAATCTGAATTGGAGTATGAGAGATTAGAGAGACAAGGATAGAATAGAGAGAGGCAAAAAGAAAAAGCCAGAGAGAAGAGAGAAAGACCGTGAGAATTTGCTTTCCTAATAGACCAAGCAGAATAAATTAAAGTACAAGGAAGAAAGTAAGTTAATGGGTGTGGTAAGTAAATTTTTCCTTTTGTGTCTTTTTTCTTATGAGGGTTACGAAGACATATTGTGATTTATTGGAGTTCTTGAGCCAAATTTCTAAATTTTTATGAACGACATCTTTTGATCTTATTTTTTCTTTGTTTTGGGAGGAGAGAGACATAAAATAGAAGCAAAAATACCTATTTACCCCTGTTTTTAACAGAGATGAGTTACAAGAGTTAAATGAGATCACCTTAGGTGGGTAAAGTGATATTTTTTAAACCATAGGTAGGTAAAGTGATATTGGGCCTGTGAGAGACTGGACTGCCTCTCAAAAAAGAGGTTTAGGCATCGGTACCTTCCCTTTTCAGGATCATATGGAGTTGCCACTTATCTTATAAGTAAAATAAGAAAACTATACAAAAGATTACAAAATATCTTGAATAATACACATTCTCATTAATTTGAAATAAATACAACTTGATAGAAAAAACTATACATGCCTTTGTTTCCTAATTACAATCTAATAAAAAATTTACAAGGCCTTGTTTCTTAGTTACAATCTATCAAAAGAAAAATAAGACACTCTTCTATGACCCTAAGATTCTTAAATCCGAGGGCTAGGTTATAGGATGGGAAGGTGTTAGGCACCCATCCTAGACTTTTAAATGGCCTTTTAAATACCCATTAAAAAAATGACATGCAAATTATTGTGTCAATATTCCTAGATCTATGGTGGGTTAATATGCAAAATATTAGATTTGTTGCATTTATGCAAGGAGAAATCACATCTGAATTTTATTTAAAGGAAAAGGATTTTTTAAGAGAAGTTTCAAATCTATTAACAATCAAAATGAATTTTTTGATAAAAAATTCAGATCTGATTTTTTTAATAAAAAGGAATGGATTTTTAAAAAAGAGTTCTCAAATCTGATTTCTTAACTAAGGCTATGGTTGTTTCGGTTGTAAATGAAATTGGGAAAACATTTTACACCCTTGAGGGTGTTTAGGTATGCACGAAAATTTGGTCAAACTGAAAATATATTTTAGTTGATGTGAGAGACCGTGCCCCGGCCCGTTTTATGAAGTGTTGGGCCAAACCCATGTGAATGGGTGGAGTCGTGTTATTGCCTCTCAAAATGGAGATTCAACTAGTTATATTTTCCCTTTTAGATTAGGGGTTTTACAATGGAGTCACCACTTATTTAATTATTGGAATAAATAAGAAAACCAACATTGAAAAATTCCTTATTTTATTAATTTGAAATTGAATTTACATTGATTATAGGGAAATTACATGGCTTTGGTCCTAGATACAATCTAAGATAAAATACATGGTTTGAAGTTTGGACGTGCTTCCCAGAGGTCCGATGGTTTGATTTTGGACGTGTTTCCCAGAGGTCCGATGGTTTGAAGTTTGGACGTGCTTCCCAGAGTTCCGATGGATTTGAAATTTGGACGTGCTTCCCAGAGGTCCATTGAAATTGAATTTTGGACATGCATCCCAGAGGTCCATTGAAATTGAATTTTGAACGTGCTTCCCAGAGGCCCGATGGAATTGAATTTTGGACGTGCATCCCAAAGGTCTGTGGATTGGAATTTTGGACGTGCTTCCCAGAGGTCCGATGGATTTGAAATTTGGACGTGCTTCCCAGAGGTCTGATGGATTTGAATTTGGACGTGCTTCCCAGAGGTCCGATGGATTTGAAATTTAGACGTGCTTCTCAGAGGTCCAAGGATTTGAATTTTGGACATGCTTCCAAGAGGTCCGATGGAATTGAATTTTGGATGTGCTTCCTAGAGGTCCATGGATTGGAATTTTGGACATGCTTCCTAGAGGTCCGATGGATTTGAAATTTGGACGTGCTTCCCAGAGGTCCAATGGAATTGAATTTTGGATGTGCTTCCCAGAGGTCCATTGAAATTGAATTTTGGATGTGCTTCCCAGAGGTCTGATGGATTGGAAATTTTGGACATGCTTCCCAGAGGTCCGATGGTTTAAAGTTTGGCCGTGCTTTCCAAAGGTTTGATGGATTTGAAATTTGGACGTGCTTCCCAGAGGTCCATTGAAATTGAATTTTGGACATGCTTCCCAGAGGTCCGATGGTTTAAAGTTTGGATGGGCTTCCCAAAGGTTCGATGGATTTGAAATTTGGACTTGCTTCCTAGAGGTTCGATGGAATTGAATTTTGGATGTGCTTCCCAGAGGTCCGATGGATTTGAATTCGAACGTGCTTCCCAGAGGTTCAATGGATTTGAAATTTGGACGTGCTTCCCAGAAGTCCATTGAAATTGAATTTTGGACGGTCCATTGAAATTGGATTTTGGACGTGCTTCCCAGAGGTCCGATGGTTTAAAGTTTGAACGTGCTTCCTAGAGGTCCAATGGATTTGAATTTGGACGTGCTTCCCACAGTTCCATTGAAATTGAATTTTGGATGTGCTTCCTAGAGGTCCAATGGTTTGAAGTTTGGACATGCTTCCCAGAGGTTCGATGGATTTGAATTTGGACGTGCTTCCCAGAGGTCCAAGGATTGGAAATTTTGGACATGCTTCCTAGAGGTCCAAGGATTTGGAAGGCATTATTCATACCGATGTGTGTGGCCTTTTACCCTAGTACCTGCAAAATAAATATTTTCAATTAGTAATAGAGTTATTCATTGAAAAGACTTTGGCATACCTGGCAAATGCCCTAGTTTGGGACATATTTCATGCTTCGATGAATGCTGAGGGTGGACAATTGACTTGATGTTGCACCATTGGAAAATATGGAAGAGGATCATAGCTTTCTGTTCCTAAAGAAGAATTTAATGAAGATTCTTTTTTTTTGAAAAATTTGGAAATCCTGAATTTTTTTTGAAAGAATTGAAAATCTTGATTGATTTTTTTTTTTGAAAGGAAACTAAGAAGCACGAGCCCAATGCCCCTAGTCCCAAGGCTGTTTGAAAATTCTCTCTTTTCTTTTCTTCTCTCTCTCTCTTTTTTTTTTTTTTGAAAGATATGGAAATCCTTTTTTTTTTTTTAAATTGAATTTTTTTTTTGAAAATTTTATCTTTTTTTTTAGACTTGAAGATTTGTTCATTATCAAAAAGTGAAGAAGATGAAGATAGAGTAAAAGTAATGAAGATTTATTCATGATGATTTTTTTTTTTTTTGAAAAACCTATCCTTTGAATGAGAATAACTTTGGCTGGAAGTTGATGTGGATTGCTGGATAAGTCCTTGCTTAATTCCTGCAAAAAGATAATTTCAATTAGTAATGGATTTATTCGTTGAAATTAATTGGAAGTACTTACCCAATGCCCACAGTTTAGGGCATATTCCATGCTTATGAAAGAAGATCATGGTCCACCATCCTTGGTTCCTACAAAAAGGCTTCATTCTCTAGCTTGTTAGGAACCAATTATCATGAAAACATTTTTTGCCAATGTCCTTAGTGTGGACATGCTTGCAAACAAATGGATTAATGCCTCAAATGAAAATATACTTCCATGCAAGAAGAACATATTTGCACACAATATAATAGGCGAATGCTCCAAGTTTAAACATGCTTAATGCAAACAAATGGGCTTAACCTAGCATGCACCCAAATGATTTTATCACAGTGTTTTGACTTTGTTCTCCAAGGTTGTTTGGGTGATTGGGACCGGGCCTCTGAAAGGCTGCCTACGTACCTTTCTCATAGAGGATTAGGTCAAGACGTAGTTCAAGAGAATTGGATTTTGAAAAAGAATGATTTTTTTTTTTTTTTTGTGGAAATGAGATTTCTCTTTTTTTCTTCTTCTCTTTTTTATTTTATTTTAGTATATTTTTTTATGAACAAGAGGTGATCTTTTGAACAACCATTTTGGCAAATCAAAGTGTTTAAGAATCAAACAAATCTCTTTGATTAGGAAGGATCAAGATCATTAAAATCATGTAATCAAATTTGCTTCATCCTTTTGAACATCGTCAGATTAAGTCTCCGAAGGCAATCAAGAAATGAAATGTGATAATATTTATGAATCATATTGTTGGGTGCAAACAAGGAGAGTGCTCCAGGTTTGGAAGTTCTTTTGAGTCATTTTGAGGATTTGAGAATTTGAGAAATTTTATCCTTGGACATGTCATCCTGTGGGGTTTGAAAATTTTAAGCAATTTTCCTTTTTAATTCAAGAGAAAAATATTATTAGAGTTTAAGATGAGCCTACAATTAGCAAGACTTCAAGGAGGTCTTATTCATGAGTTGTAATGTAGGCCGGGTTTAAGTTATGAAATGAATAATATAAAGAGGCTCAAAATTCCCTATGATGTTCCCCTAAGTATGCATTACTCAAAAATCGAGTATTAGAGGAGTTTTCTCATTTCTTTGTTGTCATCTTCTCACTAGTCTTCATTGGTCACTTGTATCAACATTTGTTTTTAAGTTCATTCATCTTGAATCATACCTCTAGACTTTCATCTTGTAAATTCTTCTCTTTTTAGGTTGCATCCTCAAGTTTCCAACTTGGTAGGATTTTCCAATTTTTCTTTTCTTCTTCTTCTTCTTTTCTTTGGCCCTAACTTTTGCCTAGACCGCCATTTTGGGTTTTCAGCCTAGCAGGCTTTTTTTTTTTTTTTTTTTTTTGGCTGTCTTTCATCTCTTGATTGAATGAACTTTTTGGGGATCTTTTGCCTCCCTTGTTTTTTTCAACTTAAGTCATTTTGATGCACTCTCTATACATCTTTCTTGCCTCGATGCGCTTGCACATTTCTATGCTTGATGAATCTTTTCCTTTTTTGATGAACTTTCTTTTAGATGAATCTTGTATCCTTCTTGGCACGATGAATTTTAGGCTCTTCAACTTTATGGACACTTTTTTTTTCACATTGATGGAATTTCATTTCTCTTTCCTTGATTGTGTGAAACCTCATTTTTCTTTGATGATCTCTTGTCTTTAGACTAATGAATTCTCCACTTGTCTTTCATGTCTTCTAGGAGAGATTTATCAATTAGCTTCAAAACTAAAAGATTGACTCCTCCTCAACATGAGATTAAAGCATGCATACTTTGCTTTGCCCACCCTAGGTTTAGATTTTAGTGGGTTCATGCGAAAAAGAGGCTAAATGTTTAAAGGCTCAAATGGGCTAGCAATGGATAATGATCGTTCTAGGTATTAGGGAATGATCTTGTTTAAACAAAGATGACCTCCTATCCCTAGTAATGCTTGCTTGTAAGCACATTGACTTAAGCTCTTTTAATAAATTCATCTTAAAAGAAAAAGTATGAATGCTCTAATGTTGTGAAACAAAAGACTTTTGAAAATTGGATCGAGTGCATGGATTCTTGGGATTTTCTGATTAATGGATTCTTTTTGATTGCCTTTTAAGACCATTTCTTCTTATATTCTAAGTCAAGTAGCAAAAGTCTTTACATGGATCAAATGAAATTAATCATTCCTTGGTACAAGTTGATTGCTCAAGCCTTTAATCATCAAGATTTAGAAAAAGTTTTGTCCAAGGGATTCTCATGTACCATTTTGAAAATGAGATTTTTTTTTTCTTTTTCTTTTTTAATCTTGAAATCCTTGAAAGAAAAAAAAAATTGCGCCTTTTTGAAAAAGTCACTAGGAAGTTCAATGCCCCTAGTTCAGAGAATTTTTTTTTTTAAATGACTCAAGGGCCTAATGCCCCTAGTCCAAACACTTTCTCATTTGATTTTGTTTTCTTTTTCTTCTTCTTCTTTTTGGAAAGATTTGGGAATCTTGATTTTTTTTTTTTGGAATTTTTTAAAATATATACATGAACAAAGTACATCAAATGCTACATGGACTTTTAGAATTCAAAGAAACATAGAAACATGGAATAAACAAACAAACTTTAAGCTTAACCATGATTTTGCAAACTAAATGTGGAGTGAGGCGAAGTTGGGCCACTTGCTTCTTCTTGGTCCATTTAGGATGCTTGAGACTGGGTATGCTTGAATCTTGATTATGATGAAATGGCTTGGGCTTGCACTTGGAAGGCTTGAACCTTGATTATGATCTTCCGGTATTTGCTTGAAATGGCTTGGGCTTACACTTGGAAGGCATGCATCTTGTGAGCTTTTGGCCTTTGATGTTGATCATGCGTATACACTTTTGATGGGCTCAAGTGTTGGGCTTAGACTCATTCAAGAAACAAATTGGGCTTCCATTTTAAGTAGAGTTCAATCTTAGGCTTTTGGGTTTGAGTTCATTCACAACATACGAGGTTTAAACAATCATGATGGGCTCAAGTGTTGGACTTGAGTCATCATGGTTTAAACAATAGCCAAACAAATGCGTAATGAAATGCAATTTACATGGACCGATGTAAAGGTAGGTTTTATGGGTCATTACAACATGGGTAGAAGGTGGGTTAAAGGTTCCCACAAGCTAGGACGTTGTACCTCCCAACTTGTGACGCCAGGAGCGCCGCATTGGTCCGAATGGTACAGTTTGTCCCTATGAACCACCATGACATAACCATGATAAGTCTTGTCGCGGTGGGTGGTAGGTTCACTGCTAGGTATGTGAGTCTCAGGAAGACCACAGTCCACAGTTAATACTACCGGGCTTCCAAGCTAGCACACAAATAAAATAAATTTCATTCAGGAAAATGATGCATGACATGCAATATAATGACATATTAGACATATTATATACAAAAATCAATAAACAAACACTGATATGGTTGGCCACCATAACCTAATTGAAACTTAGCCCTCAATATCCCTAGTGGAGTCGCCACTGTGAGAGACCGCACCCCTGGCCCGTTTTATGGAGTGTAGGGCCAAACCCACGTGAATGGGTGGAGTCGTATTATTGCCTCTCAAAATGGAGATTCAACTAGTTATATTTTCTCCTTTAGATTAAGAGTTTTACAATGGAGTCGCCACTTATTTAATTATTAGAATAAATAAGAAAACCAACATTGTAAAATTCCTCATTTTATTAATTTGAAATTGAATTACATTGATCATAGGAAAATTACATGGCTTTGGTCCTAGATACAATCTAAGATAAAATAAATGGTTTTGTTTTTTAGTTACAATCTAGAAATTGAAAACTACAAGGATAATAATTGATCTATCAACCCTTGATCTAAACTTGGAGGCTATGTTATAAGGTGGGAAGGTATTAGGCACCCACCTTACTTGGTGAAACCGGTCTTCTAGACTATGGTGGCCAACATTTATATCATATCATCCAATATGTTATCAATCAATTTGTATGTTGAATTTAATGTGTGTGTATGTGATAAACCCTAATTCAATTTATTAAGCATTGCATATAGATTGAAAAATAAATTCTAGTGAATGTGTGTGGATGGTGATATCCTAGATTCAATGATTTGAAAGAATTATGAAACAAACATGTTTTTCATATTTTTCATGTGGATTTAAGATTAAAACTAGTGTTATGTATGAATATGTGATGAACAACCAAGAACATGTGAAGAACACATAAGAACATTTAAGAACATTCAAACATATTCAAGGGAATTTAAATAATTACTATCATGTTTTAATCTTAAACTCTCATCATGGTGACACAAAAAAACAATTAGGGAAAAAGATTATACTTTCATGCAAGATCCATATGCTGGAGGAGGAGACACTTGAGGGAGGTCCTAAGGGTGAAGGAAAAGAAGAGTTAGGAAAGGAAGAGTGAGTCTCACTCAATACCTTGAGTCTCAAGAAGACCAAGATATGACAAGACTACTTAACTTTCTAGAACTCAAGAGAGGAGAAGAGAAGAGTTTTTTTGTGTCTTGGAATGGAGGAGAGGGAGGGTTTATATAGTAATGGTGGAGGAAATATGAATGGAAAACCATTTAATGAGAGTTGGCAAAGAATCCTGAATCTAGACCTCATTTTAGCCTTTGGGGAAATTTGGTGCATTAAATGTAGAGATTGGTGAGAGCAAGCAAAATTCGATTTTCCCGTAACTACTGTAACAGCCTGTAGAGTCAACTTCAAAAAATCATATCTTACTCAATTCTAATAAAAATTTTCTCGTTCTTGTGCTCAAATTGAAGCCCCAGATGTCTAGTTTCTAGGAAAATTAATCTCATTCACAGATTCAAAATATTATGAGAGATAGCAATGAAATAGTGAGAAGATGTCATTTGTTAGAAAACAATTTCAGCACAATTAACATTAATAGGTTCCAAATTAGTTTCCAATTGATATTAATAGGCTTCAATCACTCCAATTTCAGACCTAATTAGTTCCAAATTTACCCTAATTAAAAGATAATTGCACAAATTACTCATTGAATGATTAATGTTTAACAATCTAGTTAATTAGATGTGTGCAACCCTACCATAAAATGTAATCCTAACCAATCAAATTATGACACATCATCGATCTCAAATTGATTATACTTATAACCAATTAAAATCAATTGTTCATAATCACATATAGTCGGACTCAATTTGTGATAGTGCATCTTAGCTATTAAAACTTGATTTGATGATAACTTTTAATTTGGCGGTTCGATTAGGGCTTATGACTAGTCGATTTGATCTTACAATATCAAGATCATTTTGGTGAAATGAAATTAAGGATCTAATGATCAGAATCAAGATGCATATTTCCAAGGCAAAATTACCCTTTTACCCTCCAAGTGAGGTTAAATGCGGGTTGCAAAATAAGGTGTTAACAGTTGACCGTAAAATAGAGCTTTCTAGAGTGTAAAATGTTTTAGATGTTCATTTTACCTTCAATCAATTTCCATCTCCCTCACAACTCCAGCTACTAGAAGAGACTCCAGCTACCCAAAGAGAGAGAGAGCACCAGAAGCTTCCTCCATCATTCCGACTGCCGTCCTTCTGCATGCTTCGCCTGCCGTCCCTTGTGTCTGCCGGTGAAGGTAAACTCCTCCTCCTCTCTAATCCTCCTCAACCAACCAAGGCCAGATCGGACATTGCATGTCACCGATCTAGTGCTTCACTCAAGAACCATACCCTCTCTTCCACTCTCACTCACGACACTCTCAATTTGGATCGATCTTACCCCCCCCCTCTCTTCTTCTCTTTGATTCGGTAAGGTGGAGCCTCCATGGCTCCTCCACAACAAACCCCAGGTAACACCACTCCATAGTGGTCTTCTCCTTCTCATCTCAGTTTTTCTCTCTAACCCGAACCAAACTATAGACACTCAATTTTGTACCTATGATTTAATCAAGGAAGATGACTAGAGTGACCATCCATGTACCCAAAAAAAAGTCATTCTTGCATCATTTTGCATTTGCATTACATGCATTAATTCGTTCATTGCATATCATAAAAATGATCTTGAGATTCTAATGGTAGCAACGGTGTTTCCAGTTTTCAAATCGGACCATCGGATCGAAATATATTGCATGATCAAGTTTGCACGGCCAGCATATATTGTGTCTAGGTAGAATCAATCACACATGATCAATTTAAATTAATTCTGATTGGTTAAACAATTAAAATTAATTAAATAATTTTGTGATTGGTTGATAATTAGTGTTTAAAATAGGAATGCATGCATGTGAATAAAAAAGATGATTGGATAACAATAAAACTGTGGATAATCTGAACTTTATCAAGATTTATTTTAAGGTATTTATCTTCAAGATAATTACTCTTAAAAAAGCCTGAATTATCTAGAAAAGAGATAAAGAAACATAAACGGAGGTTAAAAACACATCTAGGTACAAGGACCGGCCAAAAAACCCTATAAGGAGAGACCAAATAGCACCCGAACACGAAAGTGTGTTCGGCCTCCAAGAGCCAATTCGGCACTCTAAAAGTGCCGAGTTTCCATCATGTGGGCTTTGGCCCAACGGCCTTCGAGTGACGATAAGGCACACCCTTTTCGACCTTTTCGTAAAAGGATACATCCGGATTCAAACCCTAATCATCTATACCTATTTATTAGAGTCCTCTGAGCTTTATAAATAAAGACTGAACCTCATAATTTAGCACCTTTTTTTTTTTTTTTTTTTACGCTCTGAGAGACATACATTTTTTACTCTTAAACCGCACATATATTCTGATCCTCTCTCTGAGTGTTGTTGTAAAATTAGGGTTTTTAGGTTTCAAAGAGAATTGAACAAATTTCTTTGAACCCTAAAACATCATCTCAAGAACAAAGTGTGCTCATTTGAAAATATACAAGGCTCTTTATAGTGTGAAAAAAGGGGTTTGGAACGATCCTTAAATGATGTGGGATTCGTTCCAAACCTCAACATAAATGCAGAAAACTTGCCTTGTATAACTTTCTGGAAATCGCTATGCGTGCGCAAGATCAAGCCTACGTACACATGTAGAAAGCTGCGTATGCAGGCTGATTTATGTGTACACATAGTGAGGGTTTTTTTTTTGGACTTATTTTTTTAAAATTGATTTACACTCCCCCTAACAAAAATGTCCTATACTAACTCTCCTCCTAAGTACAAGACTACTCTCATCCCAAAATTACTCCCCTTTTTTGTCATGAATGACAAAGGGTAAGTCACCGAGAGGTTGTCATCTTATCATCACTGGAAGAGCTAGCATCCTCATTATCACCATCATCACTATCCTCACCATCCTCATCTGCTAAAGCCTTTGGAGAAAGGGATGGAGAAGCAGTGAAACCACCAAGGCGAGCCTGTCATCATGCTATACGACCGACACGAGTGTTCACCTAACACAACTTATCAGTGAGAGTGTCAAGGCCAGCATCCTTGTGCTGAAGCTGCGCCATGATAGCCTCCAGGGTCACTTCACCAGTCGAGGAAGAAGGAGCAGAGGTGGAAGGAATAGTAGGAGCTGCAGGACCAATAGACTCCACACATGGCCACTTTGGTCGAAGTTGAGCCTCGCTCCGTTGAACAAAACTAGCATCGATGGCACCTTTGGTGGTCTCGCAAGGAGAATCAGGAATGGGGATGGAAAAGTGACGAAGGATCCGCGTGATAGCTGAAGGAAAGATGAGCTTATCACGAGTTGCCGTATCCTGATAGACATTGATGAAGTGAGAGGGGAAGTCTATAAAAAGATCCTTTAAGAGGGAAAAAAGAAAACAAGCATGACGCTCTATGATAGAGTTATAGTGAGACAGCGAAGTAAGAGTAAATGTCATCACCATGTTAAGGAATCTCGGACCTTTTGCAAAGCCCGAGCATAGGGTGTTTTGCTTCCCACCCCATGAGGAAGGCGTCTCATAAAAATGAGACAAAAGCTCGTCTCTAGACATAGTTCGAAGATGATCACAGTCGAGGTAGTCAGGATGTGCTACCCGCGGAACATGTAGTACCTCAGATATAAGATCCAAGGTAACTACGATACGTGTACCTCGAAATGTCGTGGCAAACCGAGGTACAGAGGTATTGATACCGTGTATATTGGAGTAGTACTCATGTATAAACATGATGGGACACCTCAAGGGACTCTTAAGTAGAGATTTCCAGTCCATAGTTCGAATGACAATGGGGAGAGGAGTGTCGGAAAAGTCCGACAGAATAACATGACACTCCGAATGAACACCATGTTTTTGAAAGTTCTCCAAAAAGTCCTTTTGGGCCTTCTCATCATGGAACTGAATGTGAGGAGGGGGAATGGGATCAGAAGAAGAAGAACCGGAACCTTGAAGAGGATTCCAGCCCAGAGTGGATTTACACGCTTTGGGTGCTAGGTGCAGTCTATCTGCAAAAGAGAGAGAGAGAGAGAGAGAGAGAGAGAGAGAAAGCAACATCATAACCAGAAAACAAGAAAATAAAAGATGTATGCATGAAAAATGCATGAACATGCGACGTGCAAAATTTAAATTGCATCATGGGTAAAACCCAATCCAAACCTACTAGCACACATTCCAATAATCAAATACACATCTAAATGCATGAAACATTGTTAAAATGTAGTTAACATATAACATCAAATCAAAAACACCCAACCCATCAATTTTACAAAAATCCCAAAAACCCCCAAAAATTTTCAAAAACCCCAAAACCTAGGTGTAAAATGCATGAATGCATGAAAAATGAGGGTTTTAGGAAGCTTACCAAGTGATCTGGTCTTGATATAGGCTAAAAATGCAGTGGGTAGAGAGATTTGAGTGAGAAAAGAGTGTATGGAGGGAGAGAAAGAAGTTTTCTGTCGAGAGAAAGAAGAAGAAATGAAATTTATTCACGCTCAGACCTTAAATAGAAATCACAGCTCGATAGATCGAGATATCTGTTGAGATCTATTGAGCACTAAATCTGGATAGAAATGAATTTTTAAAGGTGCTGTCAAGGATCTGTTGATGGCAAAAACACCTCGATGGATTGAGAAGTTGTCGAGAATCTATCAACCAGATAGAAAGTTGCTCGATGGATCGAAGTAGTTGTTCAACATCTATCAAGAAGAAATCTAGAAACCTCGATGGATCAAGATTGCAATAAGATCTATTGAGAAAAGAAGAAAGAGGGGCTCGATAGAAGAGAATCTGTCGATAAGCTATCGAGCTTGAAGAAAAGGAGTTTTTCAAAGAAGGGAAAAACACAAAGAGATGAATGCAACAAGCAAGCTACTCAAACATAGATCCAATCAACATGTTAAGCTCTCAAAACATCTCTCAACAAATATGCAAAGCATTCAAGATCCAAAGCACAGACACACACACTAAACAAGTCTAACCAATTTTATATTTCAAAAACAAGTTAAGACAGTTTAGTAAACATATATTAACACATGCATTCCTTATGATGGCAAAATCACATTGTACCTGCACATGTATCAAAAGTAGCAAAGAATTTGCGTGTTGTGTGTGAAAAACATAGCAAGAATGCATAAGTGTCTTTTTTATGGGGACTATCTGTAACGTCCTAGTAAGTCAAAAAAAAAAAAAAAAAAAAAAAAAGGTAGTGGTCGGATTTTTTGGGACCACACGTGCCCCACCTAACACACTAACCCCCACCACACATCTCACAAATTAGCTCTCATCCTCTTGGCCGGCCATTCCTGTCTTCTTATTTTCTTTTCTTTCTTTTCTTTTCTCTCATACACTCCTCTCTTTCACTTGCTCATCCTCTCCCACCGGTACATCCATACCACCATCTCTACCATTATTTTTCTGGCAATGTCACCAAAAAATCCTTAGGAACCTCTAAGCATCTTCATCTTTTATTTGAGGTAAAAGTTTCTAATCTTTTTGGTGGGTTTAAATGCTTTTGCTTGAGGTTATTTTTATCTAAGCCTTAATAATAATACCCATGTAATTTATGAGTATAGGAAGTAATATTTATGTGTTTATATGTATGGGTTTTGCATTGGTGGAATTATTTAATGAGTGGGTTTATGGTTTGTGCTAATGATGACTACTTAAGGTTTATGTATGGTGGAAAAATTTGGGGGTTTTGAGTTATAACATGTGATGGTTGGTAAATCCAATTTTTCCATTGCTATTGGGTTATTTGGAGTTAGTTGAAGGTCTAAATTTCTTGTCTAAGAGGATATTTTGATTTTGCTTTCATGGGTCTCTTATTGATGTAGTATAAATTTTATGAAAGTTAGTCATAATGTTGGAGATGATATTAAATGGGTTAACTTTATAAATTGGAGTTTATGCCTTGTGAATCAATTTGTTGAGAAACTTTGGAAGTGGAATATATTATTATTGATGAGGTTAAATACTAGGCTTGCCTAATTAAGTGCTTATTTGGCAATTCCTAAATCGTAACTAGATACAATTTTAAGCTTTACGCTTATTGTGTTAGGTTTGCTTGATATTGTTGAGGTTCTAGCTAATCTCCTTTGGATCTTGGAGAATTAGGCTTTTTGCGGGTTGCAAGGTAAGTAGCTTTTTAATGGGATTTTTGAAAAATAAACATGTTGCATAAATGTTTTTGGGTTAGACAAGCTTTTGGAAACTACCTATGGAAACTATATTTTTCCTAAAAAATTATCATGTCGTAACCTCAATATATATATATATATATATGATTATATATGAAAATGCATCATATTTGGTATTGCATTTGGGGAAATGCACGAATTGTTGATATGGAAAAATGAGCATCTTTTATTTAATCTTTGATAAGAAAATCATTGATTTTATGGTATATTGAAAAATTTAAAGATGCTTATCTTGTCTTGTATTATTTGGAAAATTGATAGAAAATCTCGACAAGAATGAAGTTGAAAACCTTACAAACTT
This sequence comes from Quercus aquifolioides, assembly GCA_019022515.1. Lineage (NCBI taxonomy): Eukaryota > Viridiplantae > Streptophyta > Magnoliopsida > Fagales > Fagaceae > Quercus > Quercus aquifolioides. The sequence continues at coordinate 28,741,504 of CM032332.1, read as the reverse complement.
TGTAGAAGTTAGATTATTTAAAGTTTTTCTAAAACTACCTAGATATGAACTATGTGTTTCAAAGTAATGTAACTTATGAGCTTATGCGGTTTTAACACCATGCCATGTGTGATTTCCTGGTGATCACCCAATTTGGTTTCCATAGTCTTTGTGATAATGGAATCAAATCCAGGTCAGTGTCTTTTCACTTTGGATGACGCGTTCTTCCCTGCTGCCCATGGGGAGAAGAGGTTCCTTAATTGTGTGTGGGTGAGGCTGCTGCCTATGGGGCCAAGAGACCACATGCAAGAGAGGTCCTATTTGACATGCTCTCTCTGCTGCCCATGGGGGGAAAGAAAAACCTTGAGGGTATGGGTGAGGCTGCGGTCCATGGGGCCAAGAGTCTGCATACCAGAGAGGACAATATCATGCCAGTTATGCATGGGTGGATCCCCTGACCAGTCTCCATGGTAGTATGGTATATTTGTGATAATTTACCTTACATTAGATATTATGGCTTTGGAAATTATATTGTTGGTGCTCACAGATTATAGTATACAGTTTCAAGGTATTTACTTTGGGAAACTTTGTGTTTCATTATTCAATCATTCTTGTCATATTATTATTATTATTATTATTATTATTATTGAAGATGAAATTTGCATTTCCCCCACCCCTATTAATTATGCTACTTACTGGGCATTAGCTCATCCCACCCTCTAACAGTTTTTCAGATTTATTAGCTATACCTTGGGTATAGAGCTTACTTCTTTGGTGATGATTAGAATGCTATGTTAAGTTTGGAGACTCTTGCTATAAATGGTTGGTGACTTGATCTTGCTATGTTCAATGAGACCTTAATTAATTCTATTAGAGGTGGGTCGCTTGCGGTTTGTTAGCCTTTGGCGTGGTAGGCCTAGACTCGATGTTAAGGTCCTTATTCTTGATAAGATTGTGACTTTGTGTAATTTAATCAGAGTTTTGTAATATATTCATGTATTATGTGGAGACACATGATTTTTAGTTATTGTTCGTAAATGTGTTATAGAGCTTTGACTTGTAATGTGGGGATTTTAGTGTCGTTATATATTCTTATCCTGTGGAAAAGAAAGGAAAAATCTACAGGTACCATTGGGATGTATTTCTCATGCTTTGGCCCCTTTTGGGTTTGGGACATGACACTATCACCTTCGAGGTACATCCTATAACTCCCACTATCTCCTAGAAACATGCTTGCAACCACATTTAAAAGCATTTTGATTCTTTTTTGCTTTTGATTTTCTTTGCATATTTTTCTTTTTGAGCATAGCATGCATGGGCATATAAGAGAGAGAAAAGAAATACCCAATTATGTAAGCTTAAACATCACAATTTTGCTATGCTGAAGTACACAGATGTTATATATGATTGGCAGGCTTTAGTGGTGAGATGGTTATTTATGCCTTTCTCTTAGGATTTCCTAGTCCTTCTCATCAAAAAGAGTGATATGAGTGTTAAGTATAAGAGATTACTTAATCGTACTCATCACAAACATGAGTCACAAAGCTCACTTGCTTAGTTGTGCATTGAAATGCTCATCTAAGCTACAAAAGATACAAAGTTTAGAAAACTTTGTTTTACTGGTCATCCAAGGTACACAAGTACCAATATACACAAATACACACTGTTTTTGTATTTTTCTTCTTTTTCTTCTTTTTTTATTTTTTTTTTATTTTTATGAAAAGCAAAATAAACAAAAACTGAAAAGCAACCAAACAAAAACATAAAGAAACATACAAAGCATAAAACTAGATGCAAATGCATGAGGAAGGAGGAGAAAGAGGAGATCACTCCATGGAGATTACACCAATGTTTTGGCGTAGGAATTCAAATTGTTTACTATCAAGAGGCTTAGTTAACATATCAGCCTTCTGATCATCAGTATGGATGAACTCAAGAGTGAGTGTGCCATCTTTGACGAGCTCCCGAATGAAGTGGTGTCGTATCTCTATATGTTTTGTTTGAGAATGTTGAACATGATTTTTAATATTAATGGCACTGGTATTGTCACAATAAATGGTAAGATGTTCTTGACGAATACCATAATCAAGGAGGAGTTTTTGCATCCATAGAAATTGGGTGCAACAACTACCGGCAGCAATGTATTCAACCTTAGCAATTATTAATGAGATGGAATTCTGCTTCTTACTCATCCAGGAGACAAGATTATTACCCACATAAAAACAACCCCACGAAGTACTTTTTCTATCATCAGCATTCCCGGCCCAGTCTACATCAGAATACCCAGCTAAGACATCATTGGTGTCCTTGCTATACCACACTCCAAAATCGGCAGTAGATTTGACATATTTTATGATTTTTTTTAAGGCAATCATATGAAACTCTTTAGGGCTTGCCTGATATCTAGCACACACTCCTATACTGTAACTTATGTCAGGTCTACTAGCAGTAAGATAAAGAAGACTACCTATCATGCTTCTATATAAAGAAGAATCAACACTTTTGCCTAACAAGTCAACAGTGAGTTTAACATTAGGGCTCATGGGGGTTCTAACAGGATTAGCAGAATCCAAACCAAATTTTCTCACAAGATTTTTGGCATATTTAGATTGAGATATGAATATAGTTGACTCTTGCTGACGAATCTACAATCCAAGGAAGTAATTCAACTCTCCAATCATGCTCATCTCGAACTCGGCCTGCATAAGCTTTGAAAAGTCATGAGCAAGTTCATCCTTTGTAGATCCGAAGATGATATCATCAACATAGACTTGAGCAACTATCAACTCGCCATTCTCCCTTTTAATAAAAAGAATTTGATTAGCTTGTCCTCTTGTGAAACCATGTGAGACCAGGTATTGTGTAAGCTGGTCATACCAAGCTCTAGGTGCTTGCTTTAGTCCATAGAGAGCCTTCTTGAGGTACAACACAAGATCCGAAAAGTGTGGATCAATGAATCCTTTAGGCTGAGCAACATAGACATCTTCTTTAAGAAACCCGTTCAAGAATGCAATCTTCACATCTATTTGGTAAAGCTTAAACTTCAAGTGATAAGCCAGGGCTAGGAGAACCCTAATGGATTCCATGCGAGCTACTGGAGCAAATGTTTCATCAAAATCTACTCATTCCACTTAAGAGTATCCTTGGGCCACCAGACGAGCCTTGTTGCGAATCACATTTCCCTCCTTATCAGTTTTATTGCGGAATATCCACTTTGTGCCAATGATGTGCTTTCCTTTTAGTCTAGGTACTAGGGTCCAAACATCATTCCTTTGAAACTGGAGCAGTTCATCATGCATGGCCTCAACCTAGCTTTCATCCTAGAGAGCATCCTCAACCTTAGTGGGTTCAACCTACGACAAATAGTAAGAATAAGACACAAAGTTAGCAACACATTTATCAACTGTACGTTTTCTTAGTGTAAGTTCATTCATATTTCCCACAATAACTTCAGGAGGGTGATTCAGCTTGATCCTTGAGGAAGGTCATTTCTCTTCATGAGATTCAAACTCAGGTGATGTAAGAATATTTGCTAAGACTTCTACAACAATTGGAGTACTTGGAGAAATGGGCTCTTGATCAACTTCTTCTTGGACAACCTTAGGCTCTGAAAAAAGAATTTCCTTAGGTATTTCCTCACTACTTTTCACAGAACCAGAATCTGAAGCTTCATCAATAACAACATTAACGGTTTCCATCACCTTCTTGGTTCTTTTGTTGTACACCCGATAAGCTTTGCTTGTGGAGGAGTATCCCAAAAATATTCCTTCATCGCTTCGGGAGTCAAACTTTCTCACATTCTCTCTATCTTTAAGGATGAAACAAGTATTCCAAAAGATTCTGAAATACTTCACAATCGATTTTCTTCCTTTCCACAATTCATAAGGAGTCTTCTTTGTACCAAGTCTGAAATATACCCTGTTAACCGTATGACATGCGGTGTTGATTGCTTCTCCCCATAAATTTCTAGCCACATCTTTATTGTGTAACATGGCTCTAGCCATCTCCTGAATGACTCTGTTCTTTCTTTCTACTACACCATTTTGCTGAGGAGTAATAGGAGCAAAGAATTCTTGAGATATACTAGATCTAGTGCAAAAAGATTCCATGTATGAGTTCTGGAATTCTTTACCATGATCACTTCGAATTCGATCAATCTTCATCTTCTTCTCATTTTGTAGTCTTGTACACAAGGCTTCAATGTGCTTAGGAGCATCTGACTTGGATCTTAAAAGAATGACCCAAGTGTACCTGGTGAAATCATTTACTACAACCATGATGTATCTCTTTCCTCCAAGAGATTTGGTTCTAGTTGGACCCATAAGATCCAAAGGTAGTAGCTCCAAAGGTTTAGATGTAGCTGATGTCTGAGTGCCTGGATGTTTTGCTTTTGTTTGTTTCCCATGTTGATACGGTCCACATACAACATTGCTAACCCTGCTGAGCTTTGGTATTCCCAACACTGATTTATGCTTAGATACAATTGACAGATGTTTATAGCTAGCATGTCCTATTCTTTGGTGCCATAAGTCTTTATTTGGCAAACAAATACTATTCACACAATATCAGCATTAGGTACCAATCCAAAGCAGTTATCTAGAGTGGACTCCGCTTATGAGTTTCTTTCCAGACTCATTCAAAACGAGACATTTCCCTTTTGAGAACAGCACCATGAAGTCTTGATCACATATCTAACTTATGCTCAACAAGTTCACTCTCAGGCCTTCTATATACAACACATTTGTAATGTCTAGCAGTCCAGGTAAAGAGATGGTTCCTTTCCCTTTTATTTGAGATTTTCTCCATCACCAAAAGTGACATTTCCACCTTTCTTAGACTCGAAAACCTTAAAGAGAGAACAGTCTCCAGTCATGTGTCTTGAGCATCCACTATCAAGGTACCACAAACATGTGCCCATTACCTTAAATGCAGACTTCATCATAAAACACATTTCATGCTTGCTTGACAAATCAGTAGGAGTGGTTTTCTCTCTCATCTGCCATTTTTGAATAAAACCTTTAAGTTTCACCCTTCTCAGATGAACTCCTTTGCACATTTTCATTTTGAGACAGACTAGTTTCTTTCTTGTCACACTAAGACCTTTTTCAACAATCATCAAGATAGCTTTCAAATAACTTTTAGACTTACATTTTCTGAAACACTCAATCAAATAGAGATTAGAAAAGCAAGATGTATTTGAAATAAAAGATCTTTTCATGCCGCTTGAAGCCATGACAACAGGGGTCAATGGATCACATAACAAAGATTAAACCTAATCAGAGTGCGCCAGCTCTGATACCACTTGATAGGCCAAGAATGTATTGACCCCTTTGGCAAATTAATTAATTAATTAACCAAGTGAATTATTTAAGTCAATTTAACATGCAATAGTGCGGTAGCACAAACAAATTAAGTTAAATGCAGCGGAAAATAAATTTGACACAGGTGATTTGTTTACAAATGGGAAAAACGACCAAGGCAAAACCACACCGGGTGAATTTAAGGTTACCACTTCCGAGAATCCACTATTATCAAAATAAGCGATTACAAGTAAAAGGAATCCCAGTACTTAATGCTAACCTACAGTTGAACCCTTACCCCAATACCTAATTGGACTTGTATTGTAGCGGCAATCTCTCCTTTCAATGCACAATACATGACTAACACACCAATTTGAGGAAGATGTTGGCTGCATTCTTTAGTTCATCAATGATGAAGATCAGGAAGCTCCTTGGTCATAAAACACTTGGCGTAAAGACACAGTAGCTTCTATAGAGAGAAAGATGAACTAAGGTAATTTCTGTCTCCGGTCACAATATACATGTAACAACAAGTGCAACAACCTTTGCATCAAGTGTGACGGCTCTTAAAATAATCCTTATATATGTCTAGGCTTGTGAGAAAAGAACTCCTACACAAATACTCAAGGATATGCGTGTAATCAGATCTAGAATTTCTAATTTCATAATTCTCGATAGATACAACTTTTGTTGAGCTTCAACATTAAACCTCAATAGAAAGGATTTTGTTGAGACATCTGTCAAGTTTTAAAGAACAACACTTCTTCACCTGTTTCTTGGTCAGACTTGCTTGGCTTCAATACTAAACTTGAACACTTGTTTCTTGAAGTACTAAACCCATCATAGATCTACCCATGTACAAGTAAAGTGTGTTTTGTCAAAGGATTAGCCAATTACATCAAATATGTCCTTAACAGAATTTGGTCTCTACCTCCATCTTTACCTCTTCTACCACGCCTGCATGTTCAATTCTCATAAGATATGTGTGCGAAATTTGTAGGTGTGCCTGCATGTTCAACTCCCGAAGGATATGTGCACAACTCTGACTTTTATAAGATTTGTGCCTACATATTCAATTCTTGTAGGATATGTGCACAAAATCTGCATTCTAACTTTTTGACTTGTATGGGATTTCGTGCCTGCATTTTCAATTCCTGTAGGATATGTGCACGAATTTTGTGTTTTGACTTTCTAACTTGTATGAGATATGTGCCTGCATGTTCAATTCCCATAGGATATGTGCACAAGGTCTGTATTTTGACTATTATGAGATTTGTGCCTGCATGTTCAATTCCAGTAGGATATGTGCACAAGGTCTGTATTCTGACTTTCTAACTTGTATGAGATCTATGCCTACTTGTTCAACTCTCGTAGGATATGTGCACAAAATTTGTGTTACATGGGATCAGTGCCTGCTTATTCAATTCCCAGAGGATATGTGCACCACTTTGACTTGTAGAAGATCTATGCCTGCATGTTCAATTCTTGTAGGATATGTGCACAAGGCCTATACTTTGACTCTTTGACTTGCATGAGTTTTGTGCCTGCATGTTCAACTCCCATAGGATATGTGCATAAAATCTATGTTACATTGGATCGGTGCTTGCATATACAATTCCCGTAGGATATGTGCACAAGATCTGTACCTGCATATACAATTCCCGAAGGATATGTGCACAAGATCTGCATTCTGACTTCCTTGACTATTTTTGGATGAAAGATCCACTGGGGATGCTGGAGGACTCACTAGGGAGTATGATTCTATTGGAAAGTGATTTGGGTGATGATTCTGACTTACCACGAAGTCTTAATGGTGTATGGCTCACTAAGGAGGAGGTAGCTTACTAGGGATTTTCTGACGGTATGCTATTCACTGGGGAACTTCCCTCTATGAGGGAAATGGTTGTCTTCTTCTTTCTCATAAATTACTGAGGATTGATGTTGACTCCACCCTCAAAGGGATTTTACCAAACTCTACTGGGAAAATTTTGTTTTGCAACTCTCGAAGGAGCTACTTCTGTGCCTTGGATGCATGAGGGAGTCTATCTATGATACTAGATTTACTTGAGATTTAGTTGATGATCTTGACTCACAGAGGAGTGTTCATGATGATGTCTGGTCCACTGAGGGATGTTTGGTGCCTTTGATCCATTGGGATATTTTTGATAATTATGATTTGCTGGGGAATGATCTTGATGCTTTTGATCCACTGGGGATACTTTTGATGTATGTTAATCCATTGGGGATATTTTTGGCATTTTTGGATGTATTATTGAACTTTCCTTTGCACTCCAACCTTCTAGGAACTCCATGGGGACTTTTGATATTTTTTTTTTGGGCTAAACTACATGTAGTTTAGCGAGAGGCCTAAACTACGCATAGTTTAGCCATCAAGTGCGTTCCCACCTCTTCATTTTTCTCCAACGATTACCAACCATCTCTTTTTCTTTTCATTCTCTTCATCTCCCTTACCTCGTCACATTCTCTAACTCTCCCTACAAAAACCTTCTGCCTCTCTCTCATTTTCTTTAATCAGTTATCATCTGCATTCTTGTACATTAGTAACATTCAAATGAAACACTTGTGTCAAGAAGGTCCTACTACCGGTGCTCTTATTGATCCTCCCCATCTACCTTGGTTGGTTTATGCTTACGACCCTGATGGCTTTGCTTGGGAGTGTCCTGTTGGGCGTGACACAAATGTCATGGGCTACCCCTTTCTTGAAGGCACCCGGGCGATGAGTTCTCTTTCATCCTTAAAAGAAAATTTGAAAGGGTTCTCTTTCATCTTTTTTTTCTTTTTCTTTTTCTTTTCTTTTTTTCCATGTCATGTAATTTTTGCCCATGACGTCCTTTAAGGAATTTTCGCCATGCCCATGGTCTTTACCCCTATCTTTTGCCCAGATCACCCTTTCGGATTTTCAACCTAGCGGGGTTCTTTTTTTCTTTTTATCAAATGTGGTATCTTCGGATTCTATCCAAGTTGATTAGGCGAAGCATCTCTTCCCCATCCAAATTTGCAATTCTAGTAGCACCTCCTGACATGATCTTCTTGATGATAAAAAGGCCAGACCATCTTGTCTTCATCTTTCCTTTCAGATCAAAAGTTTCATCTCTAAGCACTTTTAGAAACAAGTCCCCTTCTTTAAGGTTTCTAGGTCTCACATTTTTGTTAAATGCCCTAACAATCCTCTTTTGGTACCCTTGTGCATGGTATTGTGCCCTAGCTCTCTTCTCATCTATCAATGCCAATTGCTCATATCTTTGTTTCACCCAATCTTGTTCTAGAACTTTGGTTTCTACTAGTATCCTTAAATATTGTATCTCCACCTCAATAGGAAGTACTGCTTCACTACTGTAGACCAAAGAGTAGAGGGTTGCCCTAGTTGATGCGCAGATAGAAGTTCTGTAACCCTATAAGCTAAATGGGAGCTTCTCGGCCCAATCTTTGTTTGTCACTACCATCTTGGCTAGGATGTTCTTGTTGTTCTTATTGGCTGCTTCTATGGCCCCATTGGTTTGTGGTCGATATGGTGAAGACTTGTGATGCTCAATGTTGTACAATTCCATGATTATTTTTAACCTCTCCCTCAAAGTGCGAACCATTACTAGAGATGATCTCTTGGGGTACCCCATACCGACAAATGATGTTATTCTCTATGAATCAAGCCACAGGTTTGGCCTTTAGCACGGAGTAGGAGGCCGCTTCCACCCACTTGGTGAAGTAGTCAATTGCCACTAGGATGTATTCATGTCCATTCAAGGCCTTAGGGGCTATCATTCTAATCACATCTATGCCCCAGACTGAGAAAGGAGATGGAGAGGGTCATGCTGTATAGTTCACTAGGTGGTACATGATTCAAGTTTGCATGTGTTTGGCAATCGTGGCAACTCTTCACAAAGTCTACACAATCAATCTCTATCATGTTCCAGTAGTACACTATCCTTAAGATCTTCTTGGCTAACATTCTCCCATTCATATGAGGACCACAAATCCCTTGATGAATTTCTTCTATAACTTTCTCGGCTTCTTCCTTCTTTAGACAATGAAGGTGTATACCATCATAGGATCTAGTACAGAGCCGACATCCATATAAGATGTATTGCATTGCCATCATCCTAATCGAATGACGCTCTCTCTTGTCGGCACCATTCGAATATACCCCCAATTCCAAGAACTTCATGAAATCAAAATACCATGGAACCCCTTCTTCTTTTATAATCAAGACTAAAGCTTTGGCCTTCTCTTTGTGTACCATACCATAACTTTGTTCAATTTCTAAGGGCCGTGTTCATACTCCTTTGGGTGTTTCAACCATGGAAGCTAAGGTAGCCAAAGCATCTACAAACTGATTTTGAGCTCTAAGGATGATTGTGTACTCAATCTTGTCAAAAGTTTTGGTCAAATCCTCTAGATACTGCTAATAAGGTTTTAAGTGCTCCTCTTTTACTTTCCACAACCTTTGCACTTAAGCTATTACTAAAGTCGAATCTCCAAAGACCTCGGCCTCTTTCACCCCTAATTCTCGGAGAACTTCCATTCTGGTGATACAAGCCTTATATTCTGCAATATTATTGGTCACCTCAAAGTTCAACTTAACTGCTAAAAGTTTGTGAGATCCTTCGAGAGTGATCAAAAGTACTCCTATCCCATTTCCATATTGGTTCCTAGCTCCATCGAAATACATCTTCTATGCCCCTAGCTCAACATCCAAAATACCCTCATCCAGAAAGTCTTCTTTACCATCCTCTCCTTCCACGGGTTCTTGGCACAAAAATATGATACAATACTCCCTTTGATAGTTTTCCTTGCCACATACTTCAAATCGAATTTCACTAGTAGGATCAACCATCTCGACAATCTTCCACTTAAAGCGGGCCTCTTAAACAAGTACTTTAATGGATCCATTTGGGCTACTACCCATATCTGGAAAGGTAGGATAATGTGTCTCAACTTTTGTGTAGCCCATACGAGAGCAAAGCTCAATTTTTCTATAGGTTGTACCTAGTCTCATAGTCATGGAACCTCTTGCTCAAATAGTACATGGCCCTCTCATTCTTATCATCGTCTTCTTGTGCAAGCATACTTCCAACCGCATCCTATATGATAGAGAGATAAAGGAGTAATGGTTTCCCATGCATCGAGGGCACTAAGTTAGGTGGATGGAGGAGATACTCCTTAATGAGCTCAAAAGCTTTTTGACATTCATCATTCCATTCATGAGGTTCATTCTTCCTTAGGAGCTTGAAGATGGGCTCACAAGTGGAAGCGAGTTTGGCAATGAATCAGCTAATGTATTGTAATCGGCCCAAAAATCCCCTCATCTCCTTCTCACTCTTGGATGGAGGAATTTCTAATATGGCTTTGATCTCTGATGGGTCAACTTCTATCCCCCTATCACTTACCAAAAAGCCCAACAACATTCCTGCGGTTACTCCAAAGGTGCATCTTTGCGATTTCAATCTCAGCCTATACTCCTTGATCCTTTCGAAGAACTTCCTCAAGTTAACAATGTGACCCTCTCTTTCCTTGGATTTCACAATCATATCATTGACATACACTTCTACCTCATTGTGCATCATTTCATGTAACAAGGCTGTAACCATTCTTTGGTAGGTCGCACCCGCATTCTTGAGCCCGAATGGCATCACAGTGTAGTAATAGACTCCTTATTTTGTGGTATAGGTAGTCTTGGTCATATCCCTTGGAGCCATTTTGATTTGGTTGTATCTCGAGAAACCATCCATGAAAGACATCAAGGCACAACTAACAGTATTATCCACTAAGACATCTATATGTGGAAGGGGGGAAGTAATCCTTAGGGCAAGCTTTGTTTAAATCCCTAAAATACACACACATTCTTACCTTCCCATCCTTCTTGGGTACAGGCACTACATTGGCTATCCATTCAGCCTGGTGTATAGGTTTAATGAACCTACCTTTAATTGCTTGGTGACATCTTTTTTGACCTTTAAAAGCCATTCGGTTCTCATACATCTCAACTTTTGCTTGATGCGTACCATGTGAGTTTGAGTGTCAATGTGATGTTGGGCTATCTCGAGATCAATACAGAGCATATCTTCATAGGACCATGCAAACACCTCTTGAAATTCGGTGAGCAACTCTTTGAGATCTTTTCTTTCTTTTTCATTTAGGGTTGAGCCAATTTTAATTAAATGAGGATTCTCATCATTGCCCAAATTAAGATTTTCAAAAGTTGGTTCCATAGGTTCAATTTTCTTTTCCAATTGTTTATTAATTTCATTTTTAAATTCAATTGAATCATTTAAATGCAAAATTTCAATATTATGGGACACATCAAAATAAGCCAAATCAGAATTCATCTTATTAAAAATGTTGAAAAGTACATTGAGACTTGCATTACACATTTTCTTTCCCACATTTTTAGAAAACCAAACCCAAGTCCAATTATTAATTTGCCCCACAATAGGCATGATGAAGGTGGAAGGATCACTTGGCTCCTCGTTGGTGATGGTGAGCACGTCCCCCTCCATTTTCAGCATAGTCTCCATTGCTTCAACATTCACGTAGTCCACCCAGTTGACTTCTTCTTGAACCTCCTTGATCACCATCATAGGCTTCTCCTTGAAGGTAAGCTTCTCATTGAAGAATATCTCCCAAAGTTCGAGGAAGCCACAATAAGGGAAGTCTCTTCCCTCCTTCACAAAGTTTCCATTAAGGGTACCAAGGTTCTTCTTGATTCCGTCATAGCCTTCAAAGAATCCCAAACCTTCCTTGGTTAGTTGAGTCTTGAAATTGGGGAGCTCAACCACCACATTCTTCAAAGCCTCATCTTCTTCATCACATATTCCTTGGACTTCTACGGTATTAACTTCCATGGTCTCTATCAACTTTGAACAATCCCATTCAATCTCATCGATTTGCACCTAATTTTGATATGGAGGAGGAGCTCTATGGTAATCAGGAAAAGGGTCCTTCCTAATGCTAGGCTTGGTGATGATATTGAGATTTGGGAGGGTTCCATTGTTTATAAGGTCTTGTATCTCGTGTTTGAAGTGAAAGCAATTGTCAATTTTATGGCCAGATTTCTGATGGAAGTGACAATACTCATTGAGGTTCCAAGCAGGAGGTATGGGATTAGGCATAGGTGTGGGATCTAGAGGCTTGATGAATCCTTTGGAAGATAAATTCTCATACGCTTGGGCAAGGGTCATTCCTAGGTTGGAAAATTCTCTACAGGCTTTCTTTGTGAAGTTTGGGTAAGCTAAGGTTTATTGAGGTATGATGGCACTCACATTCACAGGATTGGGAGCTTTAGAGGTATTTGCTCCTCCTCCATATGTCTTCTTGATTGGAGGTTTTCTCTCACCTTTCTCTAATTTTTCATTATTGATGGCATCCTCTATCCTAATTCCACAATCACACAACTCTCCAAAAGAACTAATAGGCAATGACAAGAGCCTACTATTATATGTTGAAAGCAAATTCTTGATAATCCTATGGATTTGATCTTTCTCATTTGGCCTATTAATCACCCTAGATGCCTTTCCCTTCCATCTTGTCATGTATTCGAAGAATGTCCCCCCTACCCCTTGCTTAGTGGTCTCAAAGTCTCTTAAAGTCACATCAATCATGGTATTGAAGATGAATTGATCCATAAACAACTCCACTAGCTCTTCCACACCTTAGTCTTACTAGGATCCAAACTATAGTATCATGTTGATGCACCTCCCGTAAGTGAGAGGAAATGCATGCAAAGTTTGCTTCTCGTCCAATCCCTTCATTTCGGCAATGCTTAGGCACCTCTTAACATGTTGCTTTGGATCTCCAGCTCCATCAAACTTTTCCGCATCAGAAATCTTAAACTTTGGAGGTAGTGCAATGTGAGTTTTGGAGCTTATGCCCCCCATGTTATAGAGACAATCATCCATCCCTTGGGCCTTGTGAAAGGCTAGTTGCATTTTCTCCATCTTCTCTCTCATAACTATGGTTTCCACCGTGAGTTTCTCAAATTGTTTGTTCCTTTCATTATTAGTTTTTTCCCTTTCATCCCAATCTTCCCCTTATTCATCATCGAGAACCTCTACTTGTGGGTTTGGCTTCTTCAACTTGGCCTCTTCTAGCTTAGTGAGGCGACTCCCACCTTCTTAAGAGCATTACTTTGTTCTTCCATTGCCTTGAATATCTTTTGTGCAATTTCATCACTAATTGGAGTGGACATTGTTGCTTGAAAAGATTCCCCTACTTGGAACTCTTCTTCTTGATGTGTGTCTTCAATCTTGACCAAACATCTTCTGTGCTTTTCTTGAGTCCAAATTGGAGTGGGGACGTGTTTTCTTTTACTTTGGAGGTGCAATGGTGCCTGAAAAGAAGTCCCATTTTTATTAAGTACATGTCATAATTAAAAGGTTCCTTTTGTTTTTAGGTGTTCTTAGAAAATCTTTAAGTCCATTTTAATGAAGGCCCAATTACAAAATCACTCACTTTCCTCTCATGGACTTTGCCTCTTGTTTCAATGGGCTTTGGTCCATTTACAACAAATGCTCTCATCTTTCTCTCTTAATCTTTCCATAGAATGTATTTAGAGATTTTCAACCTTTTGTCTTAAACATGGGCTTACAACATATTCATCACCTTTGGGCCCTTTTTTTTTCATTTCATTATCATCATATCTTTTTTTGAAGTAGCCCTTTAGCTACGATATATTGCAACCTTCCTCTCAGGGTCCATGAAGTTCTCATCATTTTGGGTCTAGGTATACAACAAGAGGCCCAACATATAGGAATGCTTCTTGCAATTTTCTAGGCAGCTTCTATTCAGACTTAAATTCACTAAATAAGGAAAAATAGTGCACCATAAAGTTTTTGATAATATTCCTAAGAATAATGTTATTTTTCATGGGAAATCTTATATTTATTTGTTGGGATATATTGAATTGTGCAATATTGATACATTTTTATATTTTGGTTTGTTATTGAATTTCGACTAAAAAACATTTTCCTTTTGTTTCTAAACCCATATTGATAAGAAAATGGGATTTTCATTTGTAAAGGATGATAAATGTATAAATACAAAAACGTTTCAAAATTATATTTAAAATTCCTTTAATTGATTAAACGGTTTTAAGTTACAAGAAATGTGATTGAAGTTTATTTTTAAAAGCAAGGGTTTATTAAAATTAGAAATATAGGGGAGGCCAACATAATTTTAGTTAACATCAATGGCGGGCAGTGCAATTTTTTCAATTTTTATTCTTGGCATTCATTAACAAATGTTTTTTTTAATATCCAACATTAAATATAGTTGCATATTAAATGTCTTAATAAAACATTAAATGTATTTCTAAATTAAATTTTCAATATATACACTAAACTTATTGCCATATATCAATCAAAACAATTATTGCAATAAATATGCTTGTTTAATATTTGCACTAATTAATTTGTCTTACATTAATAAATACACAAAGTTAAATTGTCATTCTTTAGTTATTAAACGTTTGGCATGAAACTTGATTGTTTTATAAAAAATGATTTGTCATATTTTTTTTTTATATTAATAAATATGAGTAGTTAATTGTCTAGCATTAAATGTAATTTCTTGTTAAATGTCTTAGCACTAAGTAAATATACCCAACAATAAATTACTCCTAGTCTATTAATAAATATGTTTGCTTAATCAGTAATACAATGACTACCTTTTTATTAAGATTTATAGAGGTAGTCAAGGGTTAATTTGAGATAATTGTAGAGTTTCAAAAACTAAAAATTCTTTGGCTTTTTAGGGGGAAGATTATCGTGTTTGACAAAAAGGAATAACAATCACCTAATAGCTCTCTCTCAAGATCTCTCTCGAATACTCAAATGTTAAATGTGCTTTATTCCTCCAATTATATAGTGGGAAACATTGGGAATTTTTTGCACTAAAATCCAATTTATATGACCTTATCTAACAAATAAAAGTGTTATCTTTTATAAGAATTATATGAACATTACACATTATGTGTATACCATGAGATCCATCTTATTTTATTTAGGTTTGGGGATGAGATTTGCATATAGAATGTTAGGAATTCAGTGAAGCAAGGTTGAACATGAGTATGTGATGCTGATGATGTGATGCTGATGGGTAATGCATGTGGTGTTGATGGCTAATGCAAGTGGGCTACATGATAGTGTATTGACAGAGGGTGCCCAAGTGCTGATGAGGAGGGCAGCAGTTGCTGATGCAGCATGCGTGCATAGCTGATCAAAGGGGGCTGCCAGTGTAAGAGTTAGTTAGAGTGTGAGCTGGAGAGTGTGAGCTGGAGTTGGTTAGACTATGAGCTGTCATGGTAGTTAGAAGGTAGTTATACGGTTATGATTGAGGGGGGTTATTACAAGTATATAAAGGGATAACCAATTGTAGGGAATTCATTGAACCATTTTGTTAATCAAATACTCTTTCTCTGTTTCTATTCTTTCTCTGTTCTTCTCTCTATCTCTAAACTCAATTCTCTCATCTTGTTCAAGGAGGCCTAGTTGACCTCGAATTCAACTACTATACTCAGTTCTTAACATTTGGTATCAGAGCTTGGCCTTCCTCGGCTATGGCTGAAACACGATCAACTACTGCTTCAACACAGGAGGCTATAGCTTTACTGAAGACTGCTAGTGATCATCAAAGCAAAGAGATTCAGGACATGCGAAATCATCATGATAAGGAAATCCAAGAAATTCGTACCATTCAAGGAGTTCATACACGTGCAATGAATGAAATGACTCAACAATTGGCTATTCTGGTACAGAGGAGTAATTCTGATCAAGGTGGATTACCTCGTTCTCCAACATATGGTGAGCCTAGGAATGCAAATTCATCAACAATGGCTACTGCTCGAACAGTGAGATTGGAATTCCCAAGGTTTTTTGGAGAGGATCCAGCAAGTTGGGTTTACAAAGCCAACCAATACTTCAGGTATTATAACACACCAGCTGCTGAGAAATTGATGTTAGCTTCATTCCATATGGATGGTGAGGCTTTGATCTGGTTCCAAGATAGTGAAGAGGTAGGTCTCTTTGGGGATTGGGAGTCACTAGTTCAAGCATTGCATATCAGATTTGGTACCACAGCTTATGACGATCCCATGGAGACATTGACTAGGCTGAGACAGACTGCTTCAGTGTCTCTGTATAAGACTCAGTTTGAGATGTTATCTAATAGGATTAAGGGTCTATCTGCTACCCACAAATTGAGCTGCTTCTTAAGTGGGTTAAGGGATGAGATAAGGCTGCCTGTGAGAATGCTGAGTCCTAATTTATTGAATGAGGCTTTTGGGTTGGCAAAAATTCAGGAAGAGTACAATTGGAGTTGCAAGAGGGTGACTAAGGTACCAGGGGATCAAAGCAAACCTTCCATTTTGGGGGCTCCTCCGAGAAACCCTTCACTTTTAGAAACTAAACCGAGGCTGCCTCTCAAGAGGATATCCCCTGCTCAAATGGAGGAAAGAAGGAAGAAGGGATTGTGTTACAATTGTGATGATAAGTGGGCTCCTGGCCATAAGTGCAAGAATGCCATGTTATTTCTGTTGGATTATGTGGAAGCTTCTCAAGGAAATGCCAACTCTGAGGTTCACATCAGTGAATTAGAGGAGAGTGGTTATGCAGATCAGGGTGAACAGAATCAAGAAGATGTGGAGATTACCTTGTATGCTTTGAGTGGCACTCCTGCTTCAGGCACGATGAGGGTCAGGGGAAGGATCAAGCATAAGTCCCTTGTTATCCTTATTGATTCAGGGAGTACTCACAACTTCATTGATGCTGCAATGGTATCACATTTGCACATGAACATTGATACTTCTCAAGTCTTGGAGGTCAAGGTTGCCAATGGAGAAGTGATCAAGACTCAAGGTGTGTGTAAAGAGGTATCAGTTTGGTTACAAGGACATGAGTTTGTGGTGCAATTGCATGTGTTGACAATGGGGGGTTGTGACTTAGTGTTGGGGACTCAATGGCTGGGTACCTTGGGAGTAATTCAGTGGGATTTCAAGATGCTTACAATGAGTTTTGGTTATAACCATAAGCAGGTGCTGCTGCAAGGGCTGAGGAGTACAAGATCTCAAGTACAAGATGGGAATAATTTTCTTAAGCAATCTGTAAACAAAGGGTTGGTCCTTCACATTACATTTCAGCCCCACTTGTTCACGGCAGAAGGAGCAGAATTGCTACCTGAGGAAGTGGCTGCTCTGTTGAAGGAGTTCCAGTCAGTCTTTGCTACACCAGAGGGGCTGCCACCCTTAAGGGATCATGAACACCAAATCAACTTGAAGGAGGGAGCACAAGCTATCTGTCAAAGACCTTACAGGTACCCTTACTATCAAAAAAATGAAATTGAGAAGATTGTTAAGGAGTTATTATCTGCTGGTTTGATTAGAGATAGTAGCAGCCCTTTTGCTTCACCAGTCCTCTTAGTTAGAAAGGCAGATGGTTCATGGAGAATGTGCATAGATTATAGGGCTTTAAATCAAGAAACCATCAAGGATAAATACCCTATACCTGTCATAGATGAGCTGCTGGATGAATTGTTTGGTGCAGCTGTCTTTTCTAAACTGGATTTGAGGTCCGGGTACCATCAAATTAGGATGAGGGAGGAGGACATTTCAAAAACTGCTTTTAGGACTCATGAAGGGCATTATGAGTTCTTGGTCATGCCATTTGGCTTAACCAATGCACCTTCCACCTTCCAATCTCTCATGAATTCTGTTTTTAAACCTTACTTAAGGAGGTTTGTGTTGGTATTTTTTGATGATATTCTGGTTTATAGTAAGAATGTGAGTGATCATGTGCATCATCTTCATTTGGTCTTGGAAGTTTTGGTGAAACATCAATTGTATGCCAAACACTCAAAGTGTGTGTTTGCTTGTAAAGAAGTAGAGTATTTAGGACACCTCATATCTGGAGATGGAGTGAGGACTGATCCAAGGAAGACTGCTGCTATGCAGCAATGGCCTATCCCTAAGGATGTGAAGGCCTTAAGGGGGTTTCTGGGGTTGACTGGCTACTACAGAAAGTTTGTTAAGGGATATGGACTGATTGCTGCACCTCTTACAGCCTTGTTGAGGAAGGATTCTTTCCATTGGACCCCTGAAGCTTCACAAGCCTTTCAATGTCTTAAGGATGCAATGTCAAACCCACCTGTTCTGGCCTTACCTGACTTTACTAAGTCATTTGTGGTGGAATGTGATGCTTCGGGTGTGGGTGTGGGGGCTGTCCTTATGCAAGATCAAAGACCAATTGCTTACCACAGTCAAGCCTTGAAGGGTAAGAGCCTTGCTCTCTCAACATATGAGAAGGAGTTGCTGGCTTTGGTAGTTGCAGTGAAGAAATGGAGACCTTATCTCCTTGGCAGATCCTTTGTGATTAAAACTGACCATCAAAGCCTTAAGTACTTGTTGGAACAAAAGATTGGGACCCCTGCACAGCAGAAATGGATTTCTAAACTCCTTGGCTATGCATTCTTGGTGGAATATAAACATGGTAAGGAAAACTTGGTAGCTGATGCACTTTCAAGGAAAGAAGTTCTGCAGGATGGGGAGTTTGAGAGTACAAAGGTGGGCACCTTGTGTATGATTTCGTTTCCTAATCCTACTTGGTTGGAGGACCTCAAGCTGACTTATGCATCTGATGCTGCAGTTCAGAAAATAGTCATGGCCATTCAGTCTGGGAGTGACATTCCAGCTGGGTTTACTTTCCATAATGGCTTGTTGTTTTATAAAGGAAGGCTGTTTTTGGGTAGTGCAGCCCAAGAATTGAAGGCAAAGGTGTTAAACCAGATACATGCTAGCCCTTTAGGGGGTCATTCTGGTTATCTAAAGTCTTTTCAGAGGCTTAAGAAAGATTTCTACTGGTCTGGTATGGTGAGGGATTTAAAGAAATTTGTGAGGGAATGTGATACATGCCAAAGGTTGAAGAGTGAAACTTGCTTACCTGCTGGGTTGCTGCAGCCATTGGCTATCCCTGAGAGACCTTGGTTAGACATTAGCATGGATTTTGTAGAAGGGCTGCCTAAGTCCCAACAGAAGTCAGTTATCTTTGTAGTGGTGGATAGGTTGACTAAATATGTGCATTTCATCCCATTAGCTCAT
This sequence comes from Quercus aquifolioides, assembly GCA_019022515.1. Lineage (NCBI taxonomy): Eukaryota > Viridiplantae > Streptophyta > Magnoliopsida > Fagales > Fagaceae > Quercus > Quercus aquifolioides. The sequence continues at coordinate 28,722,124 of CM032332.1, read as the reverse complement.
CCTTATACAGCTGCTAAGGTTGCTCAAGTGTTCATGCAATATGTTTTCAAGTTACATGGAATGCCTTCTACAATTGTGAGTGATCGAGATCCAGTGTTCACCTCCAAATTCTGGTCAGAATTGATGAGATTGCAAGGAACTAACTTGGCTATGTCTTCTTCTTATCATCCTCAATCCGATGGGCAGACTGAGGTGGTAAATAAGAGCCTAGAGCATTACTTGCGAGCCTTTGCTGCTGACAGACCTGTCTCTTGGGTGGATTGGTTGCCTATGGCAGAGTTTTGGTTCAATACTAACTTCCACACTTCCATTAAACTCACTCCCTTTGAGGCTCTTTATGGTTATCCCTCTCCTAAGGTTGTGGAGTATGTGGAAGGTGTAACAAGGGTTGCAGCAGTGGATTCTTATTTGCTCGACAGGCAGCAACTCTTTTCCTTGTTGAAAAGCAATTTGAAGTTAGCTCAAGAGAGGATGAAGTGGTTTGCTGATAAGAAGAGGGTGGACAGGTCCTTTGAGGTGGGAGATTGGGTTTATCTCAAGCTTCAACCTTACAAGCAAGCCTCAGTGCAGCCCAGAAAATTTGGGAAGCTTGCTCCTCGTTTTTATGGTCCTTTTCAAGTTGTGCAGAAGATTGGTGAGGTGTCTTACAAACTTGACCTGCCTGAAGGGTCCTTGATTCATCCTGTTTTTCATGTCTCCAATCTTAAGGCTAAGTTGGGTGCTAATGTCAGTCCTAGACCTGCTTTATCAAGGGTGTCTGTAGAACATGTTCTTGCTCCTGAACCTGTGGCTGTATTGGATACCAGAACCCATCAATTGAGGAGCAGACTTATCACTCAGGTACTTGTGCAGTGGCAGGATGAGAGCACAGCTGATGCTACCTGGGAGAATTTGTTTGAGTTGCAAAACAAGTTCCCACACCTTGTGGGCAAGGTGTTTTAATGGAGGGGGTATTGTTAGGAATTCAGTGAAGCAAGGTTGAACATGAGTATGTGATGCTGATGATGTGATGCTGATGGGTAATGCATGTGGTGTTGATGGCTAATGCAAGTGGGCTACATGATAGTGTATTGACAGAGGGTGCCCAAGTGCTGATGAGGAGGGCAGCAGTTGCTGATGCAGCATGCGTGCATAGCTGATCAAAGGGGGCTGCCAGTGTAAGAGTTAGTTAGAGTGTGAGCTGGAGAGTGTGAGCTGGAGTTGGTTAGACTATGAGCTGTCATGGTAGTTAGAAGGTAGTTATACGGTTATGATTGAGGGGGGTTATTACAAGTATATAAAGGGATAACCAATTGTAGGGAATTCATTGAACCATTTTGTTAATCAAATACTCTTTCTCTGTTTCTATTCTTTCTCTGAACTTGGTAAACTAGTACAAATGATTTAATGGTAAATTGTAAAAAACAAAACTCTGTATGCATTCATTAGAAAATTTCTTAATTAAACAAGAGAGACAATAGTATGTAGCATGAAAGAAATAACAGCCAACCTCAATGTCATCAAAAACTGCACAAACATCATCCAAATTTACTTCCTCATCTTCTCTATGCATTGGAGGAATATAGTGCTTCCGAAACTAGGGATCTTTTTTTATTCCTTCAATCTGAATACGCTTAATTAAAAATGGGAACTAGTTACAGAAAGCAAAGAAGAACATAACAGAGGTCCTTAAGCTTCAGGTGCTTATGTAGAGAACTTTTATTTAATGTTATAAAATAAATGCCATGCTTGTCATGTTATGCCTTTGGTAAGTTTTATCGTTAAGAATAACGAAAAGCTTAATCTTTACCAGAATATAGCACTCAATTTCTTTCTCTATTGGTTACTATCGCAACTTAGAAGGTCATATGGTAGGGCCTTATGGCCAACTACTTGTAACTAAGTCCTTTATTTAACAACCAACCCCCCCAAAAAAAAAAAAAAAACATTTAAAAAAAAAAGAAGAAGACAAAACGACCATAAATATTACCTAGATGAATCACAGCCCGAATGACGTTTATCTCAAAACCATTGTTTGAATTTCCTTAAACTTATATACAAAATGGCAAAAACTCTATAAACGCAATAGAATTACAATTCGTAAAACCCCAAGCACAAGATTACTCATATAAGGTTATATAAATATATATGATAACAATGAAATCTATCCTTTTGTTTGTATGATATATGCCCTGCACAACGCCATGGTTCTACATTGCTTGGTGTTGATACTGTATTTTGTCTACTCTCAATTTGCGTGTCGGGCCCCAAAAAATCCAAAAATATTATTTTCTCTCCATGGGGCCGTGAGAACATCCAGAATGACGTGGCGCAACTCGTTCAGGCATCGGAGCACCCGAAGTGCCTCTTTCAGCAAAAATGACTAAAATGCCCCTGGTCAACCCTAGGTTTGACCGAAGGTCAAACGAGGTCAAAACCCTCACAAAACAACATTTTTCATGGTTTTACATTAAACTCGAACTTCTCGGAGATTTTTAAAAACTTTGACCAAGTTTAACCCGGAGTCAATCCCAAGTAGGCCCAAAAACCTTAATTTTGATCCGGTTATCAAAATGGGTTGAAACCAACACCATTGCGAAGATTATCAGATTCTCATTCCAACGACTATTCATGGGTCAAAATTGGAATTAGAATGGCTGAGATATCACAAAAAGTGGGATGACACATCGATCGATGCACCGCTAACTTCCGAGAGCCATAACTTTTGATCCGGTTGTTGGATTTTCAAGTTCCATACCTTTTCAGAAATAGGAAGTCAAAACCTTTCCAAATTTGTCAAGATCAATCTGATTAGAGGAGGTTTGAGGCTGGCGGCCCTTGAAGGGCTGCTGCCTCGTAGTTTAGGCTAGGGCTATAAATAGCCTAAGGCACCCCTTAGACCTAGAAGAGATCACATTTTCCTGAATTTTGCTCTCTACCTAGTTTTTCTACACGTTTTTCTCTCTTCCAAACACCCAAAAAACACATCAAAGCTTGTTGATTCTTCTCTCTTCACCAAAAAACCCAAGGTATTATTCTTATACCCGATCTTCTTTTCCTTGGTTCTACACTTGGGATTTGGGGTTTAAGGATGTGGATGAAGCTTTTCGGCTACCATCCACACCCCTAACCCTCTAAATCTTTTTCTAGTATTTATCTTGCTATTTTTTCTTGAATAACATGATTTATCTTTCTCCTTAGCATGTTTTTTGCTTTCTTTGTGTTTCTAGCTTAAATCTCTTTAATTTTATGCTTTATGCCATGTTTCATGCTTAGATCTACATTTTTATGTGCTTATATGTTTAGATCTACATGCTTAGAGTTTTATGCCATGTTTTCCTATGATTTTGCCTCTTTTGTTCTAGGTAGACGTTAGGGTTACATGCTCACATGCTCGTATGACGTTGTTGACTATGCCTTGCTTGGATCTATGTGTTTTATGTATTTATTTCCATGCTATATGGTTAGATCATTGTCTTCACATGCTTATATGCTTGGATCCACGTTCTTCCTGTTTATGTGCTAAGTTTCTACATGTCTACATGTATGTTTCTATGCCTATATGTCTAGATCTATGTTCTCACATGTCTATGTGCTTGGATCTATGTTCTCTACATGCTTTATGCTATATTCCATGTGCTTGTGCACTCCATGCCATGTTTGTGTGCATAGACCTAGGCTATGTTTGTCATGCCATGTGCTATTGTAGCCCTTTTGTCTCTTTGTCTTTCTTTCTTATGTCTTGGCCTAATGGTTAGGACCTGATCTAGACCCTATGGTCTTTGTCAATGTCCATACACCAAGGCCTATATCAAAGGGTTTGGATCACCCCTACTTGCATGTCTATGCTTGCTCACTTCTACCCTTTATGCTTGTGTTAGCCTCTCTTGTTCAAGGTTTTGCCACGCTTGACGCCCTTAGTGGGTTTGTGGTTGTGCAGTTACATTCGACGCCCATAAGGCCTTGCTTGGATGTAACCATTTGGGATGCATCACCATGATGCTGGTTGCCTCCTACACACCTTTTCCATTTTCCACTCCGTGTGATGATATGCTTACCATGCTTGTTTGCACCACCCTTTAGCTTTCTATGCATCTTTACACATTTGCTTACATGTCCATGCATGAGTCTTGCTTGCTAGTGTGTTGTCCATACTTCAACACAATGAAGCTATGGACACTCGATCCAAACCTACATTTGTCCCTCGCGGACACCACCTTTTGTTTGCTCACTTTCTTGTTTGCCTTTTTGCTTGTCGGCTTGCTATCTTGCTTGTTTGCTTTATCGCTTGTTTGCTCGTATTCTTGCTTCTCTATTCGCCATACCTATCATGCTTATCTGCTTTATACCTTTTCATATGCTTTTTGCATCACTTCTTTCCATTGCTTATCTACTGGTTTCTTGTCTTTGCCTTTTCATTTACACACATAGAGTGAGGACACTTGGAGCTAGGGCATAGTCTCCTAAGCGTAGGCAAAAAGGGCATGGATGCAAGCATGTGGTTAAGCCAAGCAACAGTGTTCAGTAGGTTTAAGAGTTTAGCCTTTCCCTTTGGTTATGTACTCTTTTAAAACCCCTTCCTTCCTCCTTCCTTTCTCTCTTTGATGGTTTATATTAGGTATATCATGCCATGTACCATTCGTCCTCATCTCTAGAGTATGGCGACCCCTGTTTACTTTCCTACACTTATATTTTGGGCTATGCTCTAAGAATGTAGGCATTTACTTTCCTACTCTATATGCTTGCATTGTGCATGATGTATGTATATATATACCTGTTTGCCCCTTTCCGGTGTGATCGTCACAGGGTGATGCCTAATTTCTGCAACGAAAGGAAGGTGACGTGTCGTCAAGTTTTCGCCGTGGAAATCTAATACTTTGCCCGAATGCCTTAAGAAAGCATAGATTGGGACCACACCCATCCAAAAGCCAAACCTCAAAACCCCCCATGCATGCAAAGCCCCGAAAGTCAATGCCAAAATCATGTTTTTTACTACCAATCTCCGAAAATTAAGGTTTTATGAAAACAAAGGACTGTCCTTGGACAGGCATTGTGGGGTACCTAACACCTTCCCCACACATAACCAAACTTCGAGACTCAAGAATCAAGATTTTTTACCATCCACATTAGATTAGGAAAAAAATGCTCTTTTTCTGAGTCTAGGATTGGTAATAAAATCAACTACAAACAGGTGACCAATCATATCTTAGAAAAACCCAATGATTGGTGGCAACTTCACTTACCTTTTGTAATCACCTAAAATTTGGCCAAGATTCCTGCCACACCTTCAAGGTAGACCTACCTTTCTCCACCGAGAGAAAGAGCACCCGAAGCTCCTTGCGAACCACCAAGCACACAGTCATTCGAGAGGGGCCGCTCTCTCTTATCGGCACCATTCGGATACGCCCCTAGTTCCAAGAACTTCATAACGTCATTGTTCCTCGAAACTTCCTCTTCCTCTTCCTCTAGGGCCATTACTGAAGCTTTGGTCTTCCTTTTGTCACTTCCTCATAACTTTGTTCAATCTCTAAGGGCCATGTCTATACTCCTTCGGGTATTTCAACCATGGAGGCTAATGTAGCTAAGGCATTTGCAAATTGATTCTGAGCTTTAGGGATGATTGTGTATTCAATCTTGTCAAAGGTCCCGGTCAAGCCCTCTAAGTATTGTTGATAAGACTTCAAATGTCCTTTCTTCACTTTCCACAACTTTTACGCTTGGGCTATAACCAAAGTTGAATCTCGAAAGACTTTGGCCTCTTTTACTCCCAATTCTTGAAGAGCTTCCATTCCGGCAATGCAGGCCTCATATTTAGCCATATTAGTTGCTTCAAAGTTCAATTTGATTGCCAAAGGTATGTGAGACCCCTCAAGAGTAATCAAGAGTATCCCTATCCTATTCCCATATTGGTTTACGGCTCCGTCAAAGTACATTTTCCATGTCCCTAACTCAACATCCAAAATATCTTTATCCAAAAAATCCTCTTTACCATCTTTCCCCTCTATGGGATTCTCGGGGCAAAAATCTAACATGACTCTTCACTTGAAATTTTTTTTGGCCACATGCTTCAAATCGAATTCTGCCAGCAAAATCAACCATCTTGACAATCTTCCACTCAAAGAAGGTTTCTCGAAGAGATACTCTAATGGGTCCATTCTTGCTACCACCCATATTTGAAAGGGTAAAATGATATGTCTCGATTTTTGTATAGCCTAAACAAGTGCAAAGCATGAATTTTCTATAGGAGTATATTTGTTTTTTTTTTTTTTTTAATGGAACCTCTTGCTCAAGTAGTACATGGCCCTCTCATTCTTGTCATTATCTTCTTGTGCAAGCATACTTCCAACCGCATCCCCTATGATAGAGAGGTATAAGAGTAAGGGTTTTCCATGTTTTGGAGGCATTAGGATAGGTGGGTGGAAGAGATATTCCTTGATAAGTTCAAAGGCTTTTTGGCACTCTTCGTTCCATGTATGTGGTTCATTCTTCCTTAGGGGTTTGAAGATGGGCTCATAAGTGGAAGTGAGCTTGGCAATGAATCAACTAATGTATTGTAGTTGACCCAAGAAACTTCTTATTTCTTTCTCACTTTTGGGTGGAGGCATCTCCCATATGGCATTAATCTTGGATGAGTGAACTTCTATCCCTCTATCACTCACTAGAAAGCTTAGCAACTTTCCAATGGTTACTCCAAAGGTGCATATTTATAGGTTCAACCTCAATTTATATTCTTTAATCACCTCAAAGAAATTCCCCAAGTTTGCGATGTGGCTTTCTCTATCTTTGGATTTCACTATCATGTTGTTGACATACACTTCTACCTCATTATGCATCATATCATGTAACAAGGCCATAGACATCCTTCGATAAGTTGCCCCAGCATTCTTAAGGCCAAACAACATTACCGTGTAGCAATAGATTCCCCATTTGATAGTGAAAGTGGTTTTGGTCATATCTTTCGGAGCCATCTTGATTTGGTTGTATCCTGAAAAACCATCTATGAAGGACATCAAGGCACTTCCTGCCGTGTTATCCACCAAGTCATCAATGTGATAGAGGGGAAAGTCATCCTTAGGGCATGCCTTATTCAAGTCTCTAAAGTCCACACATATTCTTACCTTTCCATCCTTCATAGGTACGGGCACGACATTGGCTAGCCATCTTGGTTTACGGGTTTGATGAACCCTACCTTTAGTTGCTTAGTGACTTTCTCTTTGATCTTTAAAATCTATTTGGTCCTCATTTTTCTCAATTTTTGCTTGACGAGCACCATGTGGTCATGGGTCTCAATGTGATGTTGAGCTATCTCAGGGTCAATTCCAATCATATCTTCATAGGACCATGCAAACACCTCTTGAAATTCCATGAGGAGTTCTTGAAGATCTTTCTTTTCTTTTTCATTCAAAGTTGAGCCAATTTTAATTAAGCGTGGATTCTCATCATTGCTCAAGTTAATAGTTTCAAGAGTTGGTTCCATAGGTTCAATTTTCTTTTCCAATTGTTTATTAATTTCATTTTCAAATTCATTTGAATCATTTAAGTGCAAAATTTCAATGTTATGAGACACATCAAAGTAAGCCAAATCAAAATTCATCTTATTGAAAATATTGAAAAGTACATTGGAACTTGCATTACAAAACTTTTTCCCCATGTTCTAAGAAAACCCAACCCAAGTCCAATTATTAATGGGCCTACGATAGGCATGATGAGCTTTGAAGGATTACTTGGCTCTTCAATGGTGATGGCGAACACATCCCCACTCGTCTTCATCATGGTCTTTGTTAGGTTTGAAAGATTTAGGATTTTATGTATTTAGAACTCTAATGTGTAATGTTGGCAAACCATGATCAAAACAATGTGTTTAGTCTTGTTTAGACTTGCTCAAAGTTGATAAAATATTGTAAAGTTGGAATCGAGTGACTGCAGATGCATTGGGGCATTTCGGTCTGGCTCGATTGATCGATTGAAGAATAGACTCGATCGATCGAAAGTCGACCAGATTGCATTTTCTGCAGAATTTCCAACTCAGCCCTAACTCATTAAACATTCAGGGTTTTATGTTTTTGCCTTAGGTATATAAGGCAAAACCCTAGCCACGTTTTGAGAGTTGCTCCAGTTGTATTGTTGCTCATACATTGCTGTTTTGTGTAAATCTCTTGTGAGATCTAGAGGAGCTTTCCTTTACACAAAGCTTAGGGTTTTCAAGATAGAGATTACTTCAACATCTTGATGATCAACTCGGTTACTACCATTGAAGATTAAAGAATATCAAGCGTGGGTGCTTGTAGCTGATTGGAGAATCCAAGAAAGAAGGAGTCCGTGGATTCGAAGCTTGCATGTGGTCGTGTCAGTAAGTTCTACTGGTGGGTAACATTAGGAAGTCAAGTGGGGAGCTTGTAGTCCTTTTGTATGAACTTCAATTCTTTCATAGTGGATTCAGGTTTGCCTTGAGGATCGATGGGTCAAATCCTCCCCAGGTTTTTACCGTGTGGTTTCCTGGGTGATCATATCATTGTGTCTTTTATTATTCAGCTGCTTTATACTTTTGATATGATTATTTGATTGCTTTAACCTAGAATTGCATAATTTGACTAAGTAACAACTTGGCTAATTAATCTAGGCTAACCAATCTGGTTGTTTTTAAGGGGTCTAAAACCGTTCAAGTGGTATCATAGCAGGTAGCTCTCTTGTTAGAGATTTTTTATCTCTGAGCTGATCCTTGACCCTTGTTGTTATGGAGCATGGACACTCTCTTGTTGTTTCTCCTCACTTTGATGGGAACAACTATGCTTATTGGAAAGTAAGGATGAAAGCATTCCTGAAATCAATTGATGAGAGGGTTTGGAATTCCATTGAATACGGATGGCAGAAGCCCACTACTCCTGTGAGTTAGTGGCAAACTTCTGAAAAAGAAGCAGCAGGTTTCAATAGCAAAGCTATGAATGCCATCTTCAATGCTGTTTCTATGGAGGAATTTAAGAGGATCTCAAATGTTGAGGTTGTTCATACTGCTTGGAAAATCCTCCAAACTGTGCATGAAGGCACAAAGGAAGTTAACATAAACAAGCTGCATCAATTAACTTCTAGGTTTGAGAGCATTAGGATGTCTGATGATGAATCCTTTGATGAATTTTATGCCAAACTGAATGATATTGTTAATTATGCTTTTAATTTGGGTGAAATCTATGATCAACCTAAAATTGTTAGGAAGATACTTAGATCTTTAACTGAAAACTTTAGACCCAAAGTGACTGCCATCACTGAAAGCAAGGATGTGGACTCCATCCCTGTTGATGAGCTTGTAGGATCTCTTCAGTCCTATGAGTCTGACCTACCTAAAGTGAACAAATCCAAATCAATGGCTCTTAAGTCAGTTGATGATGTTGATGGTGGTGGATTTGATGATGAGATCTCTGCTACAGAGATTGCGTATCTTGCCAAAAACTTTAAAAACTTTCTTAGGAATACCAACAGAAACGCAAGAGGTACAAACACTGCTGAACCTAGAAATTTTAGGAAGAATGATCCCACTAAAGTGAATAACTTTGAAAAACTTAGAGAAAAAGTTGGTCAATCTTCAAATAATTCTTTGGGTCTTCAGTGTTTTGGCTGTCAAGGGTATGGTCATGTAAAATCTGAATGTCCTACATTCTTGAGGTCTAAGGGTAAAGCTATGGCTGTAACCCTTAGCGATAATGAGGTTTCTGATGATGAGTCCAGATGTGATGAGGATGGAAACTTCATTGCTTTCAGTGCTACAACTGTAGTCAATGAAAGCGTATCTATTGAAGAGAACCCTTCTGATGGGGAACTCTCTGAGGATGCAGATCTTCAAGAGGCCTACAATAAACTTTGCAAAATTGTTGCAAAGGATGCTATGAATGTTGAACTTGGCCTGAAGAAAATTGAATCTCTTGAGCTTGAAAAGAAAAATTTGCTTGTTAAACTATTTGATGCTAATGATCTTTTGAACAATGTTAAATCTGAGAACATGCTTTTGCTTGATAAAGTTAAAACTTTGGAACATGATTTATCTGTTGCTAGATCTGCTAGTTCTAAACTTGATCACATGTTGAATGTTCAAAAGTATCCTTCTGATAAATCTGGGTTAGGATATGTTGAAAGCATCTTTGATTCTGCACCACATTCCACGAATTTTGTTCCTTCTTCTTCTTCTGAACCTTCCGTGAGTGAGGTTGTGAGTGAAACTATCAAACCCCCTGTGAGTGAGGTTGTCAAACCTGTAGAAGTTTCACCTTCTAGAAAGATTAGGGTTGATGTGAGAGAGTCTAAACCTAAGGATTCTACCCCTTCTAAGGACAAGATGCATGGTAAACCTGCTTGGGTTTGTCATTATTGTGGTAAGTCTGGGCACATTCGTCCTAACTGTTACAAGCTTCAAGCTGCTAAGAGAGCAAACAAACCAAAAGTGTTTGTGCCTCAAGCACAAGATCCTATGACACTTATTGGTGAATTGGTAAAGGTGTTGAACCTTTATTCCAATCCTGGAGTTGGAAATCACTCGAATGTGAATAAGAACTCCAATGCTCATGGTGCATCTAAAAGGTTTTGGATGCAAAAGACTCGTCCTAATTGAGTCTTTCTGACATGGTCCTTGTGCTTCACTGCTCTATCCTCTGTGACCATTGTTCTTTGGTATTTGTGTTTTTTTTTCTAGGATTTGCATTGCATTACATTCATGCATTTCATTCTAGGATTTATTTGTTTTCTCTTTTAATAAATAAAAAATAAAAAAAAAAGGAGAAAAGGAGAAAGCAAAAATATGTTTGACATTATGTTTCTTGGTTTTTGAAAACAAGGATGGTCAATTTATTTACACATAACATGTCTTATGTACCTTGTTTAGCTTTGATGAGCTTATTTATTGCACTTTACTAGTTGAAAGCTTTGTAGTGCATGATGTGTGGGAAAGATGTTTATGGTGTTTATCACTTTGTCTTAATCTTGAAGTCACATGTTATTTGACTGTCGGACTTGATCCTTTTGAGAAAGGCATAAATAACCATCTCACCACTGTTCACTAGCCAATCATGAACACCTTAGTGCATATCATAAGATTTTGTGCTCGAGAAAGTGTAGCACATGCACAAAAAGAACATAAGGTGTAGCCTCTGTTAAATGCTTAATGCCTAAAATTGGTGTGTACTATTAGGCTTGATGCCAGTTCACATAATTAAAACTGGTGTGTACTATTAGGCTTGATGCCAAATTTCACCTAATAATGGGGCAAAATTCAAGAAACTTACATGATTGCAAGCTTATGTTCTAGGAGATGTGGGAGTTATATGATGTAACTCTTTAGGTGATAGTCTCTTTTAAATTCTATGTGATGAATTTTGTAGACTTTGTGATTGATTGCTATTCACATATCACCTCACATGTATCTCAAGTTTTTGCTAGTTGCACACACTACACAAGTTACTCTTTGCTAACTTTGTACATGTTATTGTGTGTGTTTTTGGTCTGACCAACCAAGTTTGAAAATACTTTGAGAATTATGCAAAACATTTTTTTGCTTGAGAATTTAAAAGGAAGAATGGCTGAAATTTTCTTTGGAGAAACTGGGATTAAAACTTGGGTTTTTGAAAAAGCATTCCATCTCATACTCATGCATTTTGTTTCAGTAGTTTAATGCTTTGAGGAGTTATTTTCAAAATATGGTTTGTGTTTTTCAAAACTGTGATTTTTCTAAAAAATTTTGTGAGCCTCTACCCATTTCGATTGATCCATTCTAATTTTCGATCAATCGAAAAAGTGCTCTAATTTGTTTCAAAATGACTGTTTGATTCGATCGATCGAATGTGTTTTTCGATCAATCGAATGTCGCGAATCAGGTGTTAAAACACTGTTCTTTGACTGATTCCAAACACTTTTTCAAAAGTTTTTTTCAAACTTTATTTCTCTCTCCGACGAGGCAAGGCTCCACAGTCAAATTTTTATCGTTTTCCCCCGAAATTTTTGCAAAATTTCTCTTTCCTCAAGCCGGTAAGTCTGTTTTGTCCTTCCTTTTTGAGTTTATTTACATATTTCATGCATTTTTGCTCAAAATTTCAGAACTTTTTCTTTTTGGGATTTGTGTTGATTCAAACCAAATTTTGTGAAATTGATCAATGGGTTTTTGTGGGGACATGCTATAAACATGATCTTGATAGTTTAATATGATCAATTTTGGGTTTTGTGAAAAATTTCAAATTCTAGGGTTTCAAATTGATCCGAATTGGGGATTTTGTTCAATTAAGGTTTAATTGATGCAGTTGGCTTGTTGTATTGATGAAATTGGTTGTTCTAATCTGTTTTCAACCTTGTGTAATGATCAATTCATCAATTTGTTTCAAAATTTTCAAGTGGTTTTTCAAATTTTTTAGGGTTTTTGTTAGAAACTCTATGTTCGAGCCAATTTTGTGTAATTGAACCTAATTTGAACTGTGTTTACTGCATTAGTTTATGCATCACAACATTGTTATTGTTCATGCATCATATAGATTTTTGTTTTATTTTTTATTGTGCTAACTTGCAGTCTGCCCTTGGTTTTGTTTTCTTATGTTCTTTTGGTTTTCTCTTTGTGTCTTGGTCCTTTCCTTAGCACTATGCCTAGGAAGACTAGAGCCCGTAGGAATGTACCCTCACCTTCTCCATCCCCTCCTTCCTTTGACTGTGAGAAGTTTCCGAGTGAGAAAAACCAAGAGATTTATGAGAAGCTAAACATTAGGAGAAAGATTTGGGCTGAGCGTTTTATTCTCTTAGATGAACTTGATCCTGCCATTAGGGCAAACTTTGAGCGTAGGGGTTGGTTACCCTTGGTGGATATTTCTGATCCTCCTCCACCTTCTGCCTTGATTAGAGAGTTCTTTTCGAACATCTCTATCCGCATCTATGATTCCAACACTTTAGTAAAGAGTTGGATACGAGGCGTAGAGTACACCATTACTCCCAAGGTAGTGGCTGATGCTCTAGGGGTACCTTTGGTCCAGAATCCTGTCTATCCTTATGATGAGTCTCCCGAGTTGAGTGATGTCTTGTCTTACATCACTGGGACTTCTATCCAGTGGGGTTCTGATCCTAGGATCACCTCTGCTAAGCTTTCTGGGTTGCACTATCTTTTCTTTAGGATAACTTGTCATTCTATCTGGCCCATATCTCATGTTCACACCATTCCTCTTGAGAGGTGTGTATTTTGTATGCTCTTGTTACTGATGCTCCTATCAGTTTTCCTCATTTATTTCTTCGTTCTTTGAACGATGTTTATAGGAGTTCATCTTCTGCTCATGCTCTTGTTCATCCTATTTTCATTCATAGGATTTTACTTTATCTTGATCTTGGTGGCTTCCCTTCCTCTGAGCCTGTACATGTGATTGCTCCTATAGGTGCGTCTTTTCTTAGACAAAGGGCTTCTCATCTTCGAGCTGGCTCTAAACACCCTAGGTCTGAGCTGCTGGTGAGGATATTCCTGATGCTGCTGGTGATGCTGCTGCTGCTGATGTTCCTCCACCTCCTTCGACTGACTTTGATGTTCGTCGTACCTTGGAGACTGTCATGACCGTTCAGGCGGCTCATGGTCAGATTTTGGTGGACTTGCTGGATGAGATTCGTGCTTTGCGAGCCGACTTTGCGCATCTTCATTCACCCTCACCACCTCCCTTTGATGATGACTTATGAGTTGCCCTTTGGCATTCCGTCATAAAAATGGGGAGTAGAGTTTTGACTTGTAGAGGGGTTTTTGTAGTTAAGGGGAGATCTTTTTTGTTTTTGAGGAGCTTGTGGAGTTTTATAGATTGTATCTAGGTGCTTCACTTTGTATATCATTTTTTTTGGGATATTCATGTTAGGGGGAGTAACATTGATTGATATACATGATTTATATTTGATTCCTGTTGCTTTGTGATTCACTGCTTATTGATTTATATTTATGAGTTGTTCATTTATATATGTCTTTATTTTGTGTTGTGTGAATCTTACAAGAATATTATACCTGTTGTTTTACTCTTTTCTATCACACATGCGTTTATGCGTTTGTTGAGTATTTCAGGAATATACAGGTTGATTCAATTGAGCTACTGTCTACACTTGCAATTGATGGATAATAGTTAGGATTGAATTTTAGTGTTTATGAGCATTTTTTTTGTAAAGGGCTTTTTAATTGTAAACTTTGAGCTTATTGTTTGTGTTTTGTCACGGATTGCCAAAGGGGGAGTTTGTTAGGTTCGAAAGATTTAGGATTTTATGTATTTAGAACTCTAATGTGTAATGTTGGCAAACCATGATCTAAACAATGTGTTTAGTCTTGTTTAGGCTTGCTCAAAGTTGATAAAATATTGTAAAGTTGGAATCGAGTGACTGTAGATGCATTGGGGCATTTCGGTCTGACTCGATCGATCGAAGAATAGACTCGATTGATCGAAAGTCAACTAGATTGCGTTTTCTGCAGAATTTCCAACTCAACCCTAACTCATTAAACGTTTAGGGTTTTATGTTTTTGCCTTAGGTATATAAGGCAAAACCCTAGCCACGTTTTGAGAGTCGCTCCAGTTGTATTGTTGCTCATACATTGCTGTTTTGTGTAAATCTCTTGTGAGATCTAGAGGAGCTTTCCTTTACACAAAGCTTAGGGTTTTCAAGATAGAGATTACTTCAACATCTTGATGATCAACTCGGTTGCTACCATTGAAGCTTAAAGAATATCAAGCGTGGGTGCTTGTAGCTGATTGGAGAATCCAAGAAAGAAGGAGTCCGTGGATTCGGAGCTTGCACGTGGTCATGTCAGTAAGTTCTACTGGTGGGTAGCATTAGGAAGTCAAGCGGGGAGCTTGTAATCCTTTTGTATGAACTTCAATTCTTTCATAGTGGGTTTAGGTTTGCCTTGAGGATCGGTGGGTTAAATCCTCCCCAGGTTTTTACCGTGTGGTTTCCTGGGTGATCATATCATTCTGTCTTTTATTATTCCGCTGCTTTATACTTTTGATATGATTATTTGATTGCTTTAACCTAGAATTGCATAATTTGACTAAGTAACAACTTGGCTAATTAATCTAGGCTAACCAATCTGGTTGTTTTTAAGGGGTCTAAAACCGTTCAGTCTTCATTGCTTCGACATCCATGTAGTTCACCTAATCAACCTTTTCTTGTATCTCTTAGATCACCACGGTAGGCTTCTCCTTAAAAGTGAGTTTTTCATTAAGGAACATCTTCTAACTCGGATACACCCTTCCATTTTTACCTACCCAAGGTTCGGGGAAGCCACAATAAGGGAAGTCTCCTCCTTCTTTCACGAAATTCCCATTGAAAGTGCCATGGTTTTTCTTGATTCTATCGCAACCTTCAAATAATCCTAGACCTTCCTTAGTCACTTGAGTCTTGATATTGGGAACTCAACTACCCTTTTTCCTTCTTTTTCAAGGCCCATGCCAGGCATGTATCCCATGTTCTTCATCATTGAAATCACCTCGTGGCTACAATATGGGAACAAGTTAGTAGCATACGTCTCATCCTTCAACCTATAGTAATCCACATTCACGAACTCAAAACCACTCATTTGAAGCTCACTTTGTCCTTCCTTGAGCCCACAAACCGGTGTTAGAATTTCCTCATCTCCAAGCACTATGGCAATCCCTCCTTTCCATGGGATCTTCATCTTTTGGTGTGGTGAGGAGGGGATTGCCTCATTGGGGTGAAGTAAAGCTCTTCCTAAGAGAAGGTTGTAATTTGGGGTGATGTCCATGACATCGAACTCCATAATAGTTTCTGTTGGCCCAATCTTGTAAGGAGCCTTGAAGGTACCTATGACCTTCCTTGAAGTGTTGTCATATGCTCTTACTGTTAAAGGAGAAGGGATGATAGTCTCCATATCTAGACCAATAGTGAGGGCGGTCCTAAAAGGACAAACATTCAAGGCAGACCCGTTGTCAATAAGAACCATTGGAACCTTGGCACCCATGCATTCAATGGTGATTTGCAATGGTCTGATGTGATTTGCTCATTCGGGAGGGAGATCTTCATCGAAAAAGGGAAGGAAGGGGTGCGAGGGGCCCTCGACCCCCATGAAAGACAAAACTTCTTGTGGTGTAGTTTCTATAGGTACTTCTTTCCCATTCAAGGCATCCAAGAGATCCTTATGATGCTTTTGAGAGGCCATGAGTAGGCCCTATACGGACACATGAGCTTGGGTCTTCTTCAATTGCATTAAGACCTTATCCTCTTCTTCTTTGTCTCTTTTAGGTTCCGTGGGCTTGGACCCTTCCCCTAAATCTCTACCAGGATGATCCTTTTCCAAAAAGATGGCTTGTAGTGCTTCCCACTCTTGTGATATTTGCTACATTGTCCTCCAAGACTCTTTTCTTTATTTCTGTCACCCCTTTACGAAGTATTCCCTATATCGCTTCTGCCTCCTTCGAGGCTTCATCTTCTTCATCCCATATTCCTTGGACTTCCACGACATTGATATCAACATTTGTAGTTTCTATCAACTTTCAGCAATCCCATTCAACTTCATCTATTGGCACCTAATTTTGATACGGAGGGGAAGCCTTATAGTAATCGGGCAAAGGGTTTTTTTTAATGTTAGGTTTAGTGATGATGTTGGGATTTGGGAGGGTTCCATTGTGAAAAGGTCTTGTATCTTGTGTTTAAGGTGAAAGCAATTGTCGGTTTTGTGGCTGGATTTTTGGTGGTAGTGGCAATATTCATTGAGGTTCCAAGTGGGAGGTATGGGATTAGGCATAGGTGTAGGGTTTAGAGGTTTGATGAATCCCTTGGAGGATAAGTTTTCATATGCTTGTGTGAGGATCATTCCTAGGATGGAGAATTCTCAACGAGCTTTCTTTGGGTAGGCTAGTGTTTATTGAGGTGTGATGGCGTTTACATTTACGAGATTGGGTGCTTTAGTGGTGGTTATTGCCCCTCCATATGTTTTCTTGGTTGGAGGCTTGCTTTCCCTTTTCTCCAATTGCCCATTATTGAGAGCATCTTCGATTGTTTTCCCACAATCACATAGTTCTCCAAATAAGCTAATAAGCGATGACAAAAGCCTGTTATTATAAACTGGAAGTAAGTTCTTAATGATCATGTTGATTTGGTCTTTCTCATTTGGCCTATTGACCAATCTAGATGCCTTGGTCTTCCATCTAGTCATGTATTCAGAAAATGTCTCCCCCACACGTTGTTTGGTAGTCTCCAAATCACTTAGAGTCACATCAATCATGGTGTTGAAGATGAATTGGTCTACAAACAACTCCACTAGTTCATTCCACACCTTAGTTTTGCTTGGATCAAGGTTATAGTACCACCTTGATGCGCCTCCTGTGAGTGAGAGGGGAAATGCATGCAAAGTTTGTTTCTCATTTAGCCCTTTCGTTTTAGCAATGCTTAGGTATCTTCTTATGTGTTGCTTTGGATCCCCAGTCCCATCAAATTTTTCCACAGTGGAGATCTTGAACTTGGGAAGCAATGCAATAGGAGCTTTTGAACTTACTCCCCCCATGCTATAGAGGTAATCATCCATTCCTTGCGCCCTATCGAAGGCAAGTAGCATATTCTCCATCTTTTCCCTCATAGCTACGGTTTCTATGGTGAGCTTTTCAAATTGCTTATTCCTTTCATATTCCGCTTTGTCCTTTTCATCCCATTCCTCCACTTCCTCCTCGTCATCATGGATTTCCAAATGTGCAGATTTCTTAAGCTTAGATTCCTCCAACCTAGTGAGGTGCCCTCCCATTTTCCTAAGGGCTTCTCCATGTTCATCCAAGGCTTTAAGGATCTTTTGTGCCATTGAATCCTCCACAGAAGTAGTCATTGTTTCTTGAAAGGTTGCTTCCTCTTCTTGGTCTGTGTCCTCAATCTTGATCAAGTGCCTTCCTTTCTCTCAATTCCAAATGGGAGTGGGAACGTGTTTTCTTGGCTTTGATGGTGCAATGATGCCTAAAAAAGAAGCCCCATTTTCATTAAGTTCGTGTCCCAATTAAAGGTTCCTTTTACTTTTAGATGTTCATGGAAAATTCTTAAGCTCAATTTAATGAAGGCCCAATTACAATGTCACTCCCTTCCCTCTCATGGATTCTTGCCCCTTGTTTCATTGCGCTTTGGTCCATTTACAATGAAGCTCTCATCTTACTCTCATGGGCTTTCGTTAGAATGTACTTAGGAATTTTCCAACCCTTTGTCTCAAACTTGGACTTACAATGTATTCATCACTTTGGGCTTTTCATTCATTATTTCACTTTTTTTATTATTTTTAAATGGCCCTCTAGCTAGAATATATTGTAGCCTTCCTCTCAAAGTCCATGAAATTCTCATCATTTTAGGCCTAGGCTGTTGGTAAATTTGGTTTTGTATCTCATACAAAACACACAGCGGAAGCAACAAACAAGGATCTATTTCATTCATGATTGATAACTTGCACTATATAAATTTCAGAATTTAAGAACAAGATAGCATACCTTGGTGCGGTGAAATTCAAAACAAAAGATTATAAGTACTTGGGAATACTTTTAATCTTCACTCCAATTTCACTTTACGCCCAAGAAGTGTGGTCTCTCAATCAGTTTCCAAGGGAGAATAATTAAGTGGTTTCACTCGCACATACACACCACTTCACAATGGTGTCTCACTTTTTTCTCTCATGAAAAAATTCTGTATGTTTCTCCCTTTTATAACTAACTGATTATCTAATTGGGCTGGCTTATTGGGCCTTTCCAATTGGGCTTTAGTGTGTGGCTTGGAGTGGGACCAAAAGGGACCAATAAGACACTAGCTCCAATGGGCCTTGGGTTTTTCTGTTAACTCTTGACAGGTCCAAAGCTACCATTAATTATATTTAATACCACTATATAAATATAATTGCACTCTAGGCCTTATTAATTAATTATATCCCAAGACTTTATTATACATGCAACCCCTTCATAAAATATTCGTAGTAATACAAAGTGATGAATGTTGACTGCCACTTTGTAAATTACTATATCTTAATCCTTGAGTACCCGGTTTAATCCTTTTAATTATTCATTATATATTTATGAAATCCAATTTCATAAATATATACTTTAGTAATTTCTTACCAAAGTGGTTAGGCCTAACTCTCTGAATAACTAAACTCATTAAACTTATCTCAAGGGAATATTTTATATCTCCGTTAAGAGACTATGAATTCCATCTTGAGAATATATGTTCCATCAACACTAAATGTGGTTGCCCAACATACTTAGGTTTTGACTGTTACTTTAGATCTCACTCCTAATATATCAAAGCAACCTATATTTCATGATCAGGTCCATTATTCTCTCAGGATTAAGAGTTCATGCAAATATAAGTCGTGAGATTTATTATTCAATTGACAGTCGTTAAGAGAATAATAAATCTCACAGCGGTCCAATTCAATATGTCTTAACTCTTAAAACATATTAACACATCAACTAGAAGTCTCCACTTCCATGATCAAGAGAAATCATCTTAGTTGATATGTTATAGTCTTCGAAGATGAAATGCCCAATTTCATCACCGACTACGAACTAAAATTCTGAGTTTACAAAGAACTTGTAACTTATATCTTCTGTGACTAAATCACATAAATCACATACTATGCATCTCATGGACTAAATGATAATGTCCGAATATTCATGTTACCATTATTTTAGGTAATAATAAAACAACTTTATTAATTACAATATTAAATCATACATCATGTCATACATAATGTCATACATAATATCATTCATAGCATCATACAATAGGATTTAAGGGCACTAATCCCAACATAGGCATGCAACAAGGAGGTCCAAGATTAGGAAAATTCATATTGGCTTTGTAGGATTTTGGATGCTAAGTCCATAACATATTTGTTACCTTAGGTCCAAAGTCCTTTTTATTTTTCAAAAGGGCTTTTTCCACTTGGGCCAATGATAGCAATTAGGCTATGGTCTTATGAACCTTTCAAGTTAAGATATACCTTCGGATTTAGGGACAAGCCTCTTATATGTGAGAACTTCTTTTCCTTTATCCCATGCATCATAGGGTATACCATAACTTTAGGTTCATCCCTTTTGTTAGGACATATGTGATTCACTTGTTAGGAACAAATGTCACTACTTTATGTAATTGGCTAACCCTTTGACAAAATGCACTTTACTTGTATTTGGGTAGATCTAGGATGTGTTTAATACTTCAAGAAACTTTGTTTCAAGATCAAGTGTTGAAGCCATGCAAGTCTGTCCAAGAAACAAGCTGAAGAAGTGTCTGTCATTAAATCTCGACAGCTAACTCGACAGCTTGCCATCTATCGAGTTTGAAGAGCTGTTCAGCCCCATGGCTCAACAGTAGCTCAACAGATAGGGTATTTGTCGAGGTTTATGAAAAATAGAATTTAAGTTCTGTTTTGACTCTAATTCTTGATTATGTGTTTGGGCTTTCTTTTCTCACAACCCTGACATATAAAAGGATTATTTTAAGGGTCGCCAAAGGTGGAACAAGTTGCACAAGTGTTGAGCATAGTTTGTTCAAGCAAATTGTGACCGGAGACAGAATTTGCCCAAATTCATTGTTCTTGTGAAGAAGTTGTTGTGTTTGTACACTGTAGGGTTTTGTAACCAAGCATCTTCTTGATCTTCATCACCTAGATGAACTGAAGAACTTTGCAGCCAACAACCTTCTCTAGTTGGTGTTTGAAGTCGTGTACTGGGATCTGCGCAATTGGTTAGTCACATATTGGGAGTCGCGCATTGAAAGGAGAAATTGTCACTACAGAACAAGTCCAATTAGGTATTGGGGTAAAGGTTCAACTGTAGGTTGGTATAAGGTACTAGGATTCCTTTACTTGTAACCGCTTGTTGTGATAATAGTGAAATTTCGAGAGTGGTGACCTTAAAATCACTCGGTGGGGTTTTTGCAGTGTTGGTTTTCCCCACTTGTAAACAAATCACCGTGTCATTTAATTTCCATTGCATACTTAGTTTATTGGTGATTTGTTTGTGCTACCATGCGTTTACATGTTAATTTAATTAATTAATAAACTTGGCTAATTAATCAATTAATCTATCACAAGGGATCAATTCGTTTTTGGCCTATCAAGTGGTATCAGAGCAGGCACACTCTGATTAGGGTTAATCTTTGCTATGTTGATCCATTGACCCCTGTTTGTCATGGAAAGAGAATAGTCTCTTATTGTACCTCCTTTATTTGATGGCACTAACTATGCATACCGGAAAGTATACATGAGAGCTTTCTTGCAATCTTTAAATGAGAAGGTGTGGCAAGCTGTTAAGATAGGCTAGACCAAGCCAAAGGAAGCACCAGCTGTAACATCCCGTCAGTTTAAAAAAAAAAAAAATGTAAAGTCAGCATTTTTTTATGGACCATGTGTGCCCCCACCTAACCCCACTCCCCACCACTCATTTTCACCCACCTCTCTTCTCTCTTTTGGCCGGCTCCCTCTTTTCTTTCTTTCATTTTCTTTCTTTTCTCTTTACTGAAACACACACACACTCACTTCCACACTCACCCGCCAGCCTCCACTCCAAACCACACCATCTCACCATCATTTTTCCGGCAAGATCACCGGAAAAATACTTAGGAACCCCAAAGCATCTTCATCATTTTATTTGAGGTAAAAATTTCTCATCTTTTTGGTGGGTTTTACACTTTTGCTTGAGATTATTTTTATCTAAGCTTTAATAATGATACTCATGTGATTTATGAGCATTGGAAGTGATATTTATGTGTTTTTATGTATGGGTTTTGTATTGGTGGAATTATTTGATGAATGGGTATCTACTTTGTGCTATTGATGACTACTTAAGGTTTATATATGGTGGAAAATTTAGGGGTTTTAAGTTATAACATGTGATGGTTGGTAAATTTAATTTTTCCATTGCCATTGGGTTTATTTGGAGTTAGTTGAAGTTCTAAATTTCTTATCTTGGAGGATATATTGATTTTGCTTTCATGGGTCTCTTAATGATGTAGTGTAAATTTTATGGAAGCTAGTCATAATGTTGGAGATGATATTAAATGGGTTAACTTTGTAAATTGGAGTTTATGCCTTGTTAATCAATTTGTTGAGAAACTTTGGAAGTGAGATATATTATTAATGAGGTTAAATACTAGGTTTGCCTAAGTAAGTGATTATTTTGGCAATTCCTAAATTGTGGTTAGATGCAATTTCAAGCTCTATACTTATTGTGATAGGTTTACTTGATATTGTTTAGGTTCTAGCTAATCTCCTTGGAGCTTGGAGAATTAGGCTTTTGCGGTTGCGAGGTAAGTAGCTTTTTAATGGGATTTTGAAAAATAACCATGTTATATAAATGTTTTTGGGTTAGACACGCTTTTGGAAACTACCTATGGAAATTATACTTTCCTAAAACTATTGTGTCGTAACCTTAATATATATATATATATATATATATATATATATATGAAAATGCATCATATTTGGTATTGCATTTGGGGAAATGCATGAAATTGTTGATATGGATAAATGAGCATCTTTTATTTAATCTTGATAAGAAAATCTTGGATTTTATAGTGTATTGGAATATTTAAGATGCTTATCTTGTCTTAGTACTTGGGAAATTGATAGAAAATCTTTTTGACAAGAATGAAGTTGAAAACCTTACAAACTTTGTAGAAGTTAGATTATTTAAGGTTTTCTGTAACTACTTGGATATGAACTATGTATTTCAAAGTAATATAACCTGTGAGCCTATGTGGTTTTAGCACCATGCCATGTGTGTTTACCTGATGATCACCCGATTTAGTTTTCGTGGTCTTTGTGACAACAAAATCAAGTCTAGGTCAGTGCCCTTTCACTTTGGATGACGCGTTCTTCCCTGCTGTCCATGGGGGGAAGAGGATTCCTTGATTATGTGTGGGTGAGGCTGAGGCTGCTGCCCATGGGGCCAAGAGACCACATGCAAGAGAGGTCCTATTTGACACACTTTCTTTGCTGCCCATGGGGGGAGAGAAAAACCTTAAGGGTATGGGTGAGGCTGCTATCCATGGGGCCAAGAGTCTGCATACCAGAGAGGATAATATCGTGCCAGTTGTGAATGGGTGGATCCCCTGACCGGTTTATGTGGTAGTATGGTATATTTGAGATAAATTACCATATGTTAGATATTATGGCTTGGAAAATTATATTGTTGATGCTCACAGATTATAGTATATGGTTTCAAGATATTTACTTTAAGGAACTGGTATTTCATTATTAAATCATTCTTGTCATATTATTATTATTATAGTAGATGGAACTTGCATTTCCCCCACCCCCATTAAATATGCTACTTACTGGGCTCTGTCTCATTCCATTATTTTGTAATCTTTTCAGAGTAGGCAATAGTCTTTTGAGACAGCTTTTTGGTGGCTAATAGTAGTTAGACTAACTGCTGATGGAGGCTGAACTTTTGTAATGGGTTTATTAGATGGTGTACATCTTAGAATAGGCTTGACTCATTATTTTGTATATTAAAGTGGTTGTGACGTTATTTCCACTGATGGGACAAGCTGATGATATGTAATTAAAATTCAGACCTCTATTCTTTTGTGGCCAATGGTCATTGTAATTATTGCTTAGAGCTCTGACTTACTTTGAGAGTATATTCAATGAAATTATTATGATAATTCTTGATGTTAGTACTTGATATGATTTTTGTGGATTAAATTGTCAAAAAGGAAAGTTTACAGGTTCTTTGTGATGTCTTTTTCATGCCTTGGACCCTTTGGGGTTTGGGGTGTGACAGTTATGGTATCAGAGTTTAGGTTATGATTTTGTAGACTTTGAAAATAGGAATTGATTTTGATCAAAGTCAGAGCATTAGGGGTTTAATGAATTCTTTATTTTGTTCCTTTGTTTCAGCTTCCACCTGCTATTCCTTTTTCCTTATCTATCTTTTCTATGTTAACCTTCTATGTTGCCTTGTGATTTACTTGCTTGTTTCTTGGGTATAGGTATAAGTACTTTGGTACACTATGCCTCCTAAAAAGAAAGCACGTAAAGTAAGGCATGTGGATGAGGTTACAGCTCCAGAGCATGGCCATAGGCAACACCAAGAGCGTGAGAGATCTGTCACTTTTGATGGTGGTGAGATTGATGAGGTGGTAGTGGCAGACAGGATTTATGCTAGGATTGCTAGGGCAATCCAGGGTGGTGAACGTAGGAGGGAGGATTTCCTTTTCGGGGAGTTCCGTAAGCAAAATCCTCCAACTTTTGATGGGGGACCTGATCATATGGCAGTAGAGAATTGGCTGCTAAAGATGGAGAAATTACTGAGAGCCCTTGAATGTACAGATGGTGTTGTATGCCACTTATGCTCTTCATGGTCTTGCTGATAAATGGTGTGGTCAAGCACTAAGCCATTGTTGGAGACGGAGTTGGGAAGGGACACTCCCATTACTTGGGAGAAGTTTAAGGAAGTTTTCAATAGGACATACTTCCCCGATGTAGTGAGGGACCATAAGGCAAGAGAATTTTCTGATTTGATTCAGGGGGCTATGACAATGGAGGAGTATGTTGCTAAGTTTGTTTAGCTCTCTCGTTTTGCTTCTTACTTGATTCTGGATGAGTCCAAGAAAGTGAAAAAGTTTCAAGAAGGCCTCAATGATAGGATTTGCCCTCTCATTATAGCCTCTGGAGCGGATACTTTTACTAAGGCTATGAAGCAAGCAATGAGTCTTGAAGAAGACTCTAAGTACAACCCTAGTTCCAAGGAGAGTGAAAAAGAGCAAGGGCCCTTTAATTCTCAACATGGTAAGGGTCAAGGACATAAGAAAGGATTCTTTAAAAACTCGGGTAATAGAGGACAATCCTTTAGGCATAGCAAGAATGCCTATCCTCAGTCTGGTGACAAGAAGTCTTGCTCTCATTGTGGTAAACTTCATGATGGTCAAAATTGTGATGGGGTCAAGATTTGTTTTGCTTGTAAGCAACCCGGACACTTTGCTAGAGATTGCCCAAGTTCTAAGGGCTCGGGTTCCTCTTCCATATCTTAGGTTTCAAAGGGTAATGACAATGGGAAGAAGATGCAAGGTAGAGTGTATGCCTTGACTACTCAGGATGCTTAGGCCACGGATACAGTGGTGGCAGGTATACTTCCTTTGTTCTCTGCACATGCTAAAGTTCTTTTTGATCCTGGTTCTACGCATTCTTTTGTTTCTTGTGCATTTGCTAAAAATCATGACAAGAGCCCTGAACTACTTGATTTTGAGTTATCGGTTTCTACCCCTGTTGGTGATACTTTAATGACTAATCTTGTGCTTAAGTCTTGCATTATTTGTATTGAGGGTAGAGAGTTATTGGCTGATTTGGTGTTGTTAGATATGCATGATTTTGATGTCATTTTGGGCATGGATTGGTTGGCTTCTTACCATGCTAGTATGCATTGTTTTGAGAAAGAGGTGGTGTTTAGGCCTCCAGGTGAATCAAAACTTTTATTTAAGGCTTCATGTTTGCCTTTTATGCCTCATGTGATATCATGCATTCAAGCAAACCACTTGCTTAGAAAGGGATGCCAAGGATTCCTTGCTAGTGTAGTGGATTCACAAAGTGGAGAATTGGAGATAGGAGACATTCCCATTGTGAGGGAATTTTCGGATGTTTTTCCTGATGATCTACCTGGGTTGCCCCCGGATCGTGAGATTGAGTTCTCTATTGATCTTTTTCCTGGCACTGCACCTATTTCTAAGGCACCATATAGAATGGCACCCACAGAGTTGAAAGAACTAAAGGAGCAATTGGTAGAACTGTTGGATAAAGGGTTTATTCGCCCTAGTGCCTCGCCTTGGGGAGCTCCAGTTTTATTTGTCAAGAAGAAGGATGGGTCTATGAGGTTATGTATTGATTACCGTGAGCTTAATATAGTCACCATAAAGAATAAATATCCTTTGCCTCGTATTGATGACCTATTTGATCAATTGCAAGGAGCACAAGTTTTTCCTAAGATTGATCTTCGTTCTGGTTATCACCAGTTGAAGATTAAGGGTGAGGATATACCAAAGACGGCCTTTCGGACTAGATATGGTCATTATGAATTTTTGGTGATGCCGTTTGGATTAACTAATGCCCCTGCTGCTTTTATGGATTTGATGAATAGGGTATTTCATGAGTACTTGGATCGATTTGTCATTGTGTTTATTGATGATATTTTGATTTATTCTAAGAGTCAAGAAGAGCATGAAGAACACTTGAGGATTGTTTTATAGATTCTAAGGCTAAGCTGAAGAAGTGTGAATTCTGGTTGAATCAAGTAGTGTTCTTAGGTCATGTGATATCTAATGATGGAATTACAGTGGATCCTAATAAGATAGAAGCAGTGGTTAATTGGGATAGGCCTACAAATGTAAGTGAGGTTAGAAGTTTCTTGGGCCTTGCTGGTTACTATAGAAGATTTATAGAGGGATTTTCCTGCATTGCAGCTCCTTTGACACAATTAACTCGGAAGAATGTTAAATTTGAGTGGAAGGAAGAATGTGAGAAAAACTTCCAAGAGCTAAAGCGGAGATTGGTCACAGCTCCAGTGTTAACTATCCCTTCAGGTACTAGGGGTTTTGTCATTTATAGTGATGCTTCTCATAAGAGACTTGGTTGTGTGTTGATGCAAAATGGGAAGGTTGTAGCTTATGCCTCTCGTCAGTTGAAAAATTACCCCACTCACCACTTGGAGTTGGCTGCATTTGTTTTTGCTTTGAAAATTTGGAGACATTATTTGTATGGGGAAAGATGCGAGATTTTCACTGATCATAAAAGTTTAAAGTATTTCTTTACCCAGAAGGAGTTAAATATAAGGCAACGAAGATGGTTGGAATTGGTTAAGGATTATGATTGCTCTATTAACTATCATCCTGGTAAGGCTAATGTTGTAGCTGATGCACTTAGTAGAAAGCCTTCAAGTTTTTCAGCTGCTTTGCTAACCACTCAAGAGGAAATTATTTAGGATCTTGAAAGGATGGAGATTGAGGTTGTTATGGGCCATTCTAAGGCCTACCTGGCTAGTTTGAGTGTTCAACCAACTTTGGTGGAAAGAATTAAATTGTCACAAGCTGATGACCCACGTTTAAAGAAAATCATGGATGAGGTGCATAGTGGAAAGAAATACGAATTTTCTATCTCTGAGGATGGTGCTTTAAGATTTGGGAATAGACTTTGTGTGCCAAAGGATCCATTGATTAAAAAGAAGATTCTAGAGGAGGCTCACTATTCCCCATATACAATACATCCGGGTAGTACAAAGATGTACCATGGTCTTCGTGAAAACTTTTGGTGGAATAATATGAAAAGGGAGATTGCCCACTTTGTAGAGCAATGTTTGACTTGTCAGCAGGTTAAGGTGTTGCACCAACGACCCTCGGGTTTGTTGCAACCACTTCCTATTCCCCAATGGAAGCGGGAGAAAATCATTATGGATTTTGTTTCAGGATTGCCGAGATCTCCTAAGGGTCATGATGCTATTTTGGGTGATTGTTGATAGAATGACAAAAACAGCTCATTTTCTCCCTATTCGGATGAACTACTCCCTTGATCGATTGGCTCAGCTCTATGTTGATGAGATTGTGAGAATTCATGGGGTACCTGCTTCTATTGTTTCAGATAGAGATCCAAGGTTTACTTCACATTTTTGGGGTGGTGTGCAAAAGGCCTTGGGTACTAGATTGGATTTTAGCATAGCTTGCCACCCTCAGACAGATGGACAATCTGAAAGGACTATTCAAACTCTAGAAGATATGTTGAGAGCATGTGTTTTGGATTTTAAAGGGAGTTGGGCTGATCACTTACCTATAGTAGAGTTTGCTTACAATAATAGTTACCATTCAAGTATTAAAGCAGCACCATATGAGGCTTTGTATGGGAGAAAGTGTAGATCCCCAATTTGTTGGGATGAGGTGGGAGAACGAAAAATCTTGGGGCCAGAGATTATTTAGAGGACTTGTGAAAAGGTAAATATGATTCGTAATCGACTACGAGTAGCCCAAAGTAGACAAAAGAGTTATTATGACATTAAAAGGAAGGCTTTGGAACTTGAAATTGGAGATAAAGTTTTCCTACGAGTTGCACCTATGAAAGGGGTTATGAGATTTGGCAAAAAGGGTAAGTTAAGCCCTAGGTTTGTAGGGCCTTTTGAGGTCTTGGAGAGAGTGGGCGAAGTTGCATATAGAATTGCCCTACCACTGGCATTGTTAGGAGTTCATAATGTTTTCCATGAGTCTATGTTAAGGAAATACATTCCTAATCCTTCACATATTTTGAGTTATAAGCCTCTTCAGATTAGAGATGATTTATCATATGAAGAAATTCCGGTAGAGATTTTGGACCGTAAGGAGTAAGTGTTACGCAATAGAACAATACCTTGGGTAAAGGTTCTTTGGAAGAATCATTCGGCGAAAGAGGCATCTTGGGAGCGTAAGGATGATATGTTGTCAAGATACCCAAGCCTTTTTCAAGATCAAGGTACGTAAAATTTCGAGGACGAAATTTTTATAAGAAGGGAAGATTGTAACATCCCGTCAGTTTAAAATAAATAAAAAATAAAAAAAATGTAAAGTCAGCATTTTTTTGTGGACCACGTGTGCCCCCACCTAACCCCACTCCCCACCGCTCATTTCCACCCGCCTCTCTTCTCTCTTTTGGCTAGCTCCCTCTTTTCTTTCTTTTCTCTATACTGAAACACACACACACACTCATTCCCACACTCACCCGCCGGCCTCCACTCCAAACCACACCATCTCACCGTCATTTTTTAGGTAAGATCACCGGAAAAATACTTAGGAACCCTAAAGCATCTTCATTATTTTATTTGAGGTAAAAATTTCTCATCTTTTTGGTGGGTTTTACTTTGAGAGTATATTCAATGAAATTATTATGATAATTCTTGATGTTAGTACTTGATATGATTTTTGTGGATTAAATTGTCAAAAAGGAAAGTTTATAGGTTCTTTAAGATGTCTTTTTCATGCCTTGGACCCTTTGGGGTTTGGGCTGTGAAACCAGCCGATTGGGATGATGCCAAGATCAAGGCGGCAAACTTCAATAGCAGGGCATTGAATGCCTTATTCAGTGCTGTCACAAATGAGGAGTTCAAGAACATATCCTCTAGTGAAACTGCAAAGGAAGCATGGACCATCCTCCAAATAACCTATGAGGGAACCAAGGCTATCAAGGATTCGAAGCTATAGAGGCTCACTACAAGCTTCAAAGAGTTTAAGATGGAGGAGGATGAGTCGTTTGATGAATTCTATGCCAAACTTAAGGACATAGTTAACTTAGCTTTCAATCTTGGGGAAACCATTCTGTTAGGACATATGTGATTCACTTGTTAGGAACATATGTCACTATTTTATGTAATTGGCTAATCCTTTGACAAAAGCACTTTACTTGTAATTGGGTAGATCTAGGTATTTCTAATACTTCAAGAAACTGTGTTTCAAGATCAAGTGTTGAAGTCATTAAGTCTGTCTAAGAAACAAGTTGAGAAGTGCAAGTTCATTAAAGCTCGACAGCTAGCATGTGTCGAAGTTTAAGAAGATGTTCAGCCCGTGTGCTTGACACCTGCTCGACAGCTGATCGACACCTCCTATCTATCAAGGTTTAAGAAAGAAACAGAAATTCAGATTTGTTTTCTTGGAATCCATGGATGTGTCTTTGAGACTTCTTTTCTCCTAACCCTAGATATATAAAAGGATTGTTTTAAAGGCCTTCAAAGAGTTCACAAGTTGCACAAGCATTGAGAAAATTCTGTTTAAGCAAATTGTGACCGAAGACAAATTTTTGCCCTAGTTCATCTTCTTGATCTTCATCGTTGGGATGAACTGAAGAACTTTGCAGCCAACCACCTTCTCTAGTTGGTGATTGAAGTCGCGTACTGGGATTCGCACAATTAGTTAGTCACGTACTTGGGAGTCGTGCATTAAAAGGAGAAATTGTCACTATAGAACAAGTCCAATTGGGTATTGGGGTAAGGGTTCAACTCTATGTTGGTATAAGGTACTGGGATTCCTTTACTTATAACCGCTTGTTGTGATAATAGTGGAATTTTGGGAGTGGTGACCTTAAAATCACTCGGTGGGGTTTTTGCCTCGGTGGTTTTCCCCATTTAGTTATTTGGTGATTTGTTTGTGCTACCATGCGTTTGCATGTTAATTTGATTAATTAATAAACTTGGCTAATTAATGAATTTATTCATCACAATAGGTCAATACATTTTTGGCCTATCACATTCCTGAACCCAAGATTGTGAGAAAGGTGCTCAGATCTCTACTTGAGAGATTCCATGCCAAGATCACTGTGATTGAGGAATCAAAGGATATTGATAAGATTCCTTTGACAAAGCTGTTTAGTAATCTATAGACTTACGAGCTAGGGTTAACAAGAATTGGGAAGTCAGGCAAGAGCAAGAGCATGGCTTTGAAGGCCAAGAGCAATGATACCGATGAGTCTTCAGACGATGAAGATTCTAAGATGAAGTCTTGCATTACAAGGCAATTCAAGAAGTTCGTGAAGAATGCCAATGGGAAGGGCTTTGACAAGGACCATAGGCAATCCAGTTCTTCTCAGTTCAAGAGCTTGAAGATTGATCAAATTCGAAGTGATCATGGTAAATAATTTGAAAACTCATATATGGAGTCCTTTTGCACAAGATTAGGTATATCTCAAGAATTCTTTGCTCTTATTACTCCTCAGCAGAATGATGTAGTAGAAAGAAAGAACAGGGTTATTCAGGAGATGGCCAGAGCCATGTTGCATAACAAGGATGTGGATAGAAACTTGTGGGGAGAAGCCGTTAACACTGCATGTCATACAGTCAATAGGGTGTACTTTAGACCCAGTAAAAAGAAGACTCCACATGAGTTATGGAAAGGAAGGAAGCCAAATGTGAAGTATTTCAGAATCTTTGGAAGTACTTGTTTCATCCTCAAGGATAGAGAGAATGTGGGAAAGTTTGACTCTCGAAGTGATGAAGGAATATTTCAGGGCTACTCCTCTACAAGCAAGGCTTATCGGGTATACAACAAAAGAATTATGAAGGTAATGGAGAAAGTGAATGTTGTTATTGATGAGTCTTCAGATTCTGGTTCTGAGAAAGTTATTGAGGAATTCCCCAAAGAAATTCTTCCTCCTGAGCCTAAGGAAGTTCAAGAAATCGTTGAACAAGAACTTGCATCTCCAAGTACTCCCGGTACTCTAAGTGTTGTGGAAGATTCTGCAGATATACCCACCTCACCAGATTCTGAATCCCATGAGGAGAAAGGACCTTCCTCCAGGATTAAATCAAATCATCCTCCAGAAGTTATTGTGGGAAACATGAATGAACTCACATTAAGGAAACGTACAGTTGATAAATGTGTTGCTAACTTTGTGTCTTATTCTTGTTATTTGTCATAAGTTGAACCCACTAAAGTTGAGGAAGCTCTTTAAGATGAAAGTTGGGTCGAAGCAATGCATGATGAACTACTTCAATTTCAGAGGAATGATGTCTGGACTTTAGTACCTAGAATAGAAGGTGAGCACATCATCGGTACAAAATGGATATTCCGCAATATGACTGATGAGGAGGGCAATGCGATCCATAACAAGGCTAGGCTTGTAGCTCAAGGATACTCACAAATGGAAGGAGTAGAGTATGATGAAACATTTGCCCCAGTTGCTCGTATGGAGTCCATCAGAATTCTCCTAGCTCTTGCAAGTCACTTAAAATTCAAGCTTTACCAAATGGATGTAAAGACTGCTTTCTTGAATGGACTACTTAAAGAGAATGTCTATGTAGCTCAACCAAAAGGATTCATTGATCCACACTTTCTGGATCATGTGTTGTATCTCAAGAAGGCACTTCATGGGTTGAAGCAAGCCCCTAGAGCTTAGTATAATCAACACACACAATACTTGGTGTCACATGGGTTCACAAGAGGAAAAGTTGATCAGACTCTCTTTATAAAAAGGGAAGCTGGCGAGTTGATAGTTGCTCAAGTCTATGTTGATGATATCATCTTTGGGTCGACTAAGGATGAATTTGCTCATGGCTTCTCAAACCTTATGCAAATCGAGTTCGAGATAAGTATGATTGGAGACCTGACTCACTTCCTTGGATTGCAAATTCGTCAACAAGATTCAAGTATATTCCTTTCTTAATTTAAATATTCTAAAAATCTTGTGAAAAAGTTTGGTTTAGAATCTGCTAGTTTTGTCAGAACCCCTATGAATCAAAATGTTAAACTCACTGTTGACTTGTTAGGTAAAAGTGTTGATTCATCTCTTTATAGAAGCATGATAGGTAGCCTTCTTTACCTTACTGCTAGTAGACCTAACATTAGTTACAGTGTGGGAGTGTGTGCTAGATATCAAGCTAATCCCAAGGAGTCTCATATGATTGCTTTAAAAAGAATCATAAAATATGTCAAAACCACCGCCGACTTTGGTGTGTGGTATAGAAGGACACAAATGATGCCTTAACTGGATACTCTGATGCTGATAGGGCTGGGAATGCTGATGATAGAAAAAGTACATCAGGGGGTTGTTTTTATGTGGGTAATAATCTTGTTTCCTGGATGAGCAAAAAGCAAAACTCCATCTCATTATCCATTGTAGAAGCTGAGTACATCGCTGCCGGTAGCTGTTGCACCCAACTCTTATGGATGCAAAAACTCCTCCATGATTATGGTATTTGTCAAGAGCATCTCACCATCTATTGTGACAATACCAGTGCCATCAACATCTCTAAGAATCCAGTTCAACATTCTTGAACCAAACACATAGAGATTCAACATCACTTCATTAGGGAGCTTGTTGAAGATGGTACTCTCACTCTTGAGTTTATTCACATCAATGATCAGAAGGCTAACTTGTTTAGAAAACCTCTTGGTAGCAAAAGTTTTGAATTCCTTCATCAAAACATTGGTGTTATCTCCATGGAATGATTTCTTTCTCTCCTCCTTCTTCCTCATGCATTTGCATCTAGTTTTATGCTTTGCTTTGCTTAACATGTTTTTGTTTGTTTTTAGTTTAGTTTTTTTTTTTTTCATATAAAAATAAAAAAAAATTGAAAAATAAGAAAAATGCAAAAATAGTGTGTTTTGTGTACATTGGTACTTGTGTACTTTGGATGGCCATTGAAACAAAGTGTTCTAAACTTTGTATCTCTTGTAGCTTAGATGAGCATTTCTATGCACAACTAAGCAAGTGAGCTTTGTGGCACGTGTTTGTAATGAGTAAGATTAAGTTATCTCTTGTACTTAACACTCGTATCACTCTTTTCAACGGGAAGGACTAGAAAATCCTAAGAGAATGGCATAAATAACCATCTCACCACTGTTGCTCGCCAATTATAAAATGACGTCTGTATGCTTCGGCATAGCAAAAGTGCAATGTCAATGACATATGTATGTTTCGGCATAGCAAAACTGCAATGTCAAAAGCTTAACATAATTGGGTATTTCTTTTTTATCTCTTATATGCCCATGCATGATTTGCTTAAAAAGAATATATGCAAAGAAAATAAAAGCAAAAAGAATCAAAATGCTTTAAATATGATTGCAAGCGTGCCTTCTAGGAGATGTGGGAGTTATAGGATGTACCTCGAAGGAGATGTGGGAGTTATAGGATGTACCTCGAAGGTGATAGTGTTGGTAAATCTGGTTTTGTATCTCATACAAAACACACAGCGGAAGCAACAAACAAGAATCTATTTCATTCATGATTGATAACTTGCACTATATAAATTTCAGAATTTAAGAACAAGATAGCGTACCTTGGTGCGGTGAAATTCAAAACAAAAGATTATAAGTACTTGAGAACACTTTTAATCTTCACTCCAATTCCACTTTACGCCCAAGAAGTGTGGTCTCTTAATCAGTTTCTAAGGGAGAATAATTGAGTGGCTTCACTCGCACATACACACCACTTCACAATGGTGTCTCATTCTAAAAAATTCTGTATGTTTCTCCCTTTATAACTAACTGATTATCTAATTGGGCTAGTCTATTGGGCCTTTCCAATTGGGCTTTAATGTGTGGCTTGGAGTGGGACCAAAAGGGACCAATAAGACACTAGCTCCAATGGGCCTTGGGCTTTTCTGTCAACTCTTGACAAGTTCAAAGTTACCATTAATTATATTTAATACCACTATATAAATATAATTGCACTCTAGGCCTTATTAATAAATTATATCCCAAGACTCTAATGATATCATATGACCCCTCCATGAAATATCCATAGTGAACAAAGTCATAAAGAACTGTCACTTTGTAAACAACTATTTTATCCTTGAGTACCTGGTTTAATCTTTTAGTTATTCACATTTATTGAAATCCAATTTCAATAAATATAAGTTTTAGTAACTCTTTACTAAAATGGGTGCCCTGAATAACCAGTTCCCATTAAACTTATCTCAAGGGGATATTTCGTGTCTCTATAAAAAGAGATTATGGATTCCATCTTGAGAATATGTGTTCCCTCAACACTACGTGTGGTTACCCAAAATACTAAGGTTTTGATCGTGAATATTAGATCTCACTCCTGATATATCAAAGTAACCTACATTTCATGATCGGGTTCACTATCCTCTCAGGATTAAGAGTCTATGAAATTAGAAGTCGTGAGATTAATTATTCAGGTGACAGTTGTTGATTGAATAATTAATCTCACAGCGGTCCAGTTCAATATGTCTTAACTCTTAAGACACATCAACACGTCAACTAGAAGTCTACACTTCCATGATCAAGACAAACCATCTTAGTTAATGTGTTATAGTCTTCGCAGATGAAATGCCCAATTTCATCACCGACTACGAACTATATTTTGAGTTTACAAAGAACTTGTGATTTATATCTTCTATGACTAAATCACATAAACCACATACAATGCATCTCAAGGACTATGATAATGTCCCATTAGTTCATAAATAGTCTCATATAATTAAATAACTTAATTATTTATAACATGCCAATAAATTGGATTTTAGGGCATAAATCCCAACAGATAGTCCCCATCAAACAGTTATGATTGTGTGTGAGTTAAAGTGATTTTCTCATATCTCAAATCGTCATAACATGTTGACACTTATATATAATCTTGCGATGTTTTTCACACATAACACGCATTATTCTTTGCTACTCTTGATACATGTGCAGGTACAATGTGATTTGGCCATCACAAGGTTTATATGTGTTAATGTATGCTCACTAAACTGTCTTGACTTGTTTTTGAAATATAAAATTGGTTAGACTTGTTGTGTGTGTGTGTGTGTGTTTTTGGGATCTTTGTGCTTAAAATTGTTGTTGTGAGATGATTTTGAGAGCTTAATATGTTGATTGGATCCTTGGTTGAGTTGCATGCTTGATTGCATTCATATCTGTGTTTTTCCCTTCTTGAAAAAACTGTTTTTAAGCAATCTCAACACCTCCTCGACACCTAGCTATCTGTCGAGCTCTTAAGCTGTTTCTTATCACAATCTCAACACATTCTCGATAGCTAGGTGGATCGATCAAGAAAGTTCCTGGATCCTCGATAGCTTGTCGACAGTTGGAGGATCGATCGAGTTTCTTTTCATGTGTCTATTGCTTGTACCTCGACAGCTGCATCTGTCGACGCCTTTTTGCTCGACACCTATCTCGACACCTCTATTTGTCAAGATTTACTGAACTACTATATATATGTTCTATGCGATTCGGTTTTCATTTCTCTCAATCTCTCTCTCGATAGTTTTGTCTCCTCACCTCCCAAATCACTCTCTCTCACTCCAAACCTCTTTCCCAAGTGATTTTCAAGCTTTCTCAAGGTTTTCTCTTCACTTGGTATGACTCTTTTCTCTCGTTTACATGCACTTCATGTTTTGAAACCTAGGTTTTGCTGTTTTTTGAAAATTTTGGGGTTTTTCAAAATTGATGAGTTATTGTTGAAATTTTGGGATGGGTTTTTGCTTAAATGAGTTTAAAATCTCATACATTGCATCACATAGGCATAATAATAGTTTTATCATGCATTTTGATGTGTGTAAATTGATTGTGTGCTAGTAGGATTAGATTAGGCTGAGCCCATGATGCAATTTCTTTTGCATGTCACATGTTCATGCATTCCCCATGCATACGTACTCTATTTTCAATATACTTGCTATATTTGAAATGTTTTGGGACTTTTTTTTATTGTCTCTCTCTCTCTCTCCCTGTCTTTTCTGTTTACGTCAGTCGTGTCTATAGCACCTAAACGTAAGTTAGCTCCGTCCCGAAACCCTCTTCGTTTTGGGGCATCATCTTCGTCTGATCCTACTCCTTCTTCTATTCGGTTCTATGATGAGGATGCCCAAAAGGACTTCTCGGAGAACTTTTCTTGACGAGGTGTTCATTCGGAACGCCGTGTCATTTTGGCAAACTTCACCGACACTAACCTACCTAATGTAATTCACAGTTGGGGTTGGGAGTCACTGTGTGACGTCCCAGTCACATGTCCTTTCGTGCTGATATAGGAGTTTTACTCCAACATGCATGGACTTGATTTTTCAGTACCTCTCTTTCATACTCGCGTTTGAGGTACGCATATTGTTGTCACACCACAGCTTGTTGCGGATGTGCTTCGTGTTCTAAGGGTAGAGCATCCTGACTACCTCGGATGTGAGCATTTGAGGACTGTGTCCAAAGATGAGATGATTTCTGCTTTCTGCGAGCGCCCTTCTGATTGGGGTGATCATCAGTTTACACCATGTAAGGCCTTTGCTAAAGGTCCTAGATTCATAAACATGGTGATGACTCTTATTTTGCACCCACTCTCTCACTATAACCCTATCACAGAGCCTTGTGCTCGAGTTTTGCTTTCTCTTCTTAAGCATCTCACTATAGACTTTCCTTCACATTTTATTCTTTCTATTATAGATGTGTATAGGGATACGACTACCCGTGATAAGCTCATTTTCCCTTCGGCTATCACGTGGATTTTATGCCATTTTTTTGTTCCTTTTCCCTCTTCCGATCACTTTTCTGTCATGTGTACCATAGATGCCACTACCGTTAAGCGTAGCGAGGCGCAGTTTAGGTCACGACAGTCGGATTCAATAACTCCTCCCTCCCGTTCGACTCCATCTCGATTTGCTCCATCCACATCCGCTCCCTCCTCTTCTATGAGCGATGTGTCACTTAGAGACATCATGGCACAATTTCAGTGCATGGATGCTCTCCTTGATACACTCTCTACAGAGCTATATCAGGTGAACGTTCGTGTTAGCTGTATTGCATGGCGGTAAGCGATCATGGGTGGCTTCACTTCTTAGGCTTCTCCTCCACGTCCTCCAGTGGCTTCTAATTCTGAGGCTGAGGATGATGATGATGATGTTGATGACGATGATTCTTTTGATGATGATGATGGAGATGCTAGCTCTACCGATAAGATGACTACTTGACACTCTTACCCTTTGTCACTCATGACAAAAAGGGGGAGTAGTTTTGGATATGAGAGTAGCCATTCTTAGGGGGAGAGTTAGTATAGGACATTTTTGTTAGGGGGAGTGTTGATTTTTGAGGGATGTAGTGAGGATTATTTGTATCTTTTTCTTTTCTTTCTATTTGAGATACATTGTTCTTGTACCTTAGGTCTTGTGAACATTATTGACATACATTGTACTTATTTTCTTTATATGTTGATGTATGTTTCTTTCACCTACCCTTACATGTGTTGTTTCTTTTCTCTCTTTATGCACATGCTTCTTATTACTTGTATGCAATCTATTATTTCTGTTTCACACAAAGATGGTTTGATGAGTTTTGTTTAAAGTGTTTCAGAAATACAGGTTGTCAAAGTCTACTTGCCATAAACTCTCTTCCTGCAAAGTTTTTCAAGAGTTTGTGTTAGGATAGATTTTATTGTATTCAACAAGTGAATATAAGTTGAGTGATTTATGACTTCTCTCATATGTTCATTTGTTTATTGTGGTTTTGTCACAGATTGCCAAATGGGGAGATTGTTAGGACATATGTGATTCACTTGTTAGGAACATATGTCACTACTTTATGTAATTGACTAATCCTTTGACAAAACGTACTTTACTTGTATTTGGGTAGATCTAGGATGTGTTTAATACTTCAAGAAGCTTTGTTTCAAGATCAAGTATTGAAGTCATGCAAGTCTATCCAAGAAACAAGTTGAAGAAATGCCTGTCATTAAATCTCGACAACTAGCCATCTATCGAGCTTGAAGAGCTGTTCAGCCCCGTGGCGCTATAGCAGCTCAATAGATAGGGTATCTATCAAGGTTTATGAAAAACAGAATTTCAGTTTTGTTTTGACTCTAATCCGTGATTATGTGTTTAGGCTTTCTTTTCTCACAACCCTAGACATATAAAAGGATTATTTTAAGGGCCATCAAAGGTGTAACAAGTTGCACAAGTGTTGAGCATAGTTTGTTTAAGCAAATTGTGGTCGGAGACAGAATTTGCCCTAGCTCATCGTTCTTGTGAAGAAGTTGTTGTGTTTGTACACTGTAGGGTTTTGTAACCAAGCATCTTCTTGATTTTCATCACCTGGATGAACTGAAGAACTTTGCAGCCAACAACCTTCTCTAGTTGGTGTTTAAAGTCACGTACTGGGATCCACGCAACTGGTTAGTCACGTACTGGGAGCCATGCATCAAAAGGAGAAATTGTCACTACAGAATAAGTCCAATTGGGTATTGGGGTAAGGGTTCAACTATAGGTTGGTATAAAGTACTGAGATTCCTTTACTTGTAACCGCTTATTGTGATAATAGTGGAATTTTGGGAGTGGTGACCTTAAAATCACCCGATGGGGTTTTTGTCGTGTTGGTTTTCCTCATTCGTAAACAAATCACCGTGTCATTTAATTTCTGCTGCTTTCTTAGTTTATTGGAGATTTGTTTATGCTACCATGCGTTTGCATGTTAATTTGATTAATTAATAAACTTGGCTAATTCATCAATTAATCAATTAATCTATCACAAGGGGTCAATTTGTTTTTGGCCTATCACCTTTCTTTTTTTACATCTTTCATTTGTTCTTTAGTATTAGGTGAACACATGATATACGATTGAACAAATAAGAGATATAAAAGGTATCCTTGGTGATAGGGTCTAGGATCTCTCTAGTGTGGGTAGGCTCCTTAAGGCTAAAGGGATAGATAAGTAGGTCACTCACAACTAGGTGGGCTATGATTCCAACTGAGGGCTTAAGTGGACCCCATAGTGGATTGGTAGCAAACCTTTAATGTACTCAAAGACCATTATAGGTGATGGCACTGATTATGAATTGGTGGGATGAATTTCGGAAGATTTGGGTTCGAATGGAGCCTTCCACCTTCCCACTCATCACCAACCGAGGTTAATGGACAAAAAAAAAAAAAAAAAAAAACAAGTGAATGCGTGTGCAACAAGTATTGAAAGAGTTTTTATTAAGGTTAAGAAACAAGACACATAGAAATTAAACTCATTATCCCCAGCAGAGTCGCCACTGTGGACACAAGGGGTTTTGGAGTCGCCACCTAGTTTTTACAATGGTCTAGGAACCATATATATAGTGTCCTCTTGAGGAAGGACCATTGATCTTACTACTAGAGTATGGGTTCGGAGTTCAGGTATGCTTTTGGGAAGGTGTTAGGCACCCAAGATCGCCCAACCCTAAGGTTGGCCTCTCATCATTGTGTCTTATCCCTTAACCTTATCAAAAACAATCTCAACACTTGTATCCTAAACTCACACACACACACTAGCAGGCATCTAACATACAATCATGACATCTTTATCCCTAAACAAGCATACTTATCTATCCATAAAGCAAAAGAGAACCAAACACACAAAAGAAACCCTAGCATTCATCTAGCATGTGAAAACCCTATCATGCATCTAAAGCAAGGCAACAACTTGATAAATATCAAAGAATTATATTGGGGACCTGAAGATTATATTGTTTGACCAAACACATTCATGTTCATCATTAAACCATGTTATCATACAATATGCATGTATATGTAAATGCATGACTTACCTTACTTACCTTTCAGCAAGACAACACCTATGTCATCGATGCATGGACATGTGAATGAATGGCATGGCATCAAAGAAAGAAAAAAAAAAAAAAAAAACCCTAATGTAAGCATGTTAAACATATAAGAGACACAAGTGCATATAAACATGTGAAAAAGGCTTTAAAAGAAAAGGGACAAAACATGTGAAACAAACAAAACAAACAAACAAGAAATCTGGATTAGGATTTCTAGGCAAGCACCTGCGTACGCAGCTAGAAGCCTGCGTACACAAGATTTAACCTGCGTATGCAAGCTTATGGCATGCGTGTGTGGGACTTAGATCCCTCACCTAGAAACACGAGATGGAAAACAGAGCACATGCAAGAAAACCTTAATTCTAACAACCTAGCATGGTCAGAACATAAACAGAACTATATACTAGCCTAGGCAAACATGCATAAACATAAACCAAACCAAAAACAAGATTAAAAAAAAGAAAAGAAAGATAGAAAATAAAAAGAAAAGCTAGAAAGAATAGCTAAAAGCAAAAAGCTCCTAGGCTTGATTTTCGACTGTTCCCCTTAGTTAAATCTACCACAATTCAATATAATAGTGACTAGCAACGCTAAACTAAAAGGATTGGGGCCAGAAAAGGTCTCAATCAAATAAAAATGACTTTCTATTTTCTAGTGATTTTTAGGTTTTTCCCGTGGGATTTCTGTGTGTTTTGAAAATGTACCATATAAGTCTTTATATAGTGGAAAAAATGGGGTTTGGAACGACTCCCAGACAATGTGTGATTCATTCCAAACCTCAACCATTATTGCAGAAAACTTGCCTTTCTTATGCTTCTAAAACCCTAGCTACGTATGCAGGAATGTGCCTGTGTACGCAAGCTTTGACCCACGTACGCAAGCTGAGGGTCACATTGGTCATTTTATTTCCAACAATAGATTTTTACGCATTTAAAAGGTTATATTTTCCATTTTAACACTCCTTAAGTCCCTTTAATATCTGATTGGGCTCTAAACTTTAGTCCTTCGAGTTTGAGTATGATTAAGGAACGGGGGCCCGAGTTGTAAGGTGTACAAAATGCAGTGTCTACACCATCATACCATGATCCTATCATCACTAGGTCTAATGCTAAAGAGATGTCTACTAGTGGCCCTTCCCCTATCAAGGAAAGCACTCATGAAATCGCTCTCCTAAAAGAGTGAATGGCGGAAATGATGTGCATGATGCAATAGCTGGTTGTAGGAGGGAACTAAGGATCGTCTAGTCCCACTCTAGAAGGCTCTGCACCCCATTTAAAAAATGAGAACTGGCCACCACCAGAGCCAAATCAAGACCAAACTACACCACCATTCACCCCAAAAGGGAATAACCAAGAAATGGATCCTTCTAAGGATAAGACCTCAAAGTTTGGTTATGGTTAGGTCAAAAGTCAAGTGGAGACCCTAATTGAGAAAATCTGTATCATAGAGGATTCTGGCACCCGAGAAAGTGTTGATCTAGACAGTCTGACCAATTTCCCTTAGGTCATTATGCCTTCCAAGTTCAAGACACCCGACTTCGTCAAGTATGATGGCACAGGAGATCCTTGCGCCCATTTATGAATATTGAGTAGGAAGATGGCACCCTATGGAGACAATCACCCGTTGCTCTGTCAGATTTTCCTTGATAGCTTGATTGGCCTTGCAGTCACCTGGTATATGAGATTGGAAAAGACCTCCAGTTGGAGAGAAATGACCAATGCATTCTTAGAGTATTACCAATTCAACACTGAGATAACACTTAACTACACAATTCTTCAGAGGACAGAAAATAAGAGTGGAGAATCTTTCCATGAGTATGCCTAAAGGTGGCACGAGCTAGCCACCCAAGTGCTTCCTCCTATGATGGAAGACAAGATGATCAAATGATTCATTGATAATGTTAAGCCTCCTTACTATAAGAAGATGATTAGTGACCAAGTCACTCACTTTGCAGGCCTGATTCCTATTAGGGAGCGAATTGATGAGCGTATTAGGAGCAAGAAGATAATCAATCTTGAGGCTTTGAATTCTATGATAGAATAATAGGTGAAAAAGGCAATAGGACGAAAATAGAAAGAAGCCAATGTTCATATGATTGACAAAGCACCTAAAGGGCCCAGGGGTGTTACTTCTGCTTATACGACCCCATATCGAGCATTCAATGAGAGGGGAAATTTACACTGTTACCCATGCCCATGGCAGAGCTTTATGCTTATCTGTTGGAGAAAAAGTTAGTGACTCCAATTTTCATGATACCCAGAGACAATCCTTCTCTACTCCATTTTGATCCATCTAAGAAATGTGAATACCATTTTGGGTGTGGTAAATGTACATGAACGCAGCGGAAAAATTAACGGATCTACTTCATTCAGAATTGATAACATGCATTAAGTAAGTTTCAGAATATAGAACAAGAGAGTGTACCTTGATGCGGTGAATTTCAAAACAAAGATCGAAGCACTTGGGAATACTTTTAATCTTCACTCCAATTCCACTATCGCCCAAGATGTGTGGACTCTCAATCGGTCACAAAGGGATTGGAGAGTGACTTACACTCACTTACACACCATTTCACAATGATGTTTCTCATACACAAAATTCTGTACGTTTTTCCCTTTGTATCTAACCAATTATCTAATTGGGCTGGCCTTTTGGGCCTTTCCAATTGGGTTTAAGTGTGTGGCTTGGAGTGGGACCAAAAGGGACCAATAAGACACTAGCTCCAAGGGCTTTGGGCTTTTCTGTCAACTCTTGACAAGTCCAAAGTTACCATTAATTATATTTAATACCACTATATAAATATAATTGCAC
Source organism: Quercus aquifolioides (assembly GCA_019022515.1). NCBI lineage: Eukaryota > Viridiplantae > Streptophyta > Magnoliopsida > Fagales > Fagaceae > Quercus > Quercus aquifolioides. The sequence goes on along the minus strand of CM032332.1, from coordinate 28,679,358 downwards.
TTTAGGCCTTATTAATAAATTATATCCCAAGACTTTATCATACATGCAACCCCTTCATAAAATATTCGTAGTAATACAAAGTCATGAAAGAAGACTGTCACTTTGTTGATTACTACATCTTAATCCTTGAGTACCCGGTTTAATCCTTTTAAGTTATTCACTCTATATTTATGAAATCCAATTTCATAAATATATATCCTTTAGTAATTTCTTACTAAAGTGGTTAGACCTAACTCTCTGAATAACTGAACCCATTAAACTTATCTCAAGGGAATATTTTATATCTTCGTTAAGAGATTATGAATTCCATCTTGAGAATAAATGTTCCATCAACACTAAATGTGGTTGCCCAACATACTGAGGTTTTGACCATTTATATAGATCTCACTCCTGATATATCAAAGCCACCTACACTTCATGATCAGGTCCATTATTCTCTCAGGATTAAGAGTTCATGCAAATATAAGTCGTGAGATTTATTATTCAATTGACAGTCATTAGGAGAATAATAAATCTCACAGCGGTCCAGTTCAATATGTCTTAACTCTTAAAACATACCAACATATCAACTAGAAGTCACCACTTCCATGATCAAGACAAATCATCTTAGCTGACATGTTATAGTCTTCGCAGATGAAATGCCCAATTTCATCACCGACTACGAACTAAAATTCTGAGTTTACAAAGAACCTGTGATTTATATCTTCTGTGACTTTTCACATAAATCATATACTATGGATCTCATGGACTATATGATAATGTCCAAATATTCATGTTACCAATACTTCAGATAATAATAAAACAACTTTATTAATCAGAATATTAAGTCATACATCATGTCAAACATAATGTCATACATAATGTCATATATAGCATCATAAAATAGGATTTAAGGGCACTAATCCCAACATTGGGGCCAAGGGACATACCCTAAAAGTGTGTGCCCATTTGAGACACTGAATCCAAGATCTCATGGCCAGGCCGAATGTCATCACTAACCCCTTGCCTCCTCACCAGGAAAGGAACGTGAATGCTATCTCTATAGTGGATGAGAGAATCCCTGATTTCTCATCCCCTTCATTCCCTTGGAAAGCCATACTGCGGGCCCTAGCCCAAGAAAGTCATATTGTTCTTAAGAACATAGAAGTTCTGAGTTTTGCTTGGGGAGTCTGTTAATTCTATGATAGTGGGGACCAACATGCCCTATTTGATTGTAGAATGCTCCGAGCATAAGTTCAGAGTCTAGCCTACCATGGTATCATCATGATCGAGAGAGAATCTGTGCAAAGGAGCAATTGTATGGCAGCCAGCTTATGCCCTCTGAACACCTAAGCGAGAACTATCCACAGTGCTATGTCAATAGGTTCAAGGAAGGATTGGGACGAATACATGCAAGGGTGCTTACGTAGTATTCCTCCAGCTCCTTTGACTTCAGTCATTATTGAAAAGATTACAAAATCACCTATGGATTTTGGGGCACTAGCTCCAAAGAAAGGACAAGCCATGCCAGCCATCAAAGGCTTTACTCCTCTAGTCTTGGTATTACCTGCAGTCGAGGAGCCATCTCCAAGATTTATCCAGAAGGGAACCTATGTCGTCCCTGCCATTCGAGGTTTCGATCCTTTAATTCTATTAAAGCCTATGCAAGGAATCTCTGGGGCTCCTAGGCCAAAAGCTTTAGAAGCTACTCTACCCAGCCCAATCATCATCAATCCAAAGATGTTCTCCCTGGCGCTAAATTTACAGACTCAAGAAGGTATGGTCATCCATATGCCGAAGCCTATCCCTTACTAAGATAGCCATCATGTCCTTTGAGGGTATGGTATCATTGGTGTTGGCCACTAAGCAAGCCTCATTTTTAGATGATGAGTTGCCTCCAGAAGGTAGAGATCACTCATTTTCTTTCAAGCTTCCAGAGGTAAGAAGAGGAAGTCTGACACTTCAGGGATGTCTATTCCCCATATCAGAACCACTTTTCTAGCTCCAGCCAAAGTCAATATGCCAAATCCTTTCAAGGAATTGGAAGATGAAGAGCCTGATCTGGCTTGCATTATTCGGCTCTATCCCAAAAAGTTCTCCATGAATGCTATCATATGCCTTAAAGATAATCCCACTTCTACTATTCGACCAGGGATGCCAGGCGAGACGGTAGGCCTTTGGACCATCGAGCCTTGCTTTGTGGTTGCACCGGTTGAGTAAGAAGTATTCCTTCATCGAACGATTGGGCCTCCCAATCACCCAAGAGGGTTGGAATAGCATATCTAGTTTGTTTTGCATGCTTATGTTATTTTTTGCTTTATTTGTATTCCCTATTCATTTCCCTAGTTTGTTTTCCTAGAAAAAAAAAAAATTAAAGAAGAGAGCATTTCCCTTTTGTCATTATCAGGCATAAACTTTGCTTTCCCCCTACCCATAATCCATTAATAAAATATTCAGCGCATTATTCAGAAAATTCTTGCATCTCTTTTTATTGCTTTGCTATGAATATGTGTGTGCAAATTGTCTTATGTTTCTTTGTATATATTCTGCTCTATAGGATCTGTTATAATTCCTAAGTGGGTACATTGCTCCTTTGCCATAATGAAAGTGTAGATGATGTGAATGAGACAATAAAGTTGGATCATGATGTGAAAGGAATGGAAGAGGTCTCGAACTTACCTTGAGATATCCTAGAAGCTTTGAACAGAGAGAGTGAAGCGTCCAAGCCCAATATAGAAGAGACAGATGTGATAAACCTAGCCGATGAAGGCAAGATAGGAAAACCCATCAAGATCGGGGTAAACTTTCCCAAAGACATGAAAGATGAGCTCATAGCTCTACTAAAGGAATTCAAGGAAATCTTTGCTTGGTCTTATCAAGATATGCCAGGACTAGATATTGAGATCATCGTCCATAGGATTCCAGTTAAATCTGAATGCCCCCCAATGTGGCAGGCCCTTAAAAGGATGAAGTTAGAGATTATCCTGAAGATCAGAGAAGATGTAGAAAAGCAGTTGAAAGCCAGTTTTCTTTCCGCCATAGCCTACTTAGATTGGGTTGCAAACATTATTCCCATGCCAAAGAAAGATGGGAAAGTATGCATGTGCGTTGATTATAGAGATTTGGATTGGGCTAGCCCGAAGGATAATTGTCCCTTGCCACATATCGATACCCTAATTGATAACACTGTGACCAACATGTTCTTCTCCTTTATGGACGGATTCTCGGGTTATAATTAGATTAAGATGGTTGAAGAGGACAAAGCCAAAACAGCATTCACCACTCATCGGGGAACTTACACCTACGATGTCATGTCATTTGGTTTGAAAAATGCTGGGGCAACCTACCAGCGAGCCATGGTAACCCTGTTCCATGATATGATGCACAAGGAGATTAAAGTCTATATGGATGATATGATTGCCATGTCACGCACTCCTAGAGATCATTTGATAGATATGAGAAAGTTATTCAAGCGCCTTGTCAAGTACAAGTTAAGGCTTAACCTTAACAACTGTGTCTTTAGAGCTAGTTTAGGGAAATTGCTCGGCTTCATAGTCAGTCAGAGAGGAATTAAAGTGCATCCAGCAATAGTCAAAGCCATTAGGGACATGCCTATGCTGAAAACCGAGAAACAAGTTTGAAGCTTCTTAGGAAGGATCAATTACATAGTTAGCATCATAGCGCAGTTGACCATATGCGATCCCTTATTCAAGCTCTTAAAGAAGGATACGAAGATAGAATGGACAGATGAATGTCAAGTGGCATTTGACAAGATTAAGCAGTATTTGTTGAACCCCCTATTCTGCTTCCTCCAACATCGGGACATCCATTAATTCTTATCTAGCGGTGCAAGAGGCATCCATAGGCTGCATGTTAAGCCAGCTAAATGAACCCGATCAAAAAGAGAAGGCAATTTACTACCTAAGTAAGAAGTTCACCAGTTGTGAGATTAATTACTTCGCCATTGAGAAGACGTGTTGCACCCTAGCGTGGGCCTCACGCAAGTTATGACTATACATGTTCTACTTCACCACACGGTTGATTTCCTGCATGGATCCTATCATGTACATCTTTGGAAAGCCTGCCCTCACAGGGAAGATCTCCTGTTGGAAGATGTTGCTTTCTGAGTTCGATATCGTGTTTGTGATGCGAAAGACCATCAAGGGCCAGGCCATAGCCGATTACCTAGCAGACCAACCGTTGAATGATCTAAAATTTTTAGAATCCCTCTTCCCAGATGAGGATGTTTTGGCAATAGAGCCTGAACCAAGCAATGTAGAACCATGGCGCTAGAAGCTTTATTTTGATGGAGTTGCCAATAGCATTGGAAACGGAGTGGGAGCAGTTCTAGTATCCTCGACGGCCAGCAAACTTTGTTTTAGTCAAGGTAAATTTTGATTGCACCAACAATGTCACAGAGTACAAAGCGTGCATAGTAGGCCTGTAAGTTGCCTTAGAGTTCAGCATGTACGATCTAAGAGTCTTTGGAGATTCCCTATTGATCATCTCCCAAATTAAGGGGAAGTGGCAAGGTCGAGACCCTAAGCTGATTTCGTATCAAAAGTGCGTCAATCGTTTAATCCTGAAGTTCCGAAACATTACTTTTGCTTATTTGCCCCGAGCACTGAATTAGTTCGCAAATACTTTAGCCACCTTGGCTAGCATGGTTAAATTGGCAGAAAGATATGATATACAACAATTGCGCATAGAGGTTCGTGACATGCCGGCCTACTACATGAATATCGAAGAATGCATGAACGTCTAAGCTAAAATCGACAGGAAGCCATGGTACCATGATATCAAGGCTTATATCAAAGATGGTGAATACCCACTTGGGGCCACAGACAATAAGAAGAAGATCATCAGGCACGTGGCGTGCCAATTCTTCTTGAGTGGGGAAGTCTTGTATAAGAGGAACCACGATACAACTTTGCTTCGATGCATAAATGCCCCTGAGGCTAACCATTTGATAGAAAAGATGCATGAAGGCTTGCTTGGAGGCCATGCTAGTGGACCTATGTTGGCTCGAAAAATTATAAGAGCTGGCTACTATTGGCTCATTATGGAAAGCGACTTCATCAAGGATGTCAGGATGTGTCACCCTTGCCAAGTCTATGAAAATGGAAAGAATGTTCCTCCTTAACCCCTGCACTCTCTAGCAGCGCCTTGGCCTTTTTCAGCCTAAGGAATAGACGTCATCAGACCAATGATTCCAAAAGCCTCAAATGGGCATGAGTATATCTTGGTGGCTATCGATTACTTCACCAAGTGGGTGGAAGCCATTTCCTACAAAAGCATACCAGCAGAGCTCATTACAGATAACGGAAAGAATTTGAATGGGGAGATGATCAAGCAACTTTTCCAACAATTTAAGATTGAACACCAGAATTTAGTTCCTTACCGCCCTCAAATGAATGGTGCAGTAGAAGCCGCCAACAAGAACATAAAGAAGATCTTAATAAAGATGACAGACACCTATAATGATTGGCACGAGTTCTTGATATTTTCCTTGTGCGCCTATCAAACTTCTGTTCACACTTCCAAGGGTGCAACCTCGTATTCCTTGGTTTACGGCATGGAAGTCATCCTCCCCGCAGACGTAGAGATCCCATCTCTCAAAACCTTATCACAGACAGAGCTGTTAGAAGCTGAGTGGGCCCATTTCTGATATGAGCAATTGAACATGATAGACGAGAAGCGCATGACCGTGATGTGCCATGGATAGTTATACCAACACCATGTTGAACAAGCACTTAACAATAAAGTTAGACCTAGAGTCTTTGGAGAAGGTGACCTAGTCTTGAAAAAGCGCAACTAGGCCATGCCTGATCATAGAGGAAATTTTGCCTTGACCTACAAAGGCCAGTGTGTGGTAAAGAAGGCCTTCTCCAGGGGAGCCTTGATTCTAGCTGACATGGATGGGCATGACTTCAATATGCTCACCAATTTTGATGTTGTCATACAGTACTTTGCATGAGGGAGCTTCCAAGTGCAACCTCTTTTTCTACATTCCTATGTAAACGGACAAAAAATAAAAAATAAAAAAAAGTGAAAAAGTAGATTGAAAACCCAAAAGGGCGGTCTACACAAAAGGAGAGCAAAAGAAAGAGCGTGAGAGAGCTTGCTAGATTGAAAACCCGAAAGGGCAATCTAGGCAAAAATTAAGGCAATCAAAAAATGTCAGTTGAACTACATGATGACTTGATCCTTTCTAGTGGAGGTACGTAGGCAACCACCTTGGCCCAGTCACATTTTAAAAGAAAAATCAGTCAGTTGAATCCACTTGGGTTTATGATCAAGATCAAGAGAAGAAGCCTACACCCTCTTGGGTTACTCTATGTTTACAACACGCATGGTTGGCAGTGGTTCATTCAAAGATTTTATGGCCCATGCCAAGGGAAGATGTACCCCAATGGCAAAAGGAAAAGATCCGTTTAGAACAGAATGTATCCTTTGGAACCTGAGATATTGATATTCATAGACTTACATTTACCATTTTATTTGTATGATCTTGCATTTTCAAAGCATTTGCGCACATATTCATTAAACATGCCTGTTTTGTGCCTTTTTAAACACAAATCTCATAGATATTGTGGACACAAAGGGTCTCCGAGTCGCCACCTAGTTTTTGCAATGGTCTAGGAGCCACATTTATTGTGTCCTTTTGAGGAAGGACCTTTGATCTTACTACCAGAGCATGGGTTCAGAGTTTAGGTTCGCTCTTGGGAAGGTGTTAGGCACCCAAGATCGCCCAACCCTAAAGTTGGCCTTCCATCGTTATGTCTCATGTCTCAAGCCTATTAAATCTAATTCAACATTTTATATCCTAACTCACACACACACACACACACACACACTAACATGGATCTAACATACAACATGGCATCTTTTATCCAAAACAACATATCTATCCATAAAGCAATAAAGAGCCAAACACATATATGAAACCCTAGCATGCGAAACCCTATCATGTATCTAACAAAGCAGCCACCCAAGAATGGCAACAAACATATCATCAATAGCAAGCAAAACATATTATAAACAAGGCATTAACTTCATACGCATATACCAAAGGAGGATTAAACAAACAACACGCATGATCATGTGAATGCATGACTTACCATACTTATCTTGCAGTATCTCAGCACCTATGGCATCATGAATGGGCACGTGAATGCATGTTCTTGGAATTAAAGTAAAAAAACAAACATAAAGGCTTAAACATATTAAAGCCAAACAAGTATACAAGATAGAGGCTCACATACTTATAAACATGTGACAAAGGCTTAAACAGAGGTAAAACACGCGAAACAAGCCAACCAAACAACATAAGGAATCTAGATTAGGGTTTCTGTTCAAGCACTTGCTTATGCAACCATAGGCCTACGTACTTAAAGTTTAAGCTGCGTACGCAAGCTCATGACAACATAAGGAATCTAGATTAGGGTTTCTGCCAGTGCGATTTTGATCCTACTTCAAGTCAGTCGATCATTTTAGAACCATGTAAAACCTAACACTGGGGTAGTTTATTTTGTGTAGTTCAGCCCGTTAGTCGATATGCTCAAGAAATGGGTCCATCCCACTAAGAACCTTTCCTCCCATGATAAGAACTGCATAAAACCTACACTGGGGTAGTTTACTTTATGCGGTCTTCCCTCTCTCTATGTCCCTTAGCGGATCAATCAACGTTAGATTCTATCGGTAAATTCGTGAAAGTACGATGCGGTGCAAAGTGACCATAGTGGTGCGACCGGCTCTAAAAGCTAAAGTGCTACTGGCATACATGTTAGACCTACTGAGAGGCGTTGTTCATCATACATCAGAAGCTTACCAACAGGTGATATCTAGAAACATAAATGTAAGAACTACCGATAGGCATTGTTCGTATATACATCGAGAACCTACCAACAAGCAATACCTAGAAACATACATGTAAGACCTACCGAGAGACAATGTTCGTCATACATCAAAAGCCTACTAACAGGCAAAATCTAGAAACATACATATAAGGCCTACTAAGAGGCAATGTCCATACATACATCAGGGCCCACTATGGGGCATGTTTGTTTTTAGACCCCTTAAAACACAATTGGATTAACCTAGTTAACAAGCCAAGTTATTACTTAGTCCAAATTCCAGATCTAGGTTAACACAATCATATAATCATATCAATGTAAAGTGCAGAATATAAAGAACACAAAGATATGATGACCCAAGAAACCAAACCGGTAAAAACCTGGGGAGGATTTGACCTAGCTATCCTCAAGGTAAACCTGAATCCACTATGAAAGAATCAAAGTTTATAAAATAGCGACTTAGACCATTAACATCCTATTGCTACCTTATGTAGAAAACTTACTGACATGACCATGTTCAAGCTCCGAGACTATGGACTCCTTTTTTGGATTCCTAGCAAGTACAAGCACACTCGCTTGTGTATCTTTAAGCTTTTATTGCAGCAATTGAAACGATCATCAAGCTCTCAATGAAATCTCCTTCTTGATAATCCTAAGCATATGTGAAGGCAACCGCCTCTCAGATCTCACAAAAGATTCACACACACAGCAAGTAGAGCAACCTCAAAAATGTGGCTAGGGTTTCCCTTTATACCTAGGGCAAAACATAAAACCCTACATGTCATATGGACTTAGGGCTGAGTTGGACATTCTGCAGGAAAAAACATTTTGCCTGACTTTCGATCGATCGAGCCAGTCAGAATTGCACACTTAATTCTACAGTTAACTCGATTCCAACTTTACATAAAAGACCTATACTTTGAGCAAGTCTAAACAAGACTAACATATGTTTTGATCATGGTTTGCCAACATTACAAAATAGAGTTCTAATACATTAGTTCCTAATTACTTAGAACCTAACAGGGCAATATAATACATACATGTCCAGAGCATACCCAGAGGCAATATATGTAGGAAAAACATAGTTTCTATCACATACAAAACATATGCAACAGAAAATTAATGGATCTACTTCATTCGCATTTGATAACATGTACTATGCAAATTTCAGAATTTAAGAACAAAAGAACGTACCTTAGTGTGGTGAAATTCAAAAACAAAGATTAGAAGTGCTTGGGAACATTTTTAATCTTCACTCCAATTTCACTTATGCCCATGAAGTGTGGTCTCTCAATCAGTTTATACATATGTGTTCAAGGGAGAATAGGAGAATGGCTTACACTCACTTACACACCATTTTCATATCTTTCCAAATTCTGTATGTTTCTCTCCTTATATATAACTGATTATCTAATTGGGCAAGCCTTTTAGGTCATTCCAATTGGGCTTTAGCATGTGGCTTGGAGTGGGACCAAAAGGGACAAATAAGACACTAGCTCCAATGAGTTTTTGGCCTTTCTATCAACTCTTGACAAGCTCAAAATTACTATTAATTATATTTAATACCACTATATAAATATAATTGCACTCTAGGCCTTATTAATAAATTATATCTCAAGACTTTATTATACATTCAACCCCTTCATTAAAATATTCGTAGTAATACGAAGTCATGAATGTTGACTGTCACTTTGAAGATTACTACATCTTAATCCTTGAGTGCCCGGCTTAATCCTTTAAATTATTCATCATATATTTATGAAATCCAATTTCATAAATACATACTTTAGTAACTTCTTACTAAAGTGGTTAGGCCTAACACTCTGAATAACCAAACCCATTAAACTTATCTCAAGGGAATATTTTATATCTCCGTTAAGAGATTATGAATTCCATCTTGAGAATCTATGTTCCTTCAACATTAAATGTGGCTGCCCAACATACTGAGGTTTTGATTGTGACTTTACATTTCACTCTTAATATATCAAAACAACCTACGCTTCATGATCAGGTTCATTATTCTCTTAGGATTAAGAGTTCATGTAAATAAAAGTCGTGAGATTTATTATTCATTTGACAGTCGTTAGTAGAATAATAAATCTCACAGTAGTCCAGTTAAATATGTCTTAATACTTAAAACATATCAACATGTCAACTAGAAGTCTTTACTTCCATGATCAAGAGAAATCATCTTAGTTAATATGTTATAGTCTTCACATATGAAATGCTCAATTTCATCACCGACTACAAACTAAAATTCTGAGTTTACAAAGAACTTGTGATTTATATTTTCTGTGACTAAATCACATACTATGCATCTCATAGACTATATGATAATGTCCAAATGTTCATGTTACCATTATTTTAGATAATAATAAAACAATTTTATTAATCACAACATAATATCATACATAATGTCATACATAGCATCATACAATAGGATTTAAAGGGCATATATCCTAACAATATAATACATATAGTCCAGGCCTATCAAGAGGCAGTTTAATATATACATATCTGGCCCATCAAGGGGCAATGTCTACAAAGTACAAGAAAAATGAAAAATACATACCCACGCAAGGGCTACATCATAGTGATACAACAACAGTGGCTAGCCTAAGGGGAGTCATCATCTCTAACGGCACTATCACCAAATTGCCTAACACTGCCATCATCGGCATCATCGCTCGTAGTGGGGCCCGTAGAAGGACCGACTCTATCCGTCGGAGAACCTGGGACATATCTCAGAATAGGGCCTCGAGCCCAATCATCTAAAGGGGTATATCCCTAACTACCGGCCGATCTGGGAGGAGTAGGCATGTACTCTGACTCATAACGGTGAATAGGAGGATCTTTCCTAGGAATATGACGTGTAGAAGGTATAAGCATCCTATGTCAATGCCAATATACCCACGAAGCAGGCCTATCTCAACCTATAGCTGAGCCCTCTCTCTCTCAGCAACAACGGCATGGGCCTCTCTCTCTCTCTTTGCCATAGGTCCCTCTCTCAAGCAAGTGATCTGGCAATCTCCTCCTATATGTACCCCTCTCTAGCAATAGCAGCGCCCTCAATACATCTCGCCCTAGCCTAAAGGGTATTTACTTGTAACCTTGAATAGGCCTCTGAAGCCTGACAAGCACGTGCTATGCCACAAAGCACTCTACCCCCACACACAAGGCAATCATCCGTGATCGGCCTGGTAGAGGACTACAAGTACCAAGTGAAGTAGTCAATGTCCTCAGTGACAAAACCATCAAAGGAGCTTGTCATATAATCAGGATTGTCCAAAACCATCTCGGAATGCATAAGCTCCTGAGGAGGTCCTTCGATACTTTAAAGATTGGCATAACCTAATGATAGGTCCTCTCAGCCAAGAAGAACTCCTAACTTGACAAAGCCCAGAACCAACACCGTGCCCATAACTCAGCCATGGCTAGGGTAACCTCATGCCTAGCCAACAACCACCCATTGTAGGGACGATTGAGTATCTCACCCTAGGTGACACAATCCAATGCAGCACTGACAGTGGACGGCTGTGTCAAAACAACTCTGATGATATTACAAAAGGACCAAGCATATGCCCTAGGGTAAATCTGCTGCTATACTAAAGGCATAGGGCTGGGATGTACTCGTATGCCCAGTATGTCAAAACCTGCCAGCAACCCTCGAGGCTCCTAAAGCCACATCGTGAAGCCTACCTCAGCAAAGCGATGAAGAATCCATAAGAAAAGGCCCTCAAATCATAGGCCATAATATCTGACACTACTCTCATAGCCCCTAGCAGCTTGTAGGTCAGCACCAACCAATTGTTGCCAAATAGGCAACTACCAAAGAAGTAGAAAAAGAACCGCCTGAGAGCAATGTCGTCAGGCTCCGCTGCCCAATGTATGCTCTCCTTCAGCCACTCCATACGGATCTGAGGCTCCTCGATAGGCTCAAAATACTGCCGCCTCACTAGAGTAAAGGGATAACGAATGCCCAAGAGCGCACTCACAATAGCGAAATCTATAAGATCAGAAGGGATAGGATACCCCCAAAATCTAAGGCCTAAAATAGCTGTCCAGTCAAGGGGTAGGACTGCATACTCCCCACAACTCAAATGAAAGGTGCCAGTCTCTACATGGAATCACTACACCAAGTCTCCAATATCGCTGCTGCATAGAACAAGAAGGAATCCTCAGAAACTCCTTGAAGCCCTACTCAATCAGAAAGCCACAACAGCGCGCATTCATCCTATGGTCAAACAGTTGTAGAAGGAATGAAGACCAAGCTCCCTGACTACAAATCTTATCAGGGGTCTACGCTCAAAATCTAAAAAGCTACCAGTTAGCATGCATGTCTACACATTTAGATTTGACAATTGAAAGAGAAAAAGGGAACATACTTGAGCCTTCCAAGTTTGAGCAGAAGGATGCCTCTTCAGACCATGCTGAAGATAAGTGTCAGATATACTATGATCGATCTCAACAGTATAAACCTCAACCCTGAACAAACTGGGCAAAGACCTCGGCCTACAACCTCAACGCCGCTGAGCACTTGGACCTAGCCCAGCCTCATTAAGGGCCACCAAGTTAGCATCAACATCAAACATGAGCTCCTCCTCCTCTTGCTCTTTGCCCCCTAGGCCTCCTCCCTCCTTGGTCCGAGCGAACTATGAAGAGCCGCCTCCTAAACCAGTGCAAGACTAAGACGAGGCACTGGCCGTCTCCACAGAACGCTGACTCCTAGTACGATGTGTTATACGAATGCCTCTAGAAGGTGCAGGGCCATCACCAAATTGATCGAAGTGCCTCTAAAGAGACCGTGCAACCTAAAGACTAACTGAGACAGTATCATCATCACTGCTAGACGAATCAACTCGAGTCGGAACAATGGCGGGAGCCTTCCCGTGAGCACTGCTAGATCTCATCCGTCGAGACATACCTGCAGAGGCAAAATTCAAGATTGGTTAGTAAGCCCAAAAACAGTTGGCGATGCAAATAAACAACTAAGTTTGTCTAACCCTACTGCCTAGCACATGCCATGCATGATCAGACCAAAATGTTATGTTTTCTCAAAAAAGTCAAATTTTCAAAATACCTCTCTCTTGGGATTCAAATTCAGCCACGACTATTTAATCCTATCTCTTTTGCATCAAAATATCAAAATTTTCAAAATACCTATCTTTTAGGACTCAAATTCAGCCGCAGCCATTTAATCCTATCGCTTTTGCCTGAAAAATATCAAAATTTTCAAAATACCTCTCTCTTGGGATTCAAATTCAACTGTGACTGTTTAATCCTATCTCTTTTGCATCAAAAATATCAAAATTTTCGAAATACCTCTCTCCTAGGATTCAAATTCAGCCACAACCGTTTAATCCTATCTCTTTTGCATCATAAATATCAAAATTTTCAAAAATACCTCTCTCCTGGGATTTAAATTCGTCCACGACCATTTAATCCTATCTCTTTTGCATCAAAATTTTCAAAATACCTCTCTCCTGGGATTCAAATCTGGCTATGACCATTTAATCCTATCTCTTTTGCATCAAAAATATCAAAATTTTCAAAAATACCTCTCTCTTGGGATTCAAATTCGGCTGCAACTGTTAATCCTATCTCTTCTACATCAAAAATATCAAAATTTTCAAAATGCCTCTCTCAAGATTCAGATTCGACCGCAACTATTTAGTCTCAGCAGCATTCAGATTCGACCATGATCGTTTAATCCTAACAGCCTCTCGAGATTCAGATTCAGCCACAATCATTTAGTCTCAGTAGGATTCAAATTTGGCCACGACTGTTTAATCCTAATAGCCTTTCCAAGATTTAGATTCGGCCATGACCATTTAGTCTCAGCAGGATTTAGATTCAACCATGATCGTTTAATCCTAATAGCCTCTCTCCAAGATTCAGATTTGGCCACGACCATTTAGTCTCAGCAGGAGATTCAACCATGTCCGTTTAATCCTAATAGCCTCACTCCAAGATTCAAATTCGGCCACGAATGTTTAATCCTATGTTTTCCAAAACTACCCTCACTCAAAATCGCATTGTTTTCACATTTTCAATGCTCTAAAAATTTTCTATCCTTATCATGCATAGTCTCTCATATTTACTTAGCTTTTCTTTTAACTTTGTTAGAGTTCCATGTGTTTTCATAGCATCCAACATATGCAAGTTTTCCTATGCTACATAAACAAATATATTTTCCCACAACATTATGGCATAAATGATAAAAAAAAGAAAACATATATGCAAAAATGCCAAAAATAAAATAAGTGCTAGCATGCTTTCCTACTTGCTTCGCTACTAACATACTTGCAAAAAATAAAAGAAAAAGAAAATAGACACTGACCACAAGTGTAGAACTGGAGACTGAGTAAAGCTGAAAGCTAGACCCACTAGACCACAACTTGCTCAAGAGAAAATTTTAGAAGTGAGAACTCAGAAAAATGGAAGTGAAATGATCAAAATGGACCCTCGTAGGGCCTTTTATAGGGCCTTGTATGGACCAGGCTGCTCGATGCACCTTGAAGGGCCGCTGGGTCTACCCGGTGCACTTACAAGGTCCGCCGATTAGGATTGACCCAGTCAACATTGACCAGTTGACCTTTGACCAAAGAAAAACCAGAGTGCCAAAGACCAAGTTAGAAACTTTTCAAGATCAGCTGCAGCAGCTCAACCGTGTCAAGTAAAAATGGTCTTGATCCATGAACAGCGCAGTTTTCACACGCGATTTTGGGGCAGCTAAATGCGGAATCACGTTCTTTATTTGACACCTCTCATTGCAGTCGAGATGTCAGATAAAGAAGAGGCAATTGTAGATGCCGTATTTTTTTTGCCCTCGATTTGCATGCCAGACCCCTAAAATTCCAAAACTATTATCTTTTCTCCATGGAGCCGCGGAAACATCTAGATTGATGTGGCGCAACCCATTCGGGCATCGGAGTAATCGAAGTGTCGTTTTAGGTCAAATTGACCAAATAGCCCCTAGTCAATCCTGGGTTGACCGAAAGTCAAAGTGGATCAAAATCATCCCAAAACGACATTTTTCATGTTTCCACATCAAACCCAAGCTATTCAGTGATTTTCGTCAACTTTGACCAAGTTTAACCCGAGGTTGACCCCTAGGGGCACCAGATACTCTAATTTTGATCCAACTGTCAGAATAGCTTGTGACCAATGCCATTATGAAGACTATCAAATTCCCTTTCCAACGACTATTCATGGGTCAAAATCAGAGTTAAAACAGTTGAGATATCCAGAAAACCGTAAAAAACGCATTGGCATGCTTCCCGAGGAAATAAGTTTTGATCCGACCGTTGGAATTTTAATTTCTTTAGTGTTCTAAAAACTAGACATCCAGAGCTTTCCAGGGACATCAAGATCAGCTTAATCCATGCCTTGGATGGCCTTCAAATATGCATCCAAATTTGAGCCAAGAAAAAGATAAAATTGCTAATGTCAACAAGCTGAAGGGTCACTTTTTCAATATAAATAACCCCAGACCCCTCATTTTGTAGAAAAAATGAATTTTGGGCAGTTTCTAGGTAGATTCTCTCTCTCCTCTCTCTCTTATTTTGTTGGGGTTTTTGCCCTAAAATCCAATTTATTGGCATGTCATAAATAATTAAATTGTTTAATTATATGAGACTATTTATAAATGAACTAATGGGACATTATCTTAGTCCATGAGATGCATAGTATGTGATTTATGTGATTTAGTCACAAAAGATATAAATCACAAGTTCTTTGTAAACTCAGAATTTTAGTTCGTAGTCGGTGATGAAATTGGGCATTTCATCTGCGAAGACCATAACATATCAACTAAGATGATTTGTCTTGATCATAGAAGTGGAGACTTCTAGTTGATATGTTGATATGTTTTAAGAGTTAAGACATATTGAACTGGACCGTTGTGAGATTTATTATTCTCCTAACGACTGTCAAATGTATAATAAATCTCACGACTTCTATTTACATCATCTCTAAATCCTGAGAGAATAATGAACCTGATCATGAGGTGTAGGTTGCTTTGATATATCAGGAGTGAGATCTATAAGACACGATCAAAACCTTAGTATATTGGGCATCCGCATTTAACGTTGATGGAACATATATTCTTAAGATGGAATTCATAATCTCTTAACGAAGATATAAAATATTCCCTTGAGATAAGTTTAATGGGTTTGGTTATTCAGAGTGTTGGGCCCTACCACTTTAGGAAGGAGTTACTAAAGTATATATTTATGAAATTGGATTTCATAAATATATAATGAATAACATAAAGGATTAAATTGGGTACTCAAGGATTAGGATGTAGTAATCTTCAAAGTGGCAGTCTACATTCATGACTTTGTATTACTACGAATATTTTAATGAAGGGGTTGCATGTATAATAAAGTCTTGGGATATAATTTATAGATAAGGCCTAGAGTGCAACTATATTTATATAGTGGTATTAAATATAGTTAATGGTAACTTTGGACTTGTCAAGAGTTGACAGAAAAGCCCAAAACCCATTGGAGCTAGTGTCTTATTGGTCCCTTTTGGTCCCACTCCAAGCCACATATTAGAGCCCAATTGGAATGGCCCAAAAGGCTAGCCCAATTAGATAATCAGTTATATATAAGGAGAGAAACATACAGAATTAAATGTGTGTGGTTTTCATTTGGATCATAATAAAAGAATGCAATGATGTAAGTGAGTGTAGGACACTCTTTCATTCTCTTCTTGGAAACTGATTGAGAGACCACACTTCTTGGGCATCAAGTGGAATTGGAGTAAAGATTAAAAGTGTTCCCAAGTATTTCCATGTTTTGGTTTTGAATTTCACTGCATCAAGGTACACTTCCTATTCTTTGTTCTAGAATTCATGGTTACATGTTATCTTTCATGATTGAAGTAGATCCGTGTTTGTTGCTTCCGCTATGTGTTTTGTATGAGATACAGAACCAGATTTTCCAGCAAATGGTATCAGAGCGGTCTTCAATATCATGTTTGTATAACATGTGATTGAGTTTTAGAATTAAAGAAAAACCATTATCCTGGTGTTCTAGTTTTCTGCATACTTGTTGCACGTATGGTCTGATATTGATACATGTTGGGTTTTATTAATTTATTGTTAGATTAATAATTGAACATGTTTCTATATGTTTTGATAAGAGATAGCGAGAAGGGAATTGTATGAAATCGTTTTTTGCTTTCTGCACTAGGCGCCTATGTTCATTCTTGATTAAAGATTGAGAAAAGACAAAATGTTTGTCTTTGTTTCGTTGTCCGAATCAAAGTGTTAACTGGATTTTGTTTTTTCAGTAGTGCGTGGGAAATTTGTTGTTTCGTTGTTCGAATCAAAGTGTTAACTGGATTTTGTTTTTTCAGTAGTGCGTGGGAAATTTGCTATTTATCGTGATCTACGATGTGGATTCATAGTTGTGAAAATTTTGCAATCATTTTTCAACAAATTATAATTTTTGAAACTATTGTTTGATTAAAACTGATTTTGATGTTATGATGTTTTTTAAGTTTGATTTTAACCATGTAAAAATTGAATTTTAGCACTTTAACATCAATGAAATTCAAGTTTTAATCTTAATCTCATCGTTTTTGATCATTAAGAATGTGTTTTGATCATTAGAAACGTCAAAAACGGTTAAACAGAAAAACGGCTATTTCTGGGTTTTTTCGCAACTGGCGAGTCGCGAGATAAGTCGCCAGTGAGTCGCCAGAGCTTCTGGATGAACTTGTGACTGGGGTCTCGCGACTGGGCAAGTTGCCAAAACAAGTTGCCAAAACTCGCGACTGGACTGAGTCACCAAAACAAGTCGCCAAAAATTCTGGCACCTGTTTTTCACATAAATAAAACTAAGGCTATGTGATTAATTTTATGGTCCTTAAAAGTTAAGGACATTTATTAATCATTATCTAACTAAAAGAACTAATGAGATCAAAGATGTTAGTTAAATAGAACTCTTAGTCCTGAATTGTTTAATGATTAAAAGTCCTTAATTTATTTTAATTAGAGGTTTTTAATGAGATTAAAATTCTAATTAAAGTTATATAGTTTCTAGTGAGATTAGAATACTTTATCTAGTATATTAAGGATAGAGTTCTATATAGCTAATTTTTGATTCATTAGTGTTGGAATCCTAAATAGTTTAGGACTTCCATTTTAGTTAGTGATTCTAATAAGATTAGAGTCTTTATCAAGTGCAAGGTTATTAGTTGTGATGGGATCACAATTATTTAAAGAAAAACCCAAATAATGAGTGGTAGTGCTGAAATAACCCTTTTTGTTAAGTTTATTGTAATGTGAATAGATACATTGTCTTGACTTCGAGTCTTGCATTCCATGGGGAGGGTATTTACTTCACGAATTACATGATTAAACTTCTTTGTGATAGCGCGAATGTTTGTTACGCTATTATGACGTGACTTAGTTACATCACATTGAATTTAAACAATTAAACACATTTGATGTGTAGGGTTCAAATTGTGATAAGATCACAATGATTTCAAGACAATCCAGTTGTTTTAAAATTTCTAGTGGGAGAGAGATACAAGGGTTGGATCTCACGGCCTCCATTATCGGTTCATAGTGGTGTGGGGTAAGCACCTCGTCTTGGCATATATGCCTCGCGATCCCAAAGGAGGGTGTTTACTTCATGGTACTACAAGATTGAACTTACTCGTTTAAAGTAGTGTGAACAAGCACCTCGTCTTGGCGTATATGCCTCACGATCCCAAAGGAGGGTTTCATGGTACTACAAGTTTAAACACTATAAGGGAGATGAAATGTGGCTACAAATGATACTAGATAATGGTGTACACTAGACTAAGTGTAATGTTAACCTCCCAAAGGAGCTATGTCATTATTACTTAGAGGCTAAAGTTAATACGGCATATTATTAGTGTATGATAAGAGTTATCATGATAGCACTAATAATGAGAATAGTTCTCAATCAATTAATGTGTTTATAATAAACTTGCTACCAAGGAATTATAGACATGGATTGGGTTGTCGTTGAACCTAGTATAGTATGTTTTTATGGGTTCCATATTATATGGTTATGGATGCAAAATGATAATGTCCTGGTATTTAAGTTCATGGTCTCAAAATAAAGTTGTCATAAATTTTGTTCTCTAGTTACTATTTTAAGTGAATCACATTAACTAAGAAATAATTTTGGACATAGTGCTTAAAGGAGCTGAAGTACATATTTATGTTTTAATTCAGCATTGTCATAATTTCCTATACATGATGCATTTATGGAAGATAGCTTATGATGTAATCATAGTCTCCATTGAAATGCTTATATGTTACATTAGCTTCTATCTTAATTGTGCTACAGCATGAGATGCAAGAGATAGTACAAGACTTAGACTTTATATTAAGTCTAAAAGAGATGTTTGGTATGAATCATATTGAGTGCTAAGAAAAGCTTAAGGAGTTCCAATTCTATATCATTTTATGAAAATATTTTATTTTTAAAATGAATTGGAATTCTTGGGTGTAGAGATTAAATGTTAATCTCATTTGGATATGATCCACAAATCCTTGTTAGAATCATTTGATCAATTCAGATTGTTTTGAAACTAAATTCTTTTTATGTTATCTAAATTGATGAGTGAGTTCTACGCAACGAGAGACATCCTAAAAGCTAAGGCTAGGATCAATATGATTTATTTCAAAATTTTAACCTAAACCGAAAGATAAGGGTGGTAAGAATAGGAATTATAATACCAAACAGTTGGACAAACTAGTTGCCCTAGTAGTTGCCAAAAGGAAATTAGACTCAAAAGCATGACCAAAAGGAAAGTGTTTCTGATTTTGGTAAAGCTAAGCACTGTCCATGATTGTTTTCTAGATGGAAATTTACATGTTTTACTTTTTAAAGAGAAAGTTTATGTCCTTTGGTATTGTATGTTTTGGCACTTATTTCTAGATCTTATTAATCTAAATGGTATTCAAGATTGGTAAAAGATGGGGTTTTAGAACCATTATTTTGTTATATTCCCATTCTATGAATTCTATTTAGAGGATAATATGATCTAGGGCTCCTTTATTGTAAAGGAATATAGTGTCATTGATTTCTTTAAGTTAGTGCATACATGAAGGAGGAATAAGACTCTTTTAGAAATAGTAAAGTACATGATAAATACTTCTATTTTCTTATTTCTTTTAGAGATATACTCTAATAATTACTATACATTTTCTAAAGTTGATTTCAAAAGTTTGTTCCTAGGACATCTGTCAAATTGTGGATTAGGTGAAAACCTAGAATATGATACTTCCATTTTTGGAGATGTCCAGCACTTGTGCTAGAAAAGAAAGTCTAACAAATTGAAATCAAAAGGTAGAAAAATGTGTGTTTTATGTTGGGTATCCAAAAGGAATTTCAAAAGATTGTTTTGGTAGTCATAAAGAAGACAATATGTTTGTAAAGTTCTTGATGATGACTATGTGAATAATCTTAAAGCAAATCATAGATTGCTCTAGAAGAAAAATGTTAGAATTTGTTGTAGGACAACTATAAAATACATTTAGAAATGAGATGGTTGTATTAGATACACCACAAGGCATTATTCTATATATATAGCTAGTACACCGGTACAATATAGTAGTGGGAGGATTATCAATTACCAAATAAATTCATACTTTTGGAATAAACTTTTGAAGTCATTCCATAAGGATATGAATTTGATCATCGATCCTACATAAAGGTAATAGATGATATGAATATGGATCACTGAATCAAGGTTATGTAAATTTAAAGTCTAGAACTTGCAGAGGCGCTTAATTGCATTAAGCCTATTGTTCTCAAATAGGTCTACAAGAAAATAAGATTGATAGTTTTGAAGGTGCAAACCTTCAAAGTCAAGACTAGTGGCGAAAAGATTTATTCAGAAAGAAATTGTTCGACTATGAAAAGATTTTTTCACCAATAGTCAAGTTTGACTCTATCTAGATTCTCTTATTCATTATATTTCATTTGGATGAAATATGACAATGAATATCAAGAAAGCTTCTTTTAGTAGCAATCTTGAGGAAGACATCTATATAATGTAACTAGACTTGTTCATATCAAAGAACTAGTAGTGTTTAGTATGCAAGTTGCTTAAAGTCCATTTACGGACAAAAGCAAGCATCTAGGTCATAAAATATCATCTTTGATCAAGCAATCAAATTGTTTGATTTTGATCAAGTAGGCCTTATGTGTGTAAAAGTTATATAGAATAATAAATTTCTTAATTTATATTGATGACATTCTAATCATTTAGAATGATGTAAAGTTATTGTCATCAATGGAATTTTTTGTAGTCTAGTACAGTTTGATATAAAGTACTTAGGAAAGATTGGTTACATCCTAAGAATTAAACTTCGTTAAAATTCAGGAATTAGGATGTTGGGTCTATCTCAAACTGCTTAAATAGATTAGATTCTAGCCAAGTATAGCATGTATTACTTCAAGAAAGGATTCTTTCCTTTAAGTTTGAAGTTCCTTTATATAGGACTATCTAAGACATGTAAAAGGAAGAGCATATTAAGACAGTTCCTTATACCATATCAATAGGAAGTCTTTATGCTATGCTATATACTTGGCTAAATATTTATTTTGCGGTGGCATAGTAAGCAAATATCAATTGAATCAAAGATCACTTAATTTAGTGGGAGTAAAGCATATACTCAACTATCATAGGAGAATGAGGGATTATATGCTTGTCCACAAAAATGAAGTTTGATGTTTACTGGATATACAAATACTAACTTGTAGTTTGATTGTGATTCATGAAGCTGGAGTTCAAGATATGTGTTCATCCTAAGTGGTGAAGATACACATTAAGCGTAAGTATTATCTCTTTAAAGAGATATGAGTACTTGAGAAGTAGTAGTAGAAAAGATAATTTATGCAATAAATCTGATTGAAACTTGTTTCCAAACCTTGCCTTAGAGTGACTATGAATTACTCTAAAGGGAGATAAGTGTCGGATATATGATAAATTGTCTTTAAGGGCAAGTGGGAGATTGTTGGGGTTTTTGCCCTAAAATCCAATTTATTGGCATATCATAAATAATTAAATTGTTTAATTATATGAGACTATTTATAAATGAAATAATGGGACATTATCTTAGTCCATGAAATACATAGTATATGATTTATGTGATTTAGTCACAGAAGATATAAATCACAAGTTCTTTGTAAACTCATAATTTTAGTTCGTAGTCGGTGATGAAATTGGGCATTTCATCTGCGAAGACCATAACATATCAACTAAGATGATTTGTCTTGATCATGGAAGTGGAGACTTCTAATTGATATGTTGATATGTTTTAAGAGTTAAGACATATTGAACTGGACCGCTGTGAGCTTTATTAATCTCCTAACGACTGTCAAATGAATAATAATCTCACGACTTCTATTTACATCAACTCTAAATCCTGAGAGAATAATGAACCTGATCATGAGGTGTAGGTTGCTTTGATATATCAGGAGTGAGATCTATCAGACATGATCAAAACCTCAGTATGTTGGGCAGCCGCATTTAATGTTGATGGAACATATATTCTTAAGATGGAATTCATAATCTCTTAACGGAGATATAAAATATTCCCTTGAGATAAGTTTAATGGGCTTGGTTATTCAGAGTGTTGGGCCTAACCACTTTAGTAAGGAGTTACTAAAGTATATATTTATGAAATTGGATTTCATAAATATATAATGAATAACATAAAGGATTAAATCGGGTACTCAAGAATTAAGATGTAGTAATCTTTAAAGTGGCAGTCTACATTCATGACTTTGTATTACTACGAATATTTTAATGAAGGGGTTGCATGTATAATAAAGTCTTGGGATATAATTTATAGATAAGGCCTAGAGTGTAACTATATTTATATAGTGGTATTAAATATAGTTAATGGTAACTTTGGACTTGTCAAAAGTTGATAGAAAAGCCCAAAGCCCATTGGAGCTAGTGTCTTATTGGTCCCTTTTGGTCCCACTCCAAGCCACATATTAGAGCCCAATTGGAATGGCCCAAAAGGCTAGCCCAATTAGATAATCAGTTATATATAAGGAGAGAAGCATACAAAATTAAATGTGTGTGGTTTTCATTTAGATCACAATAAAAGAATGCAATGATGTATGTGAGTGTAGGACACTCTTTCATTCTCTCCTTGGAAACTGATTGAGAGACCACACTTCTTGGGCATCAAATGGAATTGGAGTGAAGATTAAAAGTGTTCCCAAGTATTTCCATGTTTTGGTTTTGAATTTCACTGCATCAAGGTACGCTTTCTATACTTTGTTCTAGAATTTATGGTTACATGTTATCCGTGTTTATTGCTTCCGCTGTGTGTTTTGTATGAGATACAAAACCAGATTTTCCAACATATTTCTCTCCCAAACACATCCAAACACATCCAAATACATCAAAACACATCAAAACACCTTAGAAAACCTTAGATTCTCACCTTTTCTCTACAATCTTCAAGGTAGTGTTCTTGCACCTAATCTTCCTCTCATTGGTTCCATATCTTGGATTTGAGGTTTAAGGATGTGGATATAGCTTTTTAGCTACAATTCACATGCCTTTCTCTTTCTTGCTTTTCCATGCTTCTTTTTGCTCATAAAATGCCTTATTTGCTTTTCCTATCATGTTTTATAGGTTTCCTAGCAGGTCTACTTGCTTTTTGCCATGATTTATTGCTTTGATGTTGTTGGCCTAGCCTTCTTGGGTTAGGATATGTCTACTTTTTATGTTTGTGCTTAGATCTACATCTTTATGCTTAGATCTACATGTTTGTTTTTAGATCTATGTTCATATGCTTATATCTACATGTTTGTGCTTAGATCTACATCTTCATGCTTAGATCTACATGTCTGTGCTTATATCTACATCCTTATGCCTAGATCTACATGTTTATGTGCTCCGTGCCATGCTTGTGTACTCAGATCTATGTTAGTTGCTATGCCATGTGCTACTTTAACCCTTTTATCTCTTGTTCTCTCTCTTTCTTGCTTTTTGGTCCTTCCAGTAGGGTGTAGATCTAGATGCTGTGGTCTAGACCTTAATCCGCACACCTAGGCCTATATTAAAGGGTTTGGATCATTCCTTTTGCATGTCGATGTTTGCTTGCTTGCTTTGTGCTTTATGTCCATGTTAGCCTCTCTAGATCTAGGCTTTGCCATACTTTGTGCCCTCCATGGGCTTGTGCTTGTGTGGTTACATTCATCCCTCCTAGGGTTTGTTTGGATGTAACCATTTGTGAGATACACCTCAGTGGTGTTGGTGTGCTTGATACACACCTTTCTCCGATCCATGCGATGTTGATATGCTTGCCTTGCTTGCTTTGTGCCACCCGTTTGGTTTCTTTGTTTCTATGCTTTCTTTGCATGCTTTCCTACATGTTCATGCATGAGTCTGTGAGTCATCCATACTTCAATCTAATGGAACTATGGACATTTGATCCAAACCTACATTTGTCCTCCTAGGACATCCCCTTTTGTTTAATAACATGTTTGTTTAATCTTTCATATGTTTAGCATGCTTTGTTTGCCCCCGTTTGGCTTTCTTTGGTAGTATGTTTTTTGCATGCTCTCCCTATCTCCTTTGTTTGTTTCTTTGCTTGTTTACTGGCTTGTTTCTTTTGTCTTTGCATGTACACACATAGAGCAAGGATACTTGGAGCAAGGGTGCGACTTCCTAGGCACAAGCAAAAAGGGCAAGGATGCAAGCCCGCAAATGGAAATGATTAGTAGATTAGGGGGCCTAGCCCCTCTAGAGCTGTCTTCTCTTTCCCTCTCTTTAAGCCTCTTCTCTAGAGCATGTATTAAGGTCCCCATCCATGTACCCCCTTTTATTTTCCTACTCCTTGCTTGGGCAATGTTTATTTTACATTTCCTGTACCTTGCTGGGCCATTCCCTTGGAACATTGGCAATGTCTGGTTTATTTTCCTGCTCTATGTGATAGCATTGTGCATATCTGCCTGTTTGTATATAGGTGATTGTGCACTTTGTATGATGGACTCTTGTGGCTATGTGAGCGACCCTCTTTATTCATGAGAGCTCTTAACCTTGTAGTACAGGTATGTGCTCAAGGTGATTGTTGTAGGTGCATATTCTTGCTATATTGCGTGCACGATCATTGCGGTGTGACTGTCTTGATCCATGTCACCAAGTGATATTGGTTTCCCCATGTATGTGACATGTATCAGTGTGTTCTAACACTTTGGAGGGCTTTGGCTCTTCATGATGTGAGCACATCAATACGCGCCGTATACATAGACGCGAAACCTTGCCAGTGCGCCATAGCTCATGAAACGCAAAACTCTGCCAGATTTTTGCCATGAAAATGGGGCATCCCCATTACCATATTCTAACATTGAAAGCTTGGTGAAAATAGCGTTTGGTGTGCTAGGGGAAGCGCTACCTAATTTCTGCCATGAAAATAAGGTGAAATACCACCGAATTTTCACCATGGAAATTTGGTAGCGACTTCAAACACACTTGGAAAGCATCGATTAGGACCATACCCATTCCAAAGCCAAACCTCAATGCACAACACAATTAAAGCCCTGCAAGCCTATGCCAATAGCTTGTTTTCAATTGTTAATGTCTAAAAATTATGATTTTGCCATAACAAAGGACTTTCTTCGAACAGGCTTTGTGGGGTGCCTAACACCTTCCCCACACGTAGCCAGACTTTCAAACTCAAGAATCAAGATTTTTTACCCATCCATATTAGATTAGGAAAAACAACCTTTTTCTTAACCTAGGATCGGTAATAAAATCAAATAGAGTCAAATGACCAATCACACCTTAGAAAAAACCCAATGATTGGTGGCGACTTCACTTACCCTTGGTAATTTCCATAAAATCGACTCACATTCCAGTCACACACCCAAGGTATGACACACCTCCATAGAGCATGCTTATAGCGCCGAGCATTGCCACGATGGGTGGTTGAGTAGCCGTGAGGCGTCAACAAAGGCACTAGCTTTTCTTCCTTAATTTTCCACCTATTCTGAATCTGAGAGATTATCAAAATTGAGTCACCATACACTTCCAACTCTTCCACTCCAAGACTAAGGGCTACTTGTAATCCTATAATGCATGCTTCATATTCGATGGTGTTATAAGTGGCAGGAAAGTTAAACCTACCAAGGAATGGGATATGTGTCCCTTTTAGAGAAATTAGGAGAACTTTAATGCCACTTCCATTCTGATTAGTTGCTCCATCAAAATACATCTTCCGTGGTTCTAACCCTATCCCTATGATATCCTCATCTAGAAAGTCCCCTTGGATTTCTTCGACTTCTTCAAGTGAACAACGAGCTAAGTGATCGACAATTGCTCTCCCCTTTACGAACTTCTGAGTCACATACTTGATATCAAATTCTGACAAAAGCAGAATCCATTTAATTGTCTTCCTATCTTGCACTAGCTTCTCTATTAGATATTTCAAAGGATCCATTCTAGCTATCAACAAGGTCTTGAAAGGAAGCATGTAATGTCTGAGTTTTCGGGTAGCCCATACAAGCGCTACACATGTCTTCTCAAGTGCTAAATACTTCTCTTTATAAGCCATCATCTTCTTGCTAATATAATAAATTGCATTCTCTTTTCTAGACTCCTCTAGATATTGAGCAAGCAAAGCCCCCATTGTTGTATCTGTGGTTGTGAGATATAGCAACAATGGCTTTTCAGGTACCCATGGAACCAGTATTGGTGGTTTCATCAAAAAATTCTTAATCTTCTCAAAGGCTTCTTGGCATTGTTCATTCCACACTGTGGGAATTTCTTTCTTGAGCAATCGAAAAAGTGGTTCACACGTCATGGTGAGCTGGGCTATAAACATGCTTATGTATTGTATCCTCCTTAAAAACCCTCAGATCTCCTTCTCAATCCTTGGAGGCTTCATCTCTACAATTGCCTTAATCTTCTCAGGATCCACCTCAATTCCTCTCTAACTTACCATAAACCCTAACAATTTTTCGAATGTCACACCAAAAGTGCACTTCTTCGGATGTAATCACAACTTATAAAATCAAATTCTCTCAAAGAACTTCCAAAAAGCCGGTATGTGCCCTTCACGGTCTTTGGACTTCACTATCATGTCAACCACATGAACTTCCACTTCTTTGTGTATCAAATCTTGCAATAGAGTAGTCGCTGCCAGCTAGTAAATGGTACTAGCATTTTTAAGGCCAAATGGCATGACCTTGTAGCAGTAAGTCCTCCATGGAGTAATGAAGGATGTCTTCTCTATATCCTCTAGAGCCATCTTTATCTGATTGACTCCCAAAATCCATCCATGAATGACAGCAATGCATGTCCTACCGTATTATCAACCAGAATATCAATATGAGGTAAAGGAAAATCATCCTTTGGGTTGGCCTTTTTAAGGTCTCTGAATTCTACACACATTCTCAACTTCCCATCCTTCTTCGATACTGGAACCATATTTTCTAACCATTCTAAGTAATTTACCACCCTTACGAATCTTGCATTGTACTGTTTCTCAACTTCTTCCTTGATCTTGAGAGTCCACCCTGGCTTCATCCTTCTCAGCTTCTACTTGACTGGCTTCATAGCTAAGTTTGTAGGAATGCAATGTTGCACTATATCTGTATCAATCATAGGCACATCCTCATATGACCATGCAAACACCTCTTTGAATTCCTTCAGTAGTGTGACTAATGCATCCTTCTTAGAGGAGGCTAAGGTGTTACCAATTTGGACCACCTTAGATACATTATCAGTTCCCATATTAACAAATTAGGTTTCTTCTTTTATAGGTTCTACATGTCCTTGTTTTAATTCCTCATTATTAAAAGTTTCTTTACTAATTTCCAAAATAAAAACATTCAAAGTCAACAAATAAGCATTTTCAGAAATTATATTATAAGGGGTAGAGTTTTTAACAAATTCAACAGGAATTGACTCTATAGGAATAGAAACACGATCACAAACAGACTCAACAGGAATAACAATACTAGTAGAAATAGACTCAATGGGGATGGAAACAATGTTTTTAGCAAGAGCAAATGACTCGGTGATCTTGATCTTCTCCAGAGGGTCTTCCATAGGGTGGGCAGCTCCCTCCCATGCCCAGTTCTTCAACTTAGTTGTGGCTTCGATGATGGCAGCTAGCTCCTAGTGTGTTCCTTCTTCCTTCAACATCAACACTCTGGGGTCTTCATCCATATAATTTGGACTTTCACCATCAACTTCCATATTTGCAGGATTGTCAAATGCATAGCCATCCAAGCACTCTATACTGTCCATCCACTCCCCAAATAAATCTTGCCTCCCTTTGTTTCTTAGGCAGACATATTGGGGGAAGTACTTTGATTTGCTCCCTTCCATTCTCTCATCTTCATCTTCAAAATCCCCCAAAGTTAATTTTCTGAAGCTATGGATCATTAGATTTCTGTCAAGTGTTGCCAATTTTGCATCTATATCATCTTCTTCATCAGTGTATGCAGTCAATGAGCCAAATTTTTAATTACAAAATGAACCGAGCTCGGGAATCTCTCTACCATACTTATCATATCGAGGGCCTGATTTTGAATTGGCATCTGTAATGCAACTCCAATCTAATGGTCACCCATAAGGGTATTCATCATAGTCTCCACCTATAGTTTTTGCATCATCTTCTATGTCTTCATCATAATAGTCCCATCATCATAAGAATTGTCTTCATTTAAGACTCCTGCATCTTCGTCCTCTCTACCACTAGGGGGTTCACCCCTATCATTACTGCTATCTCGACTATCATAGTCTTCACTATCATTTCCTTCACTATCACTGTCATCACTGCTATTGTCTCCACCGTCACTATCTTCACTATCATCACTATTGTTGTCACCACTATTATCATCATCACTATCGGTACCTTCATCATAATCACTAGGGGCTTCTCCCCCTTCATCATTTTCGTCATCAATTCTTGCTTCATAGGGTGTAACGACCCAAGGAAAAGCGCTAGCCACATCTGCGCTGTACCTCAAAAGGACTAGTCACAATTGAGGCTCCTTGTAGTTGTTAATAAAGCCTAGATCTACCCAACGTGGGACTCATCACACACCCGCACACATCACACAATCAATCAAATTGGGGCATCACAATAAAATTTGGACCATTTCTCGATTTATGCGTGTCATCCTTGCGCAGGGGCCATGCTAATCTTCTCTGTATCGTTCCAATTTTATCGGATTTATGCGTGTCATCGACGTGAAAATTCTTTATTCTTTACTTTGAATCAGTATAGCTCAAAACAATTAAATAAATTACATCATATATTCAGTGATCAGATATATTTGTGATAATTCTTTACTTGAAATCAGTAATATAATAGAAATAAAATTGTAACAAATGTAAACAAATTTTAGTAGTTAAATTACGCAAAATAAAACCAAATTAGGATAAGGTTACTTACCTGAACTAGCTCACCACAAAGAACTTCTTCCTAACACTTCCTCTAAAATCCTTAGATCTCACCTAACAATTTATAAGCACAATTTACTTAAAAATCATAATAATAAGAATAACTTGCAAGTTACTTGACCAGAAGAGAAAACTTCTAAAAGTACCCAATAATTTCTCACTGTTAACTCTCCTACGGTTTCTCTAAGGCTATATTCCACACTCTATCATTTGTATTAATTCTATTTGTTTCACGCAAAAATTCCCAAGCACTGTGTAATATAAACCTCTCTCCTCACACGATTATTTAGGCTAAAAAGTCAAAGCATTCATAAGATTTGAATGCTCTGTAAAGCTGAGTAAAAATTTCTAACCAAAAGGCCTTTGTCTCCTATCTCCATAGACTCTAAAGTCTAAAAGGCTATTGGACTAATGGTGGTCTAACCAATAGTCCACTGTTTCTTATAATAAATATTCACAAAAGGGTAAAATACGCCCAAAGCAAACTCCATGCCCAGCAAAGCACCAAAAATTTAAGATGTTACAGAGAATGACGTGCAGAGCAAAAAGGGATTTTATCGCCCAATTCCGGCCCTTCTCCGTTTACACTTACACCGTAAAACCCATAGAAATTTTCTTGATAATTCCGCTTGGCCAAAAATACCAAAATAAAATATACTCTAATTCTAAATAAAACTTAGATTTGACAAGAAAGAAATTCTTAAGCTCTTACCTCAGTTGTACAGTCAAATCTTCTCTACTTCAGTATTTTGGGTAGCCTCCTCTCTCAAAACATCTGTAAGTATACGCTGACTTAAAATTAGACTATGTAAACTAGGGTTTTCAACCTTATTTTTCTAAAAACCCCTTAGTATTATTAATTATAAAAGTTGACCCCATAAATAAAATTACTTAAATACCCCTCCTTTTATTTTATTTTATTTTTCCGGGTATTACATTAAAACACGCCCCGAACCCAAGTAAGAGCTAGGCACGTGACAACAGCCACACACTTATAAAGTTTACACCCTACAAGTGTGTAAGGCCCTCTTAACAAATAAAGAATTATCCTCAAGAAAATTCTATCAATAAATTTAAAAATATCCTCAATAAAGCAATTCTCAAAAGATCTCCAAATAAAAATCTTCAATATCAAAAAAATAAACTAAATCCTTTAAATCCAAAGGACAACACAAATGGCAATCTTAAACATAAAAGTTCAAGTCTTATTCCATTGATTTCCTAAACTTCACTCATGCGCACATCCCAGCGGAAGCCCAAACATATGCTACTCTTCCTGATCAAGATCTGAAAGGAGAAAGAGGGGGGGTGAGTTGACAACTCAATAAGTAACCAAAATCCGAATAAGTTCTATCCAGCAATGGATTTGTAAGGTAATAAAATGTAATATGAATCTTCAAAAGCTATGATATGCTATGGGTTTTCAAAAATAGCTAAAGAAGTTTCATTCTTAAAGTAGTACATTGCAAATAGATCACATACTTTAATCGTACAATTATATCATAGATGGTTTAGAAAGTAGTTAATTTACCATATATCAAAAGCTATAACTTACAATAGGTTCCAAAAAATACATAAACAGTTTTAATCACTCAAATAGTTAATTATTCAAATGTAATTCATATTCTTAACAATCTTATGACTATGGTCACACTATATCCCCGTGACTGGGCATCAGAGTACCAATGAAGAACCCTCATTGGCTGGGTATCAAGTACCAATGAATAACCCCCATTGGTTCGGGTATCAAAATACCAATAAATAACCCCCATTGGCTGGGTATCAGAGTACCAATAAATAACCCCATTGGTTTGGGTATCAGAATACCAATGAATAACCCCCATTGGCTTGGGTATCAGAATACCAATGAATAACCCCTATTGGTTTGGGTATCAGAATCAATTCATAGTCAAATTGTCCATAAAAATATGTCTTATTCAAATACCTATATATATAATCACATATTCAATCTCAAATATATTTGTGATATTTCTATACTCTTTACTTTAAATCAATATAGCAAAAAAACAATGCTCATATATAATTGTGAAAATTCTTTATTTGTTAAGAGGGCCTTACACACTTGTAGGGTGTAAACTTTATAAGTGTGTGGCTGTTGTCACGTGCCTAGCTCTTACTTGGGTTCGGGGCGTGACAATATTTATGGTATCAGAGCCAGGTTTCGATCCTGGGACCTGTGGGTTATGGGCCCACCACGCTTCCGGTTATGGTATTTCTATAACATGGCCCCAATTGTATCTTGTGGGGTAGTTCAATTCTCTCTACACCAAAAACCGATTGGTATTTTTATGTAACGACCCAAGGAAAAGCGCTAGCCACATCTGCGCTGTACCTCAAAAGGACTAGTCACAATTGAGGCTCCTTGTAGTTGTTAATAAAGCCCAGTTCAACCCAGTAAATACCCGATGTGGGACTCATCACACAATCAATCAATCAAATTGGGGCATCACAATCTCCCCCACTTAAATCCCTAACGTCCTCGTTAGGGCCCACTTTGTGGGGTAGTGTCTCCGAGCCCACACGGGGTTACCAGGCCGGCTCTGATACCATATGTAACGACGCAAGGAAAAACGCTAGTCACATCTGCGTTATACATCAAAAGGACTAGTCACAATTGAGGCTCCTTGTAGTTGTTAATAAAGCCCAGATCTACCCAATAAATACCCGACGTGGGACTCATCACACACCCGCACACATCACACAATCAATCAAATTGGGGCATCACAATCTCCCCCACTTAAATCCCTAACGTCCTCGTTAGGGCTCACTTTGTGGGGTAGTGTCTTTGAGCCCACACGGGATTACCGGGCTGGCTCTGATACCATATGTAACGACGCAAGGAAAAGCGCTAGCCACATCTGCGCTATACCTCAAAAGGACTAGTCACAATTGAGGCTCTTGTAGTTGTTAATAAAGCTCAGATCTACCCAATAAATACCCGATGTGGGACTCATCACACAATCAATCAATCAAATTGGGGCATCACATAGGGGTTCTTCAATGTGTGTTGGTAGGCCTCCTAGTATTCTTCCTCTTCTATATTGAAGATAGCATCTCCCAATAGGGTAGTCATTGCATTAGGATCCATTTAATCTACTCAATTAGTTAGGACCTAATATGTGTTTTCCTCCTTTAGTTCTTGAAGCTTATTGTCACAATCAAGGAATAATTCAAATCTAGGCACCATTGTTTTTTACTCAGGATCATATCTTGGTTTAGGAAATCCCCAATAACACTAACTATCTCCAGCTTTGACAAACTTCCCATTTAGTGTAGGAGTGTATGGCTTCAAGGGTTTTGGGGGACTAGGAAGTCCCTTTGCTTTAGCCTTTGCACAAGCCATCTTCCTCAACTCTAACTCTAATAAATCATCATCTGTAGGTTTATAACCTAACCCAAAAGGTGGTGTGCTGTGGGAATTTTCGGGACTCAAACAACCACCTCTTTCACAGTCTTCCCTAGGCTCATCCCAGGAAAATAACTCATCTTCCTTATCATTGCTACCACATTGTTGTTGCTGTAGGGATCGAAGTCCATAGGGTTCTTTTCAACCTCTTCTACCCTTCTTTCAAAACCAGGCTTCTCAATCTCAAAGTTATCTAGGGTTACTGGCTTCTTTTCAAAATGATACCAAAAATAGGCTTTGGTAGGGTTAAAGTGTCACTATATATGGTAACTATTGATCCCACATGTGGAAATTGAACCTTTTGGTACAAGGATGAAGGCACGACCTCTATATCATGAATCCACAATTGCCTAAGAAGCATGTGGAAGCATGAAGCTATGTTCAGTACTTGAAATTACACTTTTTTTTACTTTTTTTTATTTTTATTTTTTATCATTAACCCTATGGTGAGCTCCAGCATCACTGTCCCTAAAACCTCCCTTTTACTGCTGTTATATGCTCTCACATGCTGATTAGATGGCACAAAATCTTCAATACTCAAGCCTAAGTAACTTGCGGTTTTTAAAGGACACACATTTAGAGCACTTCCATCATCAATTAAGACCATTGGTATTCTCTTGCCTTTGGCATCTACAATAATATACAATGGGTCATTATGACACTTCCCTTTCTTAGTCAAATCTTTGTCAGAGTAGGAAATAGTAAGCTCCCTACTTATAGACCCAATCATAGCATTCAAATCTTGAGAAGTAGTGGCTGTAAGGACTTGGATTTGATTGAGAAGGTCCACCAGATTCTAGTGGTGTTTGTATGAGGCCATGAGTAAACCCCACAAAGATATGTTGGCTTGCATCTTCTGCAGCTGCTTAAGGACCTCATCCTCTTCATTGAGTGTTTGTTGGGTTGCCTTGTTCAGGGCTTCTACTAGATTATCTGTCTCCAAATGTGGTTTTGAAGTGTCTCCCCCCTTGTGATGTGGGCAATTTTTGATGGGTCATTTGATTCAATGCTTGGGGTTTGAAGTGTCTCCCCCCATATGTAGGTGTTGAGTGGGGTTTGAAATGTCTCCCCCTATATGTGGATGTTGGGTAATTTGGGATTTTTACAGTATGTTCACTCCATATATCATATCCTATTGTAGACGTCATGCCCATTAGCTCTTCCTAAGTCATCATAAAGCATTCAGGTAGGTCATAGATCAACTCAGACAGATCTGTTTCTCCTTCCTCTTCAAAAATCAAATAGTTGATCCTTGGTCCTCTCCCAAAATTGTGATTGGGCAAGGGATTGTTAGTGATATTAGGACTTGTAGGTGGTACAATCACCTTGGTGTCTATCAAAATCTTGAATTACATGACGAAGATTATAACACTTGTTAGTGTCATGGCCTGGGCCTTGATGGTAGGCACACCTTTTACTCATATCAAACTTTACAAGTAATGGGTTTAGGACTATTTTTGGGTCTAAGGGTTTCAATAACCCTTTTGCTTTCAGCTTTTCAAATATTTGACTCATTGGCATATAAAGTTCATGAAACTCACTCCTAGGCCTTGGAGGCAATCCTTGTGATATTTGCACTGGGGCAATAAGTTGGTATGGATCAGTTTTATATATGTTAGATACTTCTGCAATTTTAGAGCTAGAAGGCCCAAAATTCCTTTTATATTTAGGTGCATCCTCTATTGGAAAATCTAGTTTTGTATCTCATACAAAACACACAGCGGAAGCAACAAACACGGATCTACTTCAATTATGAAAGATAATATGTAAGCTTGAATTCTAGAACAAAGAACAAGATGTGTACCTTGATGCAGTGAATTTCAAAACCAAAACTTGAGAATACCTTTAATCTTCATCTCAATTCCACATGGTGCCCAAGATGTGTGGTCTCTCAATCAGTCTTTCGTACATAGACTCTCAAAGAAAATCCTTCTTCTTCTCCTTGCAGAGAAAAACTGATTTCTTTTCTTTTCATCATACGTACGTTAAAACTATTCTA
This sequence comes from Quercus aquifolioides, assembly GCA_019022515.1. Taxonomy (NCBI): domain Eukaryota; kingdom Viridiplantae; phylum Streptophyta; class Magnoliopsida; order Fagales; family Fagaceae; genus Quercus; species Quercus aquifolioides. The sequence continues at coordinate 28,644,659 of CM032332.1, read as the reverse complement.
GTAGTTTCTTTATTTAATAACTCTTATTAAATAATGACTAATTATCTAATTGGGTTAGCCTTTTGGGCCTACCCAATTGGGCTTTAGTTTGTGGCTTGAGATGGGACCAAATGGAACAAATAAGACTCTAGCTCCAATGGGCCTTGGGCTTTTCTGTCAACTCTTGACAAGTCCAAAGTTATCATTAATTATATTCAATACCATTATAAGAATATAATTGTACTCTAGGCCTTATTAATAAATTATATCCCAAGACTTTATTATACATACAACCCCTTCATTAAAATATTCGTAATAATACAAAGTCATAAATGTTGACTGCCACTTTGAAGATTACTACATCTTAATTCTTGAGTACACGATTTAATCCTCTATGTTATTCATCATATATTTATGAAATCCAATTTCATAAATATATACTTTAGTAACTCATTACTAAAGTGGTTGGGCCTAACACTCTGAATAACTAAACCCATTAAACTTATCTCAAGGGAATGTTTTATATCTCTGTTAAGAGATTATGAATTCCATCTTGAGAACATATGTCCATCAACACGAAATGCGGCTACCCAACATACTGAGGTTTTGATCGTGTCTTATAAATCTTACTCCTGATATATCAAAGCAACCTACACCTCTAGATCAGGTCCATTATTCTCTCAGGATTTAGAGTTGATGTAAATAGAAGTCGTGAGATTTATTATTCATTTAACAGTCGTTAGGAGAATAATAAATCTCATAGCAGTCCAGTTCAATATGTCTTAACTCTTAAAACATACCAACATATCAACTAGAAGTCTTCACTTCCATGATCAAGACAAATCATCTTAATTAATATGTTATAATCTTCGCAGATGAAATGCCCAATTTTATCACCGACTACGAACTAAAATTCTGAGTTTACAAAGAACTTGTGATTTATATCTTCTGTGACTTTTCACATAAATCACATACTATGCATCTCATGAACTAAGATAATGTCCCATTAGTTCATTTATAGATAGTCTCATATAATTAAACTATTTAATTATTTATAACATGCCAATAAATTGGATTTTAGGGCATAAACCCCAACATCCTCAATCTTTATGGTCCCATGTTTATTGCATCCTCAATTTGAGTAGCAACAGCTATTAAAACTTTAAAATTTGGAAAATACTGAGCAAACAAATATTTATGTATACAGGTAACAAGTTTTTTACAACCTTGGTTAATTACTCTTCTTCATTTGGCCTGTTCATCATCTAGGTGGCTTTGGACCTCCATTAGGTAATGAAGGCAGAAAAGGACTCCTTCAGCTCTTGCTTGGTGGTCTCCAAGCCTCTTCTTGTCACATCCACCTCTATATTGTATTTGTACTGGATATGGAACTCTCTACAAATGTCTTCCTAGTTTTGGGCTCTATTATCCTCCATGTTGAGGAACCACATGAGGGTAGCTCCAATTAAGGTATTTTGGACCATTTGTGTCAACATTTCCTCAATAGCTCCAAGAGGTTGCATAGCCCTCATGTACATCTTTAGGTGGGATTTGGGGCAATTGGTGCCATCAAACTTGTCCAAGATTGCCATCTTGAACTTTGGGGTAATCTTACGTTTGGGAAAAGAGAGAGCGACTTATAATCCATGAGGTCTTCCATCCTGTGTGCCCTTTTGATCATCTCCTTCATCTTACTTATCTTCTCATTAATCTTCTTGTCACTCTCCAAGATAGGGGAAGTTTGATTAGTCTTATTTTCCTCTTGACTACTCTTTAGATTCTGGAATTGCTGCACCATGAGGTTCATGTCTTCCCTTAACTGGATTTGGCTTGCTACCATGGTGTTTAATAGCTCCTGAGTACTCATTTTTTCTTCAGTGTTTTGGTGTTCCTATCCTTCTACCATGGTGACAAAGTCTTCAGATCTCTTGTGGCTTTGCCTGTTTTGCAAGTCGAACATGGGGTTATGGTGCTATAACTATAGGGTGCCTTCTATACACAAGGGCTCCAGTACTATGATAGGCTTGGAACTAGGACTGTTGGCTTGGCTATCATTCTTGGATTCTTTTTGGAGACTTCCTTTTGATCTTGACCAAATTCTCCCCTAAGAAATGGCTTGGTTGGGTCAAACAAAGTGTTAGGAGCTTTAGTTGCTGATTATGATGGCATGAGGAATTGGAGTGCTTGGGCAACATCAAGCCAGTCACTTGGCTCTATGTTTTCTCAACACACCAATGGCTCTTCATGCCTATCTAGTGAAGCTCCTAATTGCTCTTTGAGGGGGACAAGCCCGGTCTCCTTGCTGGATTTAGAATGATGAGCATGATGGGGGGTAGCATGTGGAGGCACCTTACTCCACATAATGCCCCAAGGCCATGGCAGAAGAGGGCCATGGTGGGCAAAAACAGATATTGATGTTGGGCAGCAATAAGTAGTGCTGACCCTATGAAATGGTGCATGGCATTGGTTTGATGGTTGCTTTGTGTGTGGGCTTGGTAGCTTGAGTGCAAGATAGTGCTAGGTTACTATAATGATGATATGTTGTGCAAGGCATTAAGCTAGTTGGTGCTGGCAGAATGCATGGACTTGTGTGAGTGGGCTAATGACAGTTACTTGAAGTGCTACAAATGGGCATGTTGTGGGGGCTGCGATGCTGATAAGAAGGGCCTGGGCAGGGGCCACGCCTTCTAAAACGTGCTGGAACAAGTGTGTGTGGGCTACTGGAGCATGGGCAGAAGCCCCATGATGTGCTGAAATATGGGCTGGCATGTGCAGAGTGTGCACAATAATTAGCAGCAGTTCCTAGCTTTCCTGATGATCAGAGCTGCTAAGTAGGGGCTGGAAACGTGGAGAGCAGGCCAAGACAGCATTAGTTGAAGGTGTCCTAAGTCAGACCACATGTGGCAGCAAGTCTTGGACAACTGTCAATTGAACTGGACCGCTGTAAGATTTATTATTCTCCTAACAACTGTCAATTGAATAATAAATCTCATGACTTATATTTGCATGAACTCTTAATCCTGAGAGAATAATGGACCTGATCATGAAGTGTAGGTTGCTTTGATATATTAGGAGTGAGATCTAAAGTAATGGTCAAAACCTCAGTATGTTGGGCAGCCACATTTAGTGTTGATGGAACATATATTCTTAAGATGAAATTCATAGTCTCTTAACGGAGATATAAAATATTCCCTTGAGATAAGTTTAATGGGTTTAGTTATTCAGAGAGGTAGGCCTAACCACTTTGGTAAGAAATTACTAAAGTATATATTTATGAAATTGGATTTCATAAATATATAATGAATAACTTAAAAGGATTAAACCGGGTACTCAAGGATTAAGATGTAGTAATTTACAAAGTGGCAGTCTACATTCATGACTTTGTATTATTACGAATATTTTATGAAGGAGTTGCATGAATAATAAAGTCTTGGGATATAATTAATTAATAAGGCCTAGAGTGCAATTATATTTATATAGTGGTATTAAATATAATTAATGGTAGTTTTGGACTTGTCAAGAGTTGACAGTAAAGCCCAAGACCCATTGGAGCTAGTGTCTTATTGGTCCCACTCCAAGCCACACACTAAAGCCCAATTGGAAAGGCCCAATAAGCCAGCCCAATTAGATAATCAGTTAGTTATAAAAGGGAAAAACATACAGAAGTTTTTCATTAGAGAAAAAAGTGAGACACCATTGTGAAGTGGTGTGTATGTGCAAGTGAAGCCACTCAATTATTCTCCCTTGGAAACTGATTGAGAGACCACACTTCTTGGGCGTAAAGTGGAATTGGAGTGAAGATTAAAAGTGTTCTCAAGTACTTATAATCTTTTGTTTTGAATATCACGACACCAAGGTACGCTATCTTGTTCTTAAATTCTGAAATTTATATAGTGCAAGTTATCAATCATGAATGAAATAGATTTTTGTTTGTTACTTCCGCTGTGTGTTTTGTATGAGATAAAAAACCAGATTTAACCAACAATTGGTATCAGAGCCAGGTTTTCATATCATGATTGTATAGCATGTGATTGGATTTTAGAATAAAAGAAAAACGGTTTCTTGATGTTCAACATTGTTTCAAGTATAGTTATTGAAAGTTATTGAGATAACCGTAAATGATGATGACAATCGTATTGCATTGTTTTGTTCGAAGTGGCCACACAATTAAGATACGGATCCATTCAAAGAAAGTAGTTATTGTCCAAGAGAAATTCTTTTTAAAGAATTTCGTTGCCAAGGAGAACCGTTCATGATGATAACCATTGTATTGCATTGGTTTGTTCGAAATGGACATCTTGGCTTAATATTTACTTATTGGATGGTGCCGTGTCTTAGTAATTGCCAAGGATATAGTTATTGAATGTAATTCAAATAACTGCCATGTGCATGAACCAATTGATTGCACTGGTTGGACTTTCGTGCACCGCTTGGATATAAATATATATATAAGGCTTGCATGGTTTGATTATTATAAGCATGTAATATGTGCCTTGGATGTATTGAATGCTTTATATACAACTTACATTGAATCCATATATTATTTGATATATATATATATATATATATATATGGGTTTATATGCAAATATTTTATAAAGGATTCATCATATTGTTGCTTGCCTTGGTTTATATATTTATATATATTAATGCTAGGATTAAAGTATTCATTTAATGAATTTTATTCCTAATGAGATTAGGATTATGTTTTTAAGGGTTTCTAGCATTATTATGGTTCTTGAACATAAAAACCTTTAATTTAAAACATCTAGTGGGAGAGAGATACAAGGGTTGGATCTCACGGCCTCCATTATTGGTTCATAGTAGTGTGGGTAAGCACCTCGTCTTGGCGTATATGCCTTGCGATCCTAAAGGAGGGTGTTTACTTCAAGTACTACAAGATTGAACTAACCTGTTTAAAGTAGTGTGGACAAGCACCTCGCCTTGGCATATATGCCTCGTGATCCCAAAGGAGGGTGTTTTTGTTCCATGGTACTACAAGTCTAAACATTATAAGGGAGATGAAATGTGGCTACACATGATTCTAGATAATGGTGTACACTAGACTAAGTATAATGTTAACCTCCCAAAGGAGCTATGTCATTATTACTTAGAGGCTAAAGCTAATACGGCATATTATTAGTGTATGATAAGAGTTATCATGATAGCACTAATAATGAGAATAGTTCTCAATCAATTAATGTGTTTATAATAAACTTGCTACCAAAGAATTATAGACATGGATTGGTTTGTCGTTGCATATATTATTTTATGGTTTTATAAGGTTCCATATTATATGATTATATGCTAAATTGATAGTGTCTAGTTTACTTATTATATTCATGTTCGTTATTTTCAGATTTAAAATCATGGCATCATTTAGCCCACTTGTTGCTATACTTAATCAAAACAAACTGATTGGATCCAACTATGTTGACTGGAAAAGAAACTTGGATATTGTTCTTATTGCTGAAGAGCACAAATATGTGCTTACTCAACCATGTCCTAGCTTTCCATAGTTAGATGCTCCTCTTAAGGAAAAATAGCGATATGATCGTTGGCAGAAATCTAATGAGATGGCTAAGTGCTATATCCTAGCATCTATTTCAAATGTTCTATAGCATCAAATGCAGGATGTAGAACTAGCTTCGGATATAATGCTAAGTCTGAAGGAGATGTTTGGTGAGCAAGGCCGTTCTGCAAGGCAAGAAACTATGAGGCAGATTTATAATACCAAAATGGCTGAAGGTACTTTAGTGAGGGTGCATTGTCTTAGGATGATCTCTAATCTGAATACATTGGAAGTTTTAGGTGCCGATATTGATGGAGAATCCCAAGTGGATATGATACTCTAGTCACTACCAGAATCATTCAAGGAATTCAGACTTAACTATAATATGAACAAAAAGATTTATACATTGTCTGAATTGATGAATGAGTTGGTAGCGGCGGAAGGCATCCTTGGTACTTCTAGTGTTGAAGCCAATGTTGGTGAAGCTTCTACTTCTCAACCTAAGTCGAAAGGCAATGGTAAGAAGAAGAAGAAGAAGAAGAACTTCACTAAGCAAGATGGTAAACAAGTTGCCTTAGTAGTCGCCAACAAAGTAAAGAAAACCAAAGGAAAGTGTTTCCATTGTGGTGAGAAAGGACATTGGAAGAGGAATTGTCCAATATTTAAGGCTGCCAAGAATAAAGGTATGAAAAGTACATTCCTTATTGAAACATGTTTGGTACAGAATCCCACAGATTCCTGGTGTGTGGATTCAGGTTGTACTAATCATATTTGCAAATCTTTGCAGGGGTTTCAGGAGACCAGAAAGCTGAATGAAGGGGAAATGTTTCTTACCTTGGCTAATGGGAGCAGGATTCCAGTTGTAGCTATTGGAGTGTTTAATTTATGTTTTGAATCTAGAGTTTTAATATTGGAAGACTGTTTGTATGTACCTAATGTTCGTAGGAATTTAATTTCTGCAACTTATTTAGGTAAACATGGATATTATGTTATCCTAAAAGACAATGTTGTAATAAAGAAAGATAAAGTGTTTATCTGTTCTGGCAATATTGTGGATGATCTTTATATTTTAACTCCTGATAAGCATGAATTATATAATTCTGAATTAGATCATAACTCTCATGTAAAATTGTTAAAGAGAAAGTTTCCTTCTACTAATGAAGCATATCTTTGGCACTTGCGTTTGAGTCATATTAATCAAAACAGAATTCAAAGACTGATCAAAGATGGACTTTTAGAGCCATTGGACTTAGATGAATTTTCAGTTTGTGAATCTTGTTTGGAAGGCAAAATGACCAAACGACCTTTTAATGCAAAAGGTAGAAGAGCCCAAGAATTGCTTGAATTAGTTCATATAGATGTATGTGGTCCTATGTCAACCCAAGCAAAATGAGGTTATGAGTACTTCATCACTTTTACCGATGATTACTCAAGATATGGTTAAGTGTACCTAATGAGACGGAAGTCCAAAGCCTTTAAAAAGTTCAAAGAGTTTAGGGCTGAAGTTGAGAATCAGTTAGGTAAACACATAAAAGCCATTCGATCTGATCGTGGTGGCGAATACCTTCTTGGGGATTTCAAGGATTACTTAACTCAAAATGGGATTATATCCCAATTGACTGCACCTGGAACTCCCCAACAGAATGGTGTAGCAGAAAGAAGGAATAGGACTCTTTTGGAAATGGTTAGGTCCATGATGAGTTACTCAACTTTACCAGTTTCTTTTTGGGGATATGCACTAAAAACTGCAATGCATATTTTGAATTTAGTTCCATCAAAATCTGTTCCCAACACACCTAAGGAATTGTGGAGTGGGCGTAAGCCTAGTATGAAATATCTCCACATTTGGGGATGTCCAACACATGTGTTGAAAAGGAAGTCTGATAAGTTGGAATCTAAAACCGAAGTATGCATGCTTTTAGGGTATTCAAAAGAAACAAAGGGTTATTTATTCTATAATCATAAAGATAACAAAGTGTTTGTTAGCACACATGCCAAATTTTTGGAAGATGATTATATGAATAATTTTGATCCTAGAAATAAAGTTGTTTTGGCTGAAATGAATGAACCTTTAGTTAAACAACCAATAGATGAAACTAGGGATGATGTGGTTGTATTGGATACACCACAAGATACTACTCATAAGATGTCTAGTACACAGGTGCCTCATCGTAGTGGGAGAATTGTTCGGCCTCCTGTAAGATTCATAGGTTTGGGAGAAACTTATGAAGCTATCTCAGAAGAGGTTGAATCAGATCCCTACACTTATGAAGAGGCAATGAATGATATAAGATGCACATCATTGGATCAAAGCTATGAAATCTAAATTAGATTCCATGTATTCCAATCAAGTTTGGGATCTTGTAAAGGCACCTAATGGCATTAAACATGTTGGTTGCAAATGGGTTTACAAGAGGAAGAGAGGGGTAGATGGAAAGGTTGAAACCTTTAAAGCAAGACTAGTGGCGAAAGGGTATACACAAAAAGAAGGTATTGACTATGATGAAACTTTTTTGCCAGTAGCCATGCTTAAATCTATTAGAATTCTCTTATCCATTGCTGCTCATTATGATTATGAGATTTGGCAAATGGATGTCAAGACTGCATTTCTTAATGGCAATCTTGAAGAAGAAATCTATATGATGCAACCAGAAGGTTTCATAGCAAAGAACCAAGAGCATATGGTATGCAAGTTAAAAAAGTCCATTTATGGACTAAAACAAGCATCTATGTCATGGAACATCGGATTTGATCAAGCAATCAAGTCATTTAGTTTTGAACAAAATCTTGATGAACCATGTGTGTACAAAAGACATTGAGATAAAGTAGTAATGTTCCTAGTGCTTTATGTTGATGACATTCTACTCATTGGAAATGATGTAAGGGTAATGTCATCGGTAAAGGTTTGGTTGTCAAGCCAATTTGATATGAAGGACTTGGGTGAGGCTAACTTTATTCTAGGGATCAAGCTTTGGCGAGATCGCAAGAATAAGATGTTAGGCTTATCACAGGCTGGATATATAGATAAGGTTCTAGAACGGTTTAGCATGCAAAACTCCAAGAAAGGATTACTTCCTTTCAGACATGGAGTTCCTCTGTCTGATGACCAAAGGCCTAAGACTCAAGAGGAAGAAGATATGATGAGACAAGTTCCTTATGCTTCTGCAGTAGGAAGTCTCATGTATGCCATGCTTTGTACTAGACCAGATATTTGTTATTCAGTTGGCATGGTCAGCTGATATCAATCAAATCCAAGACCAAAACATTGGTAAGCTGTAAAGCATATTCTCAAGTATCTACGGAGAACGAGAGATTATATGCTTCTTTATCGGTGTGAGGATTTGATACCCATTGGCTATACAGATTCAGATTTTCAGTCGGATCTAGATTTCAGAAAGTCCACATCAAGACGTGTATTCACCTTAGGAGGTGGAGCCATAACATGGAGGAGTGTCAAACAATCTTGTATTGCAAACTCCACCATGGAAGCAGAATATGTTGCCGCTTGTGAAGCAGCAAAAGAAGCTGTATGGCTCAAGAAATTCCTTTATGACCTTGGTGTAATGGGAATGGAACAAGTTCCCATCACATTGTTTTGCGACAATAGTGGTGCAGTTGCACAATCAAAAGATCCAAGGAATCACGAGAAAGGAAAGCACATTGAGAGAAAGTACCACATCATTAGAGATATTATTGCTTGTGGAGATGTGATGGTAGCAAAGATTGAAAGTGCAAATAATCTAGCAGATCCCTTTACCAAAGCCTTGCCTCAAAGGACCTTCAAGTCGCATTTAGAGGGAATGAGAGTTAGATTAGTGTACAATAGTCTTTAGGGCAAGTGGGAGATATGTTGGGATTAGTGCCCTTAAATCCTATTGTATAATGCTATGTATGATATTATGTATGACATTATGTATGACATAATGTATGACTTAATATTGTAATTAATAAAGTTGTTTTATTATTACCTAAAATAATGGTAACATGAATATTCGGACATTATCATTTAGTCCATGAGATGCGTAGCATGTGATTTATGTGATTTAGTCACAGAAGATATAAGTCACAAGTTCTTTGTAAACTCAGAATTTTAGTTCGTAGTCGGTGATGAAATTGGGCATTTCATTTGCGAAGACTATAACATATCAACTAAGATGATTTGTCTTGATCACGGAAGTGGAGACTTCTAGTTGATGTGTTAATATGTTTTAAGAGTTAAGACATATTGAACTGGACCACTGTGAGATTTATTATTCTCCTAACAACTGTCAATTGAATAATAAATCTCACGACTTATATTTGCATGAACTCTTAATCCTGAGAGAATAATGGACCTGATCATGAAGTGTAGGTTGCTTTGATATATCAGGAGTGAGATCTAAAGTAACGGTCAAAACCTCAGTATGTTGGGCAGCCACATTTAGTGTTGATGGAACATATATTCTCAATATGGAATTCATAGTCTCTTAACGGAGATATAAAATATTCCCTTGAGATAAGTTTAATGGGTTTAGTTATTCAGAGAGTTAGGCCTAACCACTTTGGTATGAAATTACTAAAGTATATATTTATGAAATTGGATTTCATAAATATATAATGAATAACTTAAAAGGATTAAACTGGGTACTCAAGGATTAAGATGTAGTAATTTACAAAGTGGCAGTCTACATTCATGACTTTGTATTACTACAAATATTTTATGAAGGGGTTGCATGAATAATATAGTCTTGGGATATAATTAATTAATAAGGCCTAGAGTGCAATTATATTTATATGGTGGTATTAAATATAATTAATGGTAGTTTTGGACTTGTCAAGAGTTGACAGTAAAGCCCAAGGCCCATTGGAGCTAGTGTCTTATTGGTCCCTTTTGGTCCCACTCCAAGCCACACACTAAAGCCCAATTGGAAAGGCCCAATAAGCCAGCCCAATTAGATAATCAGTTAGTTATAAAAGGGAAAAACATACAGAATTTTTTCATTAGAGAAAAAGTGAGACACCATTGTGAAGTGGTGTGTATGTGCGAGTGAAGCCACTCAATTATTCTCCCTTGGAAACTGATTGAGAGACCACACTTCTTGGGCGTAAAGTGGAATTAGAGTGAAGATTAAAAGTGTTCTTAAGTACTTATAATCTTTTGTTTTGAATTTCACCGCACCAAGGTACGCTATCTTGTTCTTAAATTCTGAAATTTATATAGTGCAAGTTATCAATCATGAATGAAATAGGTTTTTGTTTGTTGCTTCCGTTGTGTGTTTTGTATGAGATACAAAACCAGATTTAACCAACATATATAACACACAACAAGTTTGTAAAATGGTGTGAATGTATGAGTGAAGCCACTCAATTACTCTCCATTGAAAACTGATTGAGAGACCACACATCTTGGGCGTTAGTGGAATTGGAGTGAAGATTGAAAGTGTTCCTGAGAACTTTTGATCTTTGATTTTGAAATTCACTGCACCAAGGTACACTCTCTTGTTCTATATTCTGAAACTTACATAATGCATGTTATCAATTATGAATGAAGTAGATCCGTTATTTTTCCACTGCGTACATGTATGTTTCCAACAATTGGTATCAGAGCGGTCTTCATTTTCGAATCTGTATAATATGTTTAGTGAGTTTTAGAATTAGAGAAAACTATTTTCATAGTTGTGAAAATTTTGCAGTCATTTTTCTGCATATTATAGTTTTTGAAACTATTGTTTGATTAAAACTGATTTTGATGTTATGATGTTGTTTAACTTTGATTTTGACCATGTAAAATTGAATTTTAACACTTTAACATCAATGAAATTCAAGTTTTAATCTTAATCTCATCGTTTTTGATTATTAAGAATGTGTTTTGTTCATTGGAAACGTCAAAAATGGTTAAACAGAAAAACGGCTATTTCTGGGTTTTTCGCGACTGGCGAGTCACGAGTTAAGTCGCCAGTAAGTCGCCAAAGTTTCTAGATGAACTCACGATTGGGCAAGTCGCCAAAACTCTCGACTGGGACGAGTCTCTAAAACCAGTCGCCAAAAAATGCTGACACCTGTTTATTACATGCATAAAGTGCAAGGCTATGTGTAATTAGTTTATATATGTATTAAACAATTAAAAAACTTTCTTTTAAAACATCTAGTGAGAGAGAGATACAAGGGTTGGATCTCATGGCCTCAATTGTTGGTTCATAGTAGTGTGAAATACGTACTTTGTCTTTGCCTCGAGCTTAGCATTCCATGTGGAGAGTATTTATTTCATGGTCTTACAAGTTTGAATTAGTTGGTTTATAGTAGTTTGATCAAACACCTTGTCTTAGCTTCGAGCTTTGCATTCCATGCGGAGGGTGTCTTGTATCATGGTACTACAAAATAAGCCTGTTAAGGAGATGAAATGTGGCTACACATGATTCTAGACAATGGTATACACTAGACTAAATATTATAGTATCCTTTATGCTGAGTTCTTACTATTATTATTTAGAGGCCAAAAGTATAACGGCATATTATTAGTGTATAATAAGAGTTATCATGATAGCAATAATAATGAGAAGAGTTCTCAATCAATCATAGTATTTAATGTCCACTCTATGCTGAGGGATATTGAATATGGGATTGGGTTGTCGTTGCATATATTATACTACGGTTTTATTAAGGTTCCATATTATATGTTTATATGATAAATTGATAATGTCCAGTTACTTATTATATTCATGTTTATTGTTTTCATATTTGAATATGGCATCATTTAGCCCACTTGTTACTATTCTTAATCAAAACAAACTGACTGGATCCAACTATGTTGATTGGAAAAGGAATTTGGACATAGTTCTCACAGCTGATGGTGAGCAAGGTTGTTCTGCAAGGCAAGAAACCATGAGGCAAATTTATAATACCAAAATGGTTGAAGGCTGTTTAGTTAGGGAGCATTGTCTCACAATGATCTCTAATCTGAATACATTAGAGGTTTTAGGTGCCGACATTGATGGAGAATCCTAAGTGGATATGATACTCCAGTCACTACCGAAATCATTCAAGGAATTCAGACTCAATTATAATATGAACAAAAAGATTTATACATTGTCTAAATTAATGAATGGGTTGGTAGCGGCAGAAGGCATTCTTGGTACTTCTAGTGTTAACGCTAACATGGCTGAAGCTTCTACTTCTCAACCCAAGTCGAAAGGCAAGGGTAAGAAGAAGAAGAAGAAGGACTTCACCAAGCAAGAGGGTAAACAAATTGCTTTAGGGATTGCCGACAAAGGAAAGAAGCTCAAGGGAAAATGTTTCCATTGTGGTGAGAAAGGACATTGGAAGAGGAATTGTCCAAAATTCAAGGCTGCCAATAATAAGGGTATGAATAGTTCATTCCTCCTTGAAATATGTTTGGTACAAAATCTCACGGATTCCTGGTGTGTGGATTCAGGTTGTACTAATCATATCTGCAATTCTTTGCAAGGGTTCCAGGAGACCAGAAAACTTAATGAAGGAGAATTGTTTCTTACTTTGGCTGATGGGAGCAGGATTCCAGTTGTAGCTATTGGTGTTTTTAATTTATGTTTTGAGTCAAGAGTTTTAGTATTAGAAGATTGTCTATATGTACCTAATGTTTGTAGGAATTTAATTTCTGCAACTTTTTTAGGTAAACATGGATATTGTGTTATCCTTAAAGACAATGTTGTAATAAAGAAGGGTAAAGTGTTTATCTGTTCTGGCAATATTGTAGATGGTCTTTATATTTTAAGTCAAGCATGAATTATACAATTCTGAATTAGATCATGATTCTCATATAAAATCATTAAAGAGAAAATTTCCTTCTACTAGTGATGCATATCTTTGGCACTTGCGCTTAGGTCATATTAATTCAAATAGGTTTCAAAGACTGATCAAAGATGGACTCTTAGGGCCCATGGACTTTGATGAAATTCCAGTTTGTGAATCTTGTTTGGAAGGTAAAATGACCAAACGACCTTTTAATGCAAAAGGTAGAAGAGCTTAAGATTTGCTAGAATTAGTACATTCAGATGTATGTGGTCCTACGTCAATCCAGGCAAGAGGTGGCTATGAGTATTTCATTACTTTCACTGATGATTACTCTAGATTTGGTTATGTGTACCTAATGAAACAGAAGTCCGAAGCTTTTGAAAATTTCAAAGAGTTTAGGGCTGAAGTTGAGAATCAATTAGGCAAATGCATAAAGGCCATTTGATATGATCGTGGTGGCAAATACCTTCTTGGGGATTTTAAGGATTACTTAACTGAAAATGGGATTGTATCCCAATTGACTACACCTGGAACTCCACAACAAAATGGTGTAGCAGAAAGAAGGAATAGGACTCTTTTAGATATGGTTAGATCCTTGATGAGTTATTCAACTCTACCAATTTCTTTTTGGGGATATGCCTTAAATACTGCAATGTATCTTCTGAATTTAGTACCTTCAAAGTCTGTTCCTAAAACACCTGTTGAGTTGTGGAATGGGCGTAAGCCTAGTATAAGACATCTCCATATTTGGGGTTCTCCAGCACATGTGTTGAAGGGAAAGTCTAACAAGTTACAATCTAAAATAGAAGTGGTTTTCTTTGTAGGGTATCCAAAAGGAACTGTTGGAGGTTTATTCTATAGTCATAAAGATAATAAAGTGTTTGTTAGCACAAATGCTAAATTCTTGGAAAATGACTATATGAATAATTATACTCCTAAAAATAGAGTTGTGTTGGCTGAAATGAATGAACATATAATAGAACAACCAATGGGTGAGACTAGGGATGATGTGGATGTATTAGATACACCACAAGATACTGCTCATGAGATGTCTAGTACACAGATGCCTCGTCGTAGTGGGAGAACTGTTCGGCCTCCTATAAGATTCATAGGTTTGGGAGAAACTTATGAAGCTATCTCAAAAGAGGCTGAATCGGATCCCTACACTTATGAAGAGACAATAAATGATATAGATGCACATCATTGGGTCAAAGCTATGAAATCTGAATTAAATTCCATGTATTCCAATCAAGTTTGGGATCTTGTAAAGGCGCCTAACGGCATTAAACCTGTTGGTTGCAAATGGGTTTACAAGAGGAAGAGAGGGATAGATGGAAAGGTTGAAACCTTTAAAGCAAGGCTAGTAGCGAAAGGGTATACTAAAAAAGAAGGTATTGATTATGAAGAAACCTTTTCATCAGTAGCAATGCTTAAATCTATCAGAATTCTCTTATCCATTGCTGCTCATTATGATTATGAGATTTGGCAAATGGATGTCAAGACTGCATTTCTTAATGGCAATCTTGAAGAGGAAATCTATATGATGCAACCAGAAGGTTTCGTAGCTAATAACCAAGAACATATGGTATGCAAGTTGAAAAGGTCTATTTATGGACTTAAGTAAGAATCTAGGTCATAGAACATCATATTTGATCAAGCAATCAAGTCATTTGGTTTTGAAAAAAATCTTGATGAACTATGTGTGTACAAGAGACATCAAGATAAAGTGGTAATGTTCCTAGTGCTTTATGTTGATGATATTCTACTCATTGGAAATGATATAGGGGTAATGTCATTTGTAAAGGTTTGGTTTTCAAGCCAATTTGATATGAAGGACTTGGGTGAGGCTAACTTTATCTAGGGATCAAGCTTTAGCGAGATCGCAAGAATAAGATGTTAGGCTTATCACAAGCTGGATATATAGATAAAGTTTTAGAACAGTTTAGCATGCAAAACTCCAAGAAATGATTACTTCCTTTCAAACATGGAGTTCCTCTGTCTGATGACCAACAGCTTAAGACTTAAGAGGAAGAAAATATGATGAGACAAGTTCCTTATGCTTCAGCAGTAGGAAGTCTCATGTATGCCATGCTTTGTACTAGACCAGATATTTGTTATTCAATTGGCATGGTCAACCGATATCAATCAAATCCAGGACCACAACATTGGCAAGCTGTAAAGCATATTCTCAAGTATCTACGGAGAACGAAAGATTACATGCTTGTTTACCGTTGTGAGGATTTGATTTCCATTGGCTATACAGATTCAGACTTTCAATCGGATCTAGATTTCAGAAAGTCCACATCAGGATGTGTTTTCACCTTGGGAGGTGGAGCCATAACATTGAGGAGTGTAAAGCAATCTTGTATTACAAACTCCACCATGGAGGCTCAGTATATCGTTGCTTGTGAAGTGGCAAAAGAAGCTGTATGGCTCAAGAAATTCCTTTTTGACCTTGGTGTAATGAGAATGGAACAAGTTCCCATCACATTGTTTTGCGACAACAGTGGTGTAGTTGCACAATCAAAAGATCCAAGGAATCACAAAAAAGGAAAGCACATTGAGAGAAAGTACCACATCATTAGAGATATTATTGCTCGTGGAGATGTGCTGGTAGCAAAGATTGAAAGTGCAAATAATCTAGCAGATCCCTTTACCAAAGCCTTGCCTCAAAGGACCTTCGAGTCACATTTGGAGGGAATGGGAGTTAGATTAGTGCACAATAGTCCTTAGGGCAAGTGGGAGATTGTTAGGATTAGTGCCCTTAAATCCTATTGTATGATGCTATATATGATATTATTTATGACATTATGTATGACATTATGTATGACTTAATATTCTTATTAATAAAGTTGTTTTATTATTATCTGAAGTATTGGTAACATGAATATTCGGACATTATCAGATAGTTCATGAGATGTATAGTATGTGATTTATGTGAAAAGTCACAGAAGATATAAATCACAGGTTCTTTGTAAACTCAGAATTTTACTACGTAGTCAGTGATGAAATTGGGCATTTCATCTGCGAAGACTATAACATGTCAACTAAGATGATTTGTCTTAATCATGGAAGTGGTGACTTCTAGTTGATATGTTGATATGTTTTAAGAGTTAAGACATATTGAACTGGACCGCTGTGAGATTTATTATTCTCCTAATGACTGTCAACTGAATAATAAATCTCACGACTTATATTTACATGAACTCTTAATCTTGAGAGAATAATGGACCTGATCATGAAGTGTAGGTTGCTTTGATATATCAGGAGTGAGATCTAAAGTTACGGTCAAAACCTCAGTATGTTGGGCAGCCACATTTAGTGTTGATAGAACATATATTCTCAAGATGGAATTCATAGTCTCTTAACGGAGATATAAAATATTCCCTTGAGATAAGTTTAATGGGTTCAGTTATTCAGAGAGTTAGGCTTAACCACTTTAGTAAGAAATTACTAAAGTATATATATTTATGGAATTGGATTTCATAAATATATGGTGAATAACTTAAAAGGATTTGACCAGGTACTTAAGGATTAAGATGTAGTAATTTACAAAGTGGCAGTCTACTTTCATAACTTTGTATTACTATGAATATTTTATGAAGGGGTTGCATGTATAATAAAGTCTTAGGATATAATTTATTAATAAGGCCTAGAGTGAAATTATATTTATATAGTGGTATTAAATATAATTAATGGTAACTTTAGACTTGTCAAAAGTTGACAGAAAAGCCCAAGGCCTATTAGAGCTAGTGTCTTATTGGTCCCTTTTGGTCCCACTCTAAGCCACATACTAAAGCCCAATTGGAAAGGCTCAAAAGGCTAGCCCAATTAGACAATCAGTTATTAGAAGAGAAACATACAGATTTTTATATAACACATAACAAGTTTGTAAAATGGTGTGAATGTATGAGTGAAGCCACTTAATTACTCTTCCTTGGGAACTGATTGAGAGACCACACATCTTGGGCGTTAGTGGAATTGGGGTGAAGATTGAAAGTGTTCTTGAGAACTTCTGATCTTTGGTTTTGAAATTCACTGCACCAAGGTACACTCTCTTGTTCTATATTCTGAAACTTACATAATGCATGTTATCAATTTTGAATGAAGTAGATCCGTTATTTTTCCGCTGCGTACATGTATATTTCCAACAGCATGAACATGTAAACAAGCGTGTAAAGATGCACATAAAGCCAACGGGTGGCACAAGCGAACATGGTAAGCACATCATCGCACGGAGCGGAAAAGGGGAAAGGTGTGCATGAAGCAACCTGTATCGTGGCAATGCATCTCGGATGGCTACATTAAAACAAGGCCTCATAGGCGTCAAAATGTAACCACACAGCCACGAACCAGCTAAGGGCGACAAACGTGGCAAAGCCTAGAACTAGAAAGGCTAACACGAGCATAAAGCATAGAAGCAAGCAAACGTAGACATGAAAAACGTGTGATTTAAACCCTTTGATATGGGCCAAGGTGTATGGACGATGACAAAGATCATAGGGTCTAGATCGAGTCCGAACCAAAAAGCCAAAACACAAGTAAGTGCGATAAAAGGAACAAAAGGGCTGCAATAGCGCATGGCATGACAAACAAGTCTAGGCCTAGGCACGCAAACATGGCATGGAGCACACAAGCACATGGAAGATGGCATAAAGCATAGATCCAAGCACGCAAGCATGTGAAAACATAGATCTAGACATATAAGCATGAAAACCTAGATCCAAGCATGTGACTATGTGAAAACATATGAAAGCTCGAAAATGTGTTAAAACACTAGAGCTATTTAGACCCCCAAATTAAAATTACGGCTCAATAAATTTTACTCTAACTTATACTAAGTGCAGAATAGAGTAAATGTGAGCGAATAAACAAATAAACTACTCTAACCTATAATCATTATAGCATAGTAGTAAAATGAAAGGTAAAAGAGTAGGGAAGAAGAATGCAAACACAAGATAACACGCCAATGTGTTATCGAAAAGGAAACCAAAGTACTTGGCTTAAAACCTCTCCACCGCCCTTCAAGTGGTAATCGATCCACTAGACAATTAGCTGGGATACATGGATTAGCAAGAGACCCTCCAAGCCTAATCTACCCGATGCACCTAAGCCCTCCAAGCTCCTACTCCAACAAGGCTTCTCGAAACCGTGTCTTGTCAAGCTCTTCGGATCCCGCAATCTGCCCGATTGCATCTGCCAAAGCTTGGCTTTTTCCAATGCTTCCTAGTAGCATCAAAACCTCACTAAACACTTTGAAAATGTGTGATAAGTGTTTGGGCTATCAATCTCTCAATGGTATGGAAATGGAGAGGTAGGAATTGAGGAATATCCACAAGTAATTGTGTAGAGAAATGTAGGTATCACAATCTCTAACTCTCAAGGTTTGTGACTAGGGTTTTCTCTCTAAAGCACTCCTCAACATATGTGGGTAATGGAGGTATATATAGTGTAGGTACAGAAAGTGTGTATCAGAAATGACAGTCTGGCAAAACAAAATGTTTCACGGGTGTCTTGCGGGAAGGCCTTGCCCACAAGATACTCGCAAAAACCAGCTGTCTCCATCCTGTCTTGACTCTTCGCATTCCAATCATGTGTAGGGCACATGCATCACTTTGTGGGATTCTTACTCGTGAGCTACCCGTGAAAACACTTCAGTCTTCAATATGCCTTGAATCTTCACACACACTCTCTCTCTCACACAACCCTTACAAATAAAACCCACATAAAATACAGGGTACAAAAGATTGAACATAATTACGATCAAATTTGGCACGGAATTAAAGCCAACAAATACATAGTTGTAAACTACAACTTTACAATCTCCCCCTTTGGCTATTCCATGACAAAACCCCTAAAACAGACTCTAGACTTAAACATGAGTTTGGGAATAGTGGCAAAATTCACTCACACCTAATCTAGAAGCTGTGAAGCACTTGTACGTATATACCTGTAACCTGAAACACTTGCACACAAACAAAACTTTCATTAAGGTTATGATAAGTTGAATACAAGGTACGTACATGAGCAAGTAAAATGCGATCAAGTTTGTAAACACTATATAACATGTAAGCATATCTTGATCAAACAAGGTCAGTCATTAAAGAATGACTACAATGAACATTTAGCTAGTAAATGCTCATCCGGACATGCAAAGCAATAAAGACCAATCACAATGATCAATTGCATGTCCAACACACAACCAATGCAAAATACACGAAGTATATTCATCTAGGATACAAGATCCTACAAGGGTACACGTGTGAGGTACTTAAGACATATTAGAAATATCTTAAAAGTACACAAAAAAAAAATGCTACAAAGCAGTAAAGTAAACACAAGTACTGAATAATAAACTGAAATATAAAAACAAAGTACTTAATCTTTAAAAGAAAGCAATAAAACAACTATCCCGGAGTTATAAACACTAAAACGGTTTAATCTAAACAAAAATAATGCTAAACCGCCTGCAGTGAACCAATATCTATGGTCAAAGCTATGCTCCCCCTCAACTGTGCAAGCTCCCCTCAGAATTTTCTCTTTGACCGGAATGGCCAAAAAGGTTAGAACTGGTCGGACTCTAAATCGGATCCATGCGCCATCAACATGTCATCAATCTGTGAGGATAATGCAGTAATCTGACCTTGGATGTATGCAAACTGGTTCGCGGTGTGCTACACATGGGAGTCAAGCATGCTAAACATCTGGTCTACTCTAGCCATGAGGCAATCAAGTCTATCGGGTCCCCATGCTGGTGCTGAAGATGATGGCTGAGCAGAACTCTCTGGAGCAGTAGTGAATCTCTCAATCTCCTCATCTATATCTCCTCCCTCTTCCTCAACATGATCTCTTGGTATTTGAGACACACTAGTTTTGGATCCTCTGATGTGAGCTGTGCTTCGAGTCACTATGTGTGATCCAATAGGGTAATCTCTATGTACCACGGTGAGACTACTCGGAAGTTTGAGCCTCGCCTTTGCAATGAGGCCCATAATGAGAAAGGGGAATGGCATGACTGTTTTGGAGTTCTGCTTCTCAATGCTCTTGGTCAAGAGGTGGAAGATATGTCCACAAATATCAATCTCCTTGTGAGTGAAGAGATCGTACAAGAAGATTGTCCTTGGAGCAGAAAATGTCGTCAAGTTGGTGATTGGATACAGATTGTGGATCATCACATAAGCTGAAGTCCTTATCTCCAGATTGAATGGAATTGTGTTCTTAGAGGACTTCTTAAGTGTACCACCAAGAATGGTCACCATCTCCTCTATAGATTCCAAGCGATCATCTTATTGCACTATGATTGGCTGTGAAGGAGGATGAACTTCCAAGAACTCTTGTATGCTTTCCCTTGTGATAACAAACTCTTTGTGTCTTGCCCAAGAATTTGTATGATCTCCTTCCACACTAGCATTTGAGAAGAATTCTTTAATGATTTCCGAGTACACAACTCCACTCGGATTCAGCAATCCACGTCCTTTCCTTGAACACTTCAGGTATTCAAGTGTCCTCAAGGGTATCCAATTTAACAACCCTTTCCATAATTATCGTGGCTCGCTTGTAGCAGTCGTTATAGGCCATGTCTGTTTTAGCAGACTTGAAGTTGTTAGAATCTGTGCGAGCATGCTTGGAGGATTTCTTGGACACTGAATGCTTGGTGGGAGACATCTGCACATGTACACAGAGAACAGAGGAAGGAAACAGATGCACAAATACAAAAATAGAGCACAAACAAGATTAGTTTCATGTTAGTCCAAAACAAAAGAAAAATTCTCAAAACAGAGCATAACAAAGTTAAAACAACATGCTTAAAGTGCTAAAACATGTAAACCTTAGAAAAATACAAGAAGTAAGCAACTGTGCATATGTGTGCATCTAGTGTGCATGTGTGTGCATGAGGTGATGCATGGTGTGTGCCTCGGTGGTGCATGGCATAGCATTGTGAGGCACAAATTAGGAAAGTGTGTAAAACACACACCCGTTGACCAAAACATGGTAACCAAGTTCAATCAAGGGTATTCCCAAAAGTTGGAACTTATTTGAGTCCAAATCAATAAAAAAATGTCACTTGAACATTTTGACAAACACTTGGCATGCAACACTGCACTACATGAATGGGCAATACATGAACACATAGAACAATGCCTCAATACATGTTTAAAATGCCACAAGGGGCCAACATAGATACACACTGACCAAATGCGACACAGCCCAATCAAAATTTTGAAAAAATTTTGCTTAAAAATCATGAACCCAACCCTTGTTTGAAAAATCCCCAATTTTAAAATCCTAAGTTAATTTCTACATAATCTAAGACAAAAATAAAAAGAATGTTTAAGAAAACATACCTTGAAGTTGATTTTGTAGAAAATAAGCTTGAAAATGGTGGGATTTTGAGTGAAAGACAATTTTCGATTGAGAGAGATTCGAGGGAGGCAAGGCGAGGGAAATAGAGAGTGTTTAAAAAACTGTCACATCAGCCTTATAAAATTGGAAACACGCATTTTTCGTGGGTTAGACAGTTGCGAAATTAGTAGTAAAAAATACTATTGAAGCACAAAAGCTTTCGCAAGAAGCTTTTAGTCGTGAAACAGTCGTGAGACAGTTGCGATAGTCTCTGTATGAAATTTATGTTTTTCCAGTTTTTGCCTAAAAATCATTTCGCGAGAAGTGCTTGGTCACAAAATACTCGTAAGACAGTCACGGTACACTCTGTATGAAAATGAGATTTTTAGATTTCCCTTAAACTCTTTTCGCGGGAAGCTCTTAGTCACGAGCTTCTCGCGAAAATGCCTCTGAACCAGTTTTTGAAGAACAACACAAAAATGCATTTTGAACAAAAACTAAAAGCGTGAAAGTATAAAATCACTTTCAAAAACATATAAAATACTCAAAAATATTTTTGGGTTTGATCGGCAAGAAATTAAGCATACGCATCACATTTGAATATGTACAATCACACAAATGAAATAAGCATTAAATGAACTAAGACTTGTGTGTTGTGGGTGAGTATCAAATGTGGAATAGTCCCTAGACCAGAGTGAAGCTTCAATGATCAATTCAATTAGGTCATACACAACTGGTACTAAATCAAGTGGACTATCTCAATTAAAGAAATGAGCATATATGACTTCCCACAAGAAAATGATTACAAAATCTTAGAAGCTTTTCATTTGGCTTCTGCACAAATCATAACATTTGATCCTTTTTGGACAATACATCTCTTTTTGAGATCAGTGCTTGAAATTTTTGATATTTCAATATTGAGAGTTAGCCTTTGGCTTTTTAAGCACCATACATTTTAATTTTAGAATGTCACGTTCTCTTTTTCCTAGTCAAATACTAGTATGTGCGATAGCTTTTGCAGCTCAATAATCTCTTTTTCATTTTGAGATTTACATTTGGTGAGCTCTATTGCAAAAACATAAAAAATAAAGGTGGGAAAATATATAGGCACAAGTCTATGCAAGTATCAAGACCATTAAGACCATTGACCAACATTCATGACAATCTTGAAGATCTATTTACAACAATCACACATAGTTTTCAAGATTTCTCCCACAAAGATATATGTGCATGCATAACAAGCTAAGCTCGTAAATGCACTACGCCATTAGTACGAAGGTACTAGGCCAAACTCACATGTGATATACACAACACAAGCGATCAAACTTTTTGAAGATTTTTCAATTTTTATGGGTTTTTGAATTTTTGAACACACTCAAAAATAGGACAAGTAAAGTAAGATCAACAAACTGTAAAACATTCAAATCAAATAGCAAACAAAGAAACAAAACATGCTATACAAATAGCCTACAAAGTAGTTTGTGCCTTACAAAAGAGAAATCAAATCAAGGTAAAAAGGTAAAGCACACATCACACATGAGATTCAAGGAATTGTACCAACACCGATGGTCTTACGGAGTGATTCAAATCGTGGACCATCGAGAGGCTTGGTGAAGATGTCTGCCTTTTGATTGTTGTATGAATTCTACAACTTTATCTTCCACCAAATCCTTGATGAAGTGGTAACGTATCTCTATGTGTTTTGACTTCGAATGCTAAACTGGATTCTTAGAGAGATTTATAGCACTGGTCTTATCACAGAAAACACATATTGCATCTTGAGGAATCCCGTAGTCATGAAGTAGCTTTTTCATCCAATGGAGTTGTGTGCAACAACTTCCAACAACTATGTACTTTGCTTCAGCCGTAGATAAAGACACTAAATTTTGTTTCTTGCTCATCCAAGAGACAAGATTGTTTCCAAGATAGAAGCAGCCACTTGAAGTACTCTTTCAATCATCCACACTTCCTGCCCAATCTATATCTGAATAACCTGCAAGGCACGCATTAGAGTCCTTTGAGTACCACAAGCCATAATTCGGAGTTCCATTGACATATCGTATGATTCGCTTCACCGCAGTCAGGTGGGATTCCTTTGTAGCAGCTTGATATCAAGCACAAACACCCACACTAAAAGCAATATCTGGTCTACTGGCTGTAAGATAGAATAAACTCCCAATGATACTCCTATACAAGGTTGGACTCACTTCAACCCCAGAAGGATCAACATTAAGCTTTGTAGACGAACTCATGGGAGTAGAGGCATGCTTTTTGGAATCTAATCCAAACTTCTTGACAATATTTCTAGCATATTTTTCTTGTGAAATGAATATGCCTTCCTTCTTTTGTTTGATTTAAAGGCCCAAGTAAAATGTAAGCTCCCCCACCATACTCATCTTAAATTCTTTCTTCATCTCCACGGAGAACTCTATAGCTTGAGCATCAATGGTAGATCCAAATACTATGTCATCAACATATACTTGAGCCACAAGAAGATAATCCCCATCATTCTTGACAAATAAAGTCTGTCGGCATACCCTCTTTTGAACCCCCTATCCAGGAGATAATGAGTGAGCCAATCACACCAAGCTCTAGGAGCTTGTTTCAAGCCATAAAGAGCTTTCTTCAATCTCAGCACGTGGTTTGGGAAGTAAGAATCTTCAAAGCCTTTGGGTTGTTCAACAAACACTTCTTTATTCAGGTAGCCATTTAGAAATGCACATTTCACATCCATTTGGTAGAGTTTGAAGTTCATAGTGCATGCTATTAACATAAGAATGCGGATAGACTCAAGTCTTGCCACAGGAGCGAAGGATTCATCAAAATCTACTCCTTCTACTTGAGTGTAACCTTAAGCCACTAGCCGAGATTTATTTCGGATAATCTCTCCATCTTCATCAGTCTTGTTTTTAAAGATCCATTTGGTGCCAATGACATGAATATTTTCAAGCCTAGGAACAAGTTCCCATACATCATTTCTCACAAATTGATTTAGCTCTTCATGCATTGACTCAACCCAATTTTCATCTTGAAGAGCTTCTTCTACCTTTTTCGGCTCAAATTGGGTAAGGTAGCAATAGTATGTTACATGACTGGCTAGAAGAATGTTTCCCTTTCTAAGGCGAAGACCTTCATCTAAAGACCCAATGATGTTACTGTTCGGATGGTTTTTAATCACTTTTGATGATGGCCTCTTTGAAGTGGACACTTCATCATTCCGGGAGATAGGAGGATGAACTTCCGGAGGAGTAAGAGGACTTGATGTTCTAGACATTGATCTTGTTTCCATTCTTGAGTTCACAGGAGTTGATTCCTTTTATGGTGTAGGTGTTTCAACTTCAATATCAAGAGCTTCGACCTCAGTTGTGGGCTCTTTGGTGCTTGGCCCTTCTCCATCATCAACCATCTCTACCTTTGTTATAGCATCATCAATTTCTATGTTGATGGATTCCATTACCGTCTTTGTTCTCTTGTTGAATACTCTATATGCCTGGCTAGTAGTGGAATACCCAAGGAAGATGCCTTCATCACTTTTTGTATCAAATTTTCCAAGGTTCTCCTGATCATTTAGAATATAGCACTTGCTTCCAAACACTTGGAAGTACTTCACTATCGGCTTCTTTCCCTTCCAAATTTCATAAGCGGTCTTCTTTATCCTCGCTCGGAAGAATATCCTATTACCAATGTGACATGAGGTGTTCAGAGCTTCTCCGCAAAACTTTTGAGGAATTTGCTTGTTGAGTAGCATAACTCTTGCCATTTCTTGAATCACCCGATTTTTCCTCTCATCCACCCCATTTTGTTGAGCAGTTTTGGGGGCTGAAAATTCCTTTTTGATCCCATTCTTCTCACAAAACGACTCAAATCTTGCATTTCCAAACTCCTTGCCATGATCACTCCTTATCTTGACAATCGGAACCCCTTTCTCGTTTTGTAGTCTCTTGCATAGAACTTCCAACTTCTCACATGCTTCTCATTTTTCTCTAAAAAATTTCACCTAAGTGTATCTTGAGAAATCATCAACAATGACCATAATGTACCTCTTTCCTCCTAGACTTTCAGTTCTTGTAGGCTCCATTAAATCAAAATGAAGGAGCTCTAAACATCGTGAGGTAGCAATCACATTCACCTTGTGATGACTCACCTTCGTTTGCTTTCCCATTTGGCATGCACCATAAATAGTCTTCTCTACCTTTCCAAACTTTGGAAGTCCCTCAACAGCTTCAAGTTTAGATATTTTAACTACTTGTTTGAAATTTGCATGCCCAAATCTGTGATGCCAAAGTTCCAACATGTCAACATGAGCACTTCTATAGGAAATTGGTGCCGTAGGAACTACTCCGTAGCAATTGTTGGTAGTCCTATTTCCCTCCAGATTTTGAATCCCTCCTTCATCAATGATTATGCACCCCTTCTTTGAGAATTGAACAAGAAAGTCTTCATCACATATTTGAGTGATGCTTAAGAGATTTTCCTTCAGCCCTTTGATGTAAAAGACATCCTACAATAGAGGTAATCTCCGTATCTCAACAGGCCCTTTACCGAGAACTTAAGCAAAACTCCCATTGCCAAATGTCACATAGTCACCAACCTTCTCTCTGAGTGACTTAAACAGTGATTTATCTCCTGTCATATGACAAGAACAGCCGCTATCAAGATATCATAAACATGAATTAAATACCTTCAAAGAAGTGCGCACAAATAAGCAAGCATGGGACAAGCACTCTTGACCTTATCACACAAAAACTTATCTTCATTTTCCATGCTCTTATTAGATTGAATTTTCTTTTTTAGATTATTAACCTTATCACACAATATTCTATTTCTTCTTTTATACTTCTTAATCAAAGAATTAGACTCGCATAGACTATTGTGTAATATGTGATTCTCATTTTCAAAATATTTCAGCATGTGAACAAACATTCTAGCATGTTTCTTTTTTTTTAATAACTCTAGGAGTTCATTGTTGGGACACCCTTCAAACATACTCATAGTCATTATCACAAACATTTAAACCACAATTCAGCATAGCCTTTTCCATAGCTTCATCCATAGCTAAGGGGTCTAGGATTGCACTTAGGTAATTAAACCACAGTAAGTGCACATGCTCTGATACCAATTGAAAGCTCAAAAATGTGTTAAAACACTAGAGCTGTTTAGACCCCCAAATTAAAATTACGGCTCGATAGATTTTACTCTAACTTATACTAAGTGCAGAATAGAGTAAATGCAAGCGGATAAACAAATAAACTACTCTAACCCATAATTATTATAACACAGTAGTAAAATGAAAGGTAAAAGAGTAAGGAAGAAGAATGCAAACACAAGATAACACGCCAATGTGTTATCGAAGAGGAAACTGAAGTACTCGGCGTAAAACCTCTCCGCCGCCCTCCAAGCCATAATCGATCCACTAGACAATCAGTTAGGATACATGGGTTAGCAAGAGACCCTTTAAGCCTAATCTACCTGATGCACCTAAGCCCTCCAAGCTCCTACTCCAACAAGGCTTCTCGGAACCATGTATTGTCTAGCTCTTCGGATCCCACAATCTGCCCAATTGCATCCGCCAAAGCCTGGCTTCTTCCAATGCTTCCCAGCAACACCAAAACCTCATTCAACACTCTAAAAGAGTGTGGTAAGTGTTTGGGCTATCAACCTCTCAATGGTATGAAAATGGAGAGATAGGAGTTGAGGAAAATCCACAAGTAATTGTGTAGAGAAATGTGGGTTTCACAATCTCTAACTCTCAAGGTTTGTGGCTAGGGTTTTCTCT
Organism: Quercus aquifolioides; assembly: GCA_019022515.1. Lineage (NCBI taxonomy): Eukaryota > Viridiplantae > Streptophyta > Magnoliopsida > Fagales > Fagaceae > Quercus > Quercus aquifolioides. The sequence continues at coordinate 28,617,302 of CM032332.1, read as the reverse complement.
GTGAAGCACTCCTCAACATCTATGGGTAATGGGGGTATATATAGTGTAGGTACAGAAAGTTTATATCAGAAATGATAGTCTAGCAAAACATAATGTTTTGCGAGTGTCTCGCAAGAAGTCCTTACACGCGAGATACTCCCGAAAACCAGCTGTCTCCATCCTGTCCTGACTCTTCGCATTCCAGTCATGTGCAGGGCACATACATCACTTCGCGGGATGCTTACTCGCGAGCTATCTGCAAAAGCACTTCAGTCTTCAATATGCCTTGAGTCTTCACACACACTCTCTCTCACACAACCCTTACAATTAAAACCCACATGAAATACAGGGTACAAAAAATTGAACATAATTACAATCAAATTTGGCTCGGAATTAAAGCCAACAAATACATAGTTGTAAGTTGCAACTTTACAACATAGATCTAGGCATAGGCATGGCAAAGTGTGTGTACATGTGAAAGCTAGCACATAAACATGGAAGAACATGAATCCAAGCACATAAGCATGTATAGATGCAGATCTAAGAATAAGACATGGTGAAAAGCATACGAACACTGTAGGAAAAATGCATGTTTGTATTGCATACAAGACATACGCAACGGAAAATTAACAAATCTACTTCATTCGTAATTGTTAACTTATGCTATGTAAATTTCAGAATATAAGAACAAGATAGTGTACCTTGGTGCGGTGAAATTCAAAACCAAAAATTAGAAGTACTTGGGAACACTTTTAATCTTGATGCCCAAGAAGTGTGGTCTCTTAATCAGTTCAAGGGAGAATAAGAGGGTGGTTTTTACACTTACATATGAACCATTTCACGCACTTACAAATTCTGTATGTTTCCCGCTTTGTATCTAATTGATTATATAATTGGGCTAGCCTTTTGGGCCATTCCAATTGGGCTTAAGTATGTGGCCTGGAGTGGGACCAAAAGGAAATAAATAAGACACTAGCTCCAATGGGCCTTGGACTTTCTGTCAACTCTTGACAAGTCCAAAGTTACCATTAATTATATTCAATACCATTATATAAATATAATTGCACTCTAGGCCTTATTAATAAATTATATCCCAAGACTTTATTGTACATACAACCCCTTCATAAAAATATTCATAGTAATATAAAGTCATGAATGTAGACTGGCACTTTAAAGATTACTACATCTTAATCCTTGTGTACCCAGTTTAATTCTTTAAGTTATTCATCATATATTTATGAAATCCAATTTCATAAATATATACTTTAGTAACTCCTTACTAAAGTGCTTAGACCTAACACTCTAAATAACTGAACCCATTAAACTTATCTCAATGGAATATTTTATATCTCCGTTAAGAGATTATGAATTCCATCTTGAGAATATATGTTCCTTCAACACTAAATGTGGATGCCCAACATACTAAGGTTTTGATCGTGACTTTAGATCTCACTCCTGATATATCAAAGCAACCAACGCCTTATGATCAAGTCCATTATTCTTTCAGGATTAAGAGTTGATGTGCATAGAAGTCGTGAGATTTATTATTCATTTAACAGTCGTTAGGAGAATAATAAATCTCACAGCGGTCCAGTTCAATATGTCTTAACTCTTAAAACATATCAACATACCAACTAGAAGTCTCTACTTCCATGATTAAGACAAATCATCTTAGTTGATATGTTATAGTCTTCACAGATGAAATGCCCAATTTTATCACCAACTACGAACTAAAATTCTGAGTTTACAAAGAACTTGTGATTTATATCTTCTGTGACTAAATCACATACTATGCATCTTATGGACTATATGATAATGTCCAAATATTCATGTTACCATTATTTTAGATAAAAATAAAAACAACTTTAATAATTACAACATTAAGTCATACATAATGTCACACATAGCATCATATGATAGGATTTAAAGGGCACTAATCCTAACAATCTCCCACTTGACCTAAAGACTATTGTGCACTAATCTAACTCCCATTCCCTCCAAATGTGACTCAAGGTCCTTTGGGGCAATGCTTTGGTAAAAGAATCTGCTAGATTATTTGCACTATCTATCTTCGTTACTACTACATCTCCACGAGCAACAATGTCTCGAATGATGTGGTACTTTCTTTCAATGTGCTTTCCTTTCTTGTAATTCCTTGGATCTTTGGATTGTGCAACCACTCCACTATTGTCGCAAAACAATGTGATAGGAACTTGCTCCATTCTCACAACACTAAGATCAGAAGGGAATTTCTTAAGCCAAATAGCTTCCTTTGCCACTTCACAAGCAGCAACATATTCAGCCTCCATGGTGGAATCAACAATATAAGATTGCTTAACACTCCTCCAACTTATGGCTCCACCTCCTAAGGTGAATACATAACCTAAAATGGACTTTCTGAAATCAAGATTTGATTGAAAATCTAAATCTGTATAACCAATGGGAATCAAATCCTCACACTGATAAACAAGCATATAATTTCTCGTTCTCCATAGATACTTGAGAATATGCTTTACAGCTTGCCAATGTTTTGGTCTTGGATTTAATTGATATCGGCTGACCATGCCAATTGAATAACAAATATCTGGTCTAGTATAAAGCATGGCATACATGAGACTTCCTACGGCAGAAGCATAAGGAACTTGTCTCATTGATGAAACGCCTTGGCCAGATTGCAAAAGCATAAGGAACTTGTCTCATTGTTGAACTAGTCAAAGGAATGGGATGAATATTTACTAAAATGCCTTGAACAGATTGCTCCAACACTGTCCTCTTTAGTGGTCATTGAGGAAATTGTAGAATCACCTGTGGATTCAGGGTCATTAGATTCATGGAAAAGGCAAGTCTCGCCTGCTATCAGAGGATTCACTCCTCTAGTTCTTGCATTGTCTGCAGCTATAAGGCTAGCCCCATCATTAGTTCAGGAGGGAACCGCCATTGTTCCCACTATCCGAGGTTTCGATCCTCTTATTTTGCCAAAGCCTGCCTCAGAAATGTCTGGGGTATCTAGCTCAAAGGCCCTTGAAGCCATGCTGCCAAGCCTGGTGGTCATTAATTCTAAGACGTTTTCTATAGCACCTAATTTGCAGATTCAAGAGGTTGTTATCATTTACATGCTGAAGACATTCTCTTATGAAGATAGTCGTTGTGTCCCCTGGAAATACGATGTGTTCTTGATCTCCACTTGAACAGGAAAAGAGGAGGTCTATTCCAATATCTCTTCAAGTTTATCTGGGCTAACTAGGAGTGGCCGATGCTATACTCCTGAAGAGTTGGAAAAAAGAAGGAAAGAGATTGGCAAGGGTACAGCCGAACCTATTAGGAACAGGGTCACGGCTGAAGAAGTTGAGAAGTTCTTGAAAGTTATCAGAAACTCAAAGTATAGTGTGATTCAGCAGCTACACAAGTCGCCAGCTCAGATTTCCATCTTGACGCTGTTGCTATCCTCTAATGTTCACCGCAAGGCTCTCTTGAAAGTCTTGAAAGAAACATGTGTTCCTACAAGTGCTACAGAGTCTACCTTTGAAGGCATGGTCTTAATAGTGTTGGCCACCAACCAGATTTCCTTTATGGATGATGAACTACCACCAGAAGGTAGAAAGCATACTTTGCCTATGCACATTATGGTAAAGTGTGAGGATATGATCGTCGTCAGAGTATTGATTGACAACGGGTCAGCCCTGAATGTTTGCCTGATGTCCACTTTAGAGCGTTTGATTGTGGATACCTCTCTTATCCGCCATACCACCAAGATCATTAGAGCCTTTGATGGCACTCTTCGGGAGGTGCAAGGCAAGATCGAGTTAGCCATTAGAGTTGGCCCTATGTCTTTCATGGTTAATTTCCAAGTCATCAAGGTGGATTCCCTTTATAATATGCTCCTAAGGAGGCCTTGGCTACACGCCGTGGGCGCGGTTGCTTCTATCTATCATCAGAGACTCAAGTACCCATCCAAGGATCTGATGATCACCATTATGGCTAAAAAATCCCTGACTTTCTTCAAGGAGACTTCTGTCCCTTACATTGGTGCTAATGCCTTCCCGGAGGCAACTTTTCACAGTTTCGAGCTGGTCTCCATGATTTCCAGAGCTTAGAAACTCGAGTAAGCATGGCCTTCCGCTACTCTAATGGCTGCCAAGGAGATGCTCAAATTTGGCTATCAGTTAGGCCAAGGCCTCAGTGCTGTAGGACATGGGAAGGCTTCTTTGATTGAACTCCCAGACAAAAAAGGAGGTTTCGGTCTAGGTTACAACCCCTCCGATGAAGAAATTTTCCAAGCTCCCAGAGGAAAGATAAGGAAGTGCATTGGCCAAAGGATGTCTATTCCCCACATTAGGGTCACTTTCCTGGCTTCGGCCGAGATCATCAGATCAGAAGTAGCACAGGAATCATGCGAGGAGGAATCAGATTTGGCTTGTCTCATCCTTCTTGGCCCAGAAGAATTCTAAGTGAATGCCATCATATCCCTAGGGGATGCTCTGACTTCTACCATTAGGCCCTGCATGCCAGGCGAGACAATAGGCCATTGGACTGCCGAGCCCTACTTTGTGGTTGTACCGGCTAAGTAATGAGTATTCCATTATCATGTGGTTGGGTCCTCCAATTGACCGAAAGAGTTGGAATAGCATATCTAGTTTGTTTTGCATGTTTATTTCCTTTTTCCTGCATTCCTTGTTTGCATTTCCCAGTTTTTTTTTTCCAAAAAAAAAAATGTTTCCTTTTTATCTTTATCAAGCATGAACTTTGTTATCCAACTTATCTATGATTCACTAATGAAATTACCCAGCATATTGTTCAGGAAATCCTTGCATTTATCTCTCTATTTGCTTTCCTATGAATATGTGTGTGCAAATTGTCTTATGTTTCCTTGTATATGTTCCATTCTATAAGATCTATTTTAATTCCCAAGCGGGTACATCGTCTTGTTGCCATGATGAGGATATTGATGACATGAATGAGACGATAGAGTTGGAACATGATATTGAAGGATTAGAGGAAATTCCAAGTCTCCCTCGTGATATTTTGGAAGCATTAAACAGAGAGAACAAAGGGTCCAAACCCAACATAGAAGAGACAGAAGTGGTTAACCTTACCGACAAAGGCAAGAATGAAAAACCCGTCAAAATTGGGGTAAACTTTCCTAGAGACATGAAACTTGAGCTCATAGCGCTACTCAAAGAATTTGGAGAGATCTTTGTTTGGTCCTACCAAGATATGCCAGGGTTAGACACTGAGATTGTCATGCACAGAATTCCAGTTAAACCTGAATGCCCTCCAGTGAGGCAAGCCCTTCGAAGAATGAAATCTGAGATCATTTTGAAGATCAAAGAAGAAGTAGAAAAATAGTTGAAAGCTGGTTTTCTTACCGCAATAGCCTACTTCGATTGGGCTGCCACATTGTTCCCGTGCCTAAGAAAGATGGGAAAGTGCACATGTGCGTTGATTACAGAGATTTGTACCGAGCCAGTCCTAAGGACAATTTTCCATTGCCACACCTCAATACCCTGGTTAATAATACCACTACCAATAGGCTATTTTGATGCAGCTGCCAATTCTATCGGAAATGGAGTGAGAGTAGTCTTAGTTTCCCCCAAGGGCCATCAAATCTGTTTCAGTCAAGTTGAATTTTGATTGCACCAACAACGTCACAGAATACGAAACGTGCATAGTCGACCTACAAGTGGCCCTAGAGTTCAGTGCCTATGACTTAAGCGTCTTTGGAAATTCCCTGTTGATCATCTCCCAAATCGAAGGAAAATGGCAAGCCCAAGACACCAAGTTGATTCCGTATCAAAATTGCGTCAACCGCTTGATTCCAAAATTCCAAAACATCACATTTGCCTATTTGTCCCGAGCACACAACCAATTTGCAAACGCCCTAGCTAGCATGGTTAAGTTATCAGAAGGAGATGATATGCAGCAATTGGGCATAGAAGTCCGTGACGTCCTAGCCTATTGCATGAACATCGAAGAATGCATGAGTGTTGAAGTCGAAGCCAACAAAAAGCCATGATACCATGATATCAAGGCTTCTATCAAGAGCAGTGAATACCCGCTCGGTACAACAGACAATGAAAAGAAGGTTATCCGACACATGGCCTGCCAATTTTTCCTGAGTGGAAAAGTCCTGTACAAAAGGAACCATGATTCTACCTTGCTCTGATGCGTAGATGCCTTTGAGGTTGGCCACTTGATGGAAGAGATGCATGAAGGCTTACTTGGAGCCCATGCCAGTGGAGCCCTGTTGGCCCGCAAGATTATGAGAAACGGTTACTACTGGCTCACCATAAAATGATTGCATTAAACACGTGAGGACATGCCATCGTTGCCAAGCCTATCAAGATAGAAAAAATGCTCCTCCTCAGCCTTTGTACTCTTTAGTAATGCCATGGCCCTTCTCAACCTGGGGTATGGATGTCATCGGACCTATGATTTCGAAAGCTTCAAATGGTTAAGAGTACATTTTGGTGGCCATCGATTATTTCATGAAGTGGGTGGAAGTCGTTTCGTACAAGAGCATCACTCAAGCAGTGGTAGATTGGTTCTTGAAACACAACATTATTTGCCGCTACGGCATGCCAGGAGAGCTCATTACAGATAATGGGATGAACCTAAATGGAAAGATGATCCAACAACTCTACCAACAGTTCAAGATCGAGCACAAAAATTCAGTTCCCTATCGCCCTCAGATGAATGGTGCAGTGGAAGCTGCTAACAAGAACATAAAGAAAATCTTGGTGAAAATGACAAACACATACAAGGATTGGCACAAGTACTTGCCGTTTACTCTGTGCACATATCGCACTTCTATTCGTACTTCCATGGGTGCGACCTCGTATTCACTGGTGTATGGCATGGAGGCCATCCTCCCTGCAAAGGTGGGAATCCCGTCTCTCGAGATTTTATCTCAGATAGAGCTATTAGAAGCTGAATGAGTCTGTTCCCGATATGAACAACTGAACATGATAGATGAAAAGCGCATGACCGGAATGTGCCATGGACAGTTGTACCAATGCCATTTTGAACGAGCATTCAACAAGAAAGTTAAACCCAAAGTCTTTGAGGAAGGCGGCCTAGTCTTGAAGAAGCACAATCAGGCCATGCCTAATTACAGAGGAAAGTTTTCCCCAACTTACGAGGGCCCATATGTGGTAAGGAAGGCCTTTTCCGGAGGAGCCTTGATTCTAGTCAACATGACTTCAATATGCCCAACAATTCTGACGCTGTCATACGGTGCTTTGCATGAAGAAGCCTCGCAGTGCACCTCATTTTTATGTCAAAAAAAACAAAAACAAAAAAACAAAAACAAAAAACAAAAAAAGACAACAAAAACAAAAACAAAACAAAAATATGTAAAAAGGTAGATCGAAAACCCAAAAGGGCGGTCTACACAAAAGGAGAGCCAAAAGAAAGAGTGCGTTAGAAAATGCAAAGGTAGATTAAAAACCCGAAAGGGCGGTCTACGCAAAAGGAGAATAAAAGAAAAAGCGTGAGAGAGCCTTCTAGATTAAAAACCCAAAAAGGCGGTCTAGGCAAAAATTAAGGCAATCAAAAAGTTAGTTAAACTACGTGATGACCCGGTCCTTCCTTGTAGAGGTACGTAGGCAGCCACCTTGGTTCGATCACATCTTAAAAGGAAAATCAGTCAGTTGCGCTTGCTTGAATCTATGCTCAGGATTAGAAGATTAAAGGGATCCAACATCCAGGTCAAAATATGAAAACGCCTCCGAGATTGCTCTCCGTCTACAATGTTGCCAGTGGTCTGTTTAGGATAGTTTAGCTTATGCCAATGGAAAATGTACCTTAATGGGAAAAGGAAAAGATCCGTCTAGAACAGGATGTATCCTTGGAAAAATAAGATATTGATATGCATGGATTTTACATTTATTACTTATTTGTATAATCTTACATTTTCAAAGCATTTGCCTGCATATTCATTGATGTGCCTGTATTGTGCCATTCTATTCCTTTCATACATTCTGATATCAAAAAAAAAACTCATCTCATGCATATATCTTTTTTGAATATCATCATGAACATCTCTTTGCACCATCTCTCAGTTTCTAAGCATGCCTAACAAACTAGACTATGCTTTAAGAACTCAAAACAAAAAGCAGAAGGCCTTACTCAATTGCCTAGCAATTTACGAAGGACTTTTCCATACATAGTGGAATACTAATTACATGGCTCATGTGCAGAAATAAAGTAAACAGAAAAGAATATCAACAAATTAAACATGGCCGAGACGATCGGACACGACCTAGCACAACCTCCCAAAACCAGTGTGAAGAATCGGGTCATCTTGAGCATGAGTGCAAAGCAGTCTAGCTACGTCGAAGCCCAGAAGTAGAGCTCTGCCTCTCTGTCTCTAGCAAAGCCTGCAAGGTGCTCACCTTTGCAGTAGTGACTCTCAGGGCCTTCTCTCTCTCGGCTAGCTTAGTCTAAAGGCGAGACGAAAAGCCCGTTGTGCCTCACTAGGCTCATCGCCCTTTCACCCATACTCCATGCTCAGAGTGGAGTGAATATAAGATCTCACCTACAGTAGCTCCAGTGCTAAATCATCTGCTCTGTTGCTAAGCACGGCCCTGCTAGCCTCTAATACGGGTCTCTCCTCATCCCAAGTGTGATCTAGATCTCCGACTAAAAGCCACAAGCTCATCCTCCAAACCCACGACCCAAGATTTCAACTAGGCACACTTTACCACTGTGCCTAAAGGGGTTGGCCCCCTCCGATCAAGCTCTACCCTGAGAGTAGCAAGCTCACTCTCCTACACGCTACTCATCTCCTCGATGTTCTCCATGAGTTTATCAGCTATCTCCCTACAGCAATATATGTCCCTGACAACCTCTGTCAAGCACTCCCTCAAGTCTGTAAGGGCCCTTTCAATTCTAATCTCGAACTCTAGAGTATAATCTCTCAGAATATTAGCTGGGAGTGGCATATCGGTCGAAACTGGCAACGAAAAGTCGAACACAAAGACAGGGTCCTTCGTATCTCGCCATACCCTAAACTTAGCGAAGAACCATTCCTGGTCATCCCTAGAACAAAGAAGGAAGTCTATACTCAACCTGCCTACCACCCAGAACTCCGAGGCATGCCTTATCACTGCTATGTCAATGTCCACCAACCCATACTCACAGGTGAAAGCAGAAAGATCACTAAGTCAAGGGATATGCTGAATACCCCCAAACTACCTCATGGACATACCTGGAAAATACCCTATGCACCCCTAAACGCCCACCAAGGGAATACTGAGCAAGCCAACATAATGGGTTTGCCCCTGCCACTTGGTAATACCCCACTTGACCCTCTAGGTCCAGCCAGTGGGGCTTAGGCTACACAAATATCTCAGCCAACCATCAGTATCACTAGAGAAGGGGAGATCGAGAGCCACAGTAGCCTGGATCCTAATCCTATCCACAAAGCCCATCGACTGATCTCTAGCGATGACACTCAAATGGCTACAGAACCACAACTGTGACATATGGACGCAACAACCTAGTCTACTCTTACCAGTCTCCTGACACAAGGACAAAGACCTAATAGTCTCAAAAAGTAAAGTGGGAATGAAAGAATAATCGTGAGGCAGAACACTCACCAACAGAAGAATGGTAAAACTGATAGCTCCTGATGGTGAAAAGAATACCACCGCGCTAAAGATGGCTACCAAAAAGGCCTGACGCTAATAGGATGCCCATCGCTCCTCTAAATCCACAAAATTGTCTTGGTAGCCAGCTGGACACTCTGGTAACTAGAACCAATCATGTAGGAACTCAAAGGACATGCTCCCTGCTACCCCACTGCCATGCCAAGTCAACGCCTCCACAACAAGCCACTTGAAGCCCATCAGATCAACAAGCCGCTTGCAATAGTGTGTCTACACTGGTGGAATGAAAACAGTGCTCACAAGAGTAGAAAGAGAGAGGAAACAATCATATTCCTCCAAAGTAGGCACCAAGTCAACGTCTCCAATAGTAATGCTGTTAGAATTATTTACCCCTTAAAAACAATACTATGCATTTTTATTTGATGATAAAAATTTATTTTCACATTCATAATTTTATAGGTATATTTCATTGTTTAAATGTAGAATGTGATGTCACCTCTGTAGAAAAATCATGTTAATGGTTAAGGAACCAAAGACAAGGAGTAATGATTTTTCATAGATTATTAAATTGTTCTAGGCTGTGGATATTAATTGAATATTACCACTAAAGCCTACACTTGTTGTGCTGCTATATGATAGGATGATTTACTCCATCATTGAGGTAGTGACTTTAAGCAGACAAGTGGGTGTAATGTAACAAGTACATACACTGAATTGGATCCGATCAAGGACACCTTATGGAGCGATCACTATTAATTAAAAGGTTGTCCTATCACAATTTTTCTATTGTCCTCAAACATGAGGGGTTTGTGTATATTTATTTATTATGCATATAACTTTGACAATGTCAACTGGTGATGCCAATTTTAAAGGCTATTTACAGACACGTTGGATTATGTGTGTAATGAGTAAAATATATAAATGCTCAACAATGAATCGACCAATTTCTAAAGAAGATAGTATATTCAGTTGATTTTCATATTGAAGTTGGCTCAAAACAAAACCGGCCGGTGACATTTTTCGAAAATGTTTTTCATATATATAATATTGTGTATATATATATATATTTAAAGAGTTTTTTTAAAATATTTTGGAGTCCAATAGAAATAGAAATTAAGGGTTACATAAGCTAGGGACATGACAGTGATATTAATCTAGTCCTAGTGGCTTGTGGGAATATAGTATGGTGGAAGGACATAGATATAAAATTGTAAGTAATGGGACCTCATTTGTAATTCTCTAATCTTCAGGGGTCAATTGCAATGTGTTGATGGACATTATTGCAATTTGTAGAAGTTTAAATATTTTCCTGATATGGTTGGGAAAATTAAGAAATAATTTTGGAAAGAGTTTCAAGATAAGCCAATAACGTTAAAAAAAAAAAAAAAAAAAAAAGTTATTGATGAATCCTATAGCTGAAGATTAGGATCCCTAAGGATCCCACGTCCAATCTCTCTCTAGGGTTTTAGAAGTCTTAAATATAAATAAGATTTTAAAAAATAATATTAGTGGTTGGCCATCAGAACTACTGAGTGATACTGCAGTCTTCTGAAAACTCAAAAGAAATAGAGAGAGAGACGTGAATACCTTGGGAGGCAACACGCTTGGGTTGCTAAGAGAGGTACACAATTTTTGTTCTATTTAGAATCCATGGTTGTGTGTGTAAAGAGGTGGGCCTAGATTGGGGTATTGGGCAAATTCCTACCGCACTAGGCCCGAGTTGTTTCTGGGTGAGGAGTCGGGACCGGCCCAATTGGAGCACACCTTGGCCTGGCTTGTGCGCAATCTACACCGCGTCTGCCAAAGTCTATTTAAAAGCTCACAGCAGGCAGAGTCATTGTCAAAAGGTTATGGCAAGCAGACATAATATAGAAAACGTAAAGAAAATACAGTCATTATTTCTTCCATAATAATAACTTAAAAGGCCTGGCTTTTAAAGAATAACACTTGAACAAAGGATTAGAGCGGGATTAGTAAAGTAAAAAAAAAGAACGAGTCTGCCACACTAAGTATAGTTGCTGAACTCTAACCAGGGAAGGGAAAACCACTCCCTCAACGCAAGTAACTTCAAAGGTGAAATTAATTACTTTGAGAGACCAGCCCCAAATGGTATGTGCCCGAGTATAAGTCGTATTTCCCTCCAATAAAGGACAAGGCTATTGAGGGAGGGAGGGGGTTAACCCATTTAGGTGCATGCTTGCCATAAACACTCTGTTTTCTTTCTTAGAATTTCTTTTCTCTCTGTTTTCTTTTCTTCCAAATTCTTTTCTTTCTGTTTTCTTTTCTTTCTGTTTTCTTTTCTTCCAATTCCTTTCTCCCTGTTTGATTACCTCCCCTCCCTTTTTGCACACAGCCACGGGTCCCTTATATAGGGTCTGCCGTGGCCGATTTTACTGTTCTGGCCTCTTCATGGCCCTAATCTGATGTGGTAGCCTTTTGCCGGCCACTTACAGAGTCAATGGTTCTGACCACTACCATTGACCTGTGGCTTTTAGACAACGAAGGTTCCTTCTCTACTTCGTCCAGTGTGTCCCCTCTCTCTCTCAGTCTCTCATGGCATGCACCCAGTAGTTCTTACCTACCCTTACCTCTTTTGGGTGGCATGTCATCCCAGCAGGACTGTGCCCACTGAAAGAGTCTGGGCAAGAAACACAAAAAATGGGTTTCCACTCCTCTCCCTACCGCCAAACCGTGCCCTCACCCATGACGTCACCTTTTCCCATAGTGGCTGGGTATAGGCTGGTGATGCTTGGGTCGTACGCATGCGTTACCTTCTTGATGTTTCATTCGTTTGCCGAGGTCTGAGAATGGGTGCGCATATCCTGCCGTGCGCTTTTTGGCCTTTTCTAGTGTGGATTGTATCTTCGGCAGGCCAATGTTCATGACTTGTCCCTTTCTTTGGAAGGTTGAGCTCTGTAGGATCATTTGGGCCTCCCTTTAGTTTGGGTGTTTTTCTTTGTGGCTTGACGTCCCCTGCCATGCCAGATTGTTATTCCTGCTACTCATCTCAATCCTGCCGGGCCCTTTTGGGCCTGCTGTGTGCTTTCCTTCTCAGTAACCCAGTGTTGAGGGTTATTTTTTGAAATAGGCCAAAGGCAGCCTAACCCAGAAATACAGGCAGCAGAGAAGCGGCAGACTAGGTAAAACCATTAGGCCCAAGCAGCAGGAATAATAGATCACGGGCCCTTAATATAAACGAATGGGTCTTGAGGAAGTAAGTGGGCCTAAAAGGCCAAGAAAGAGAGAAAACATCACCCATGGGCAGTATATGGTATGGAAAAGTGAGAATGGGCCGCGGCAGGCCCAAAGCAATGTAAACGAAGAAAGTAGGGGATAATGGCAAGCCCATGAGCCCCAAGGATGAGAATGAGGAAATTGGGCCAGGGAAGCCCAATTAAGTTAGTAAAAGCCCATGGGAAGCGGAGTTAGTAAATGGACCGAGGAAGTCCAAAGGAAGTAAATGGGCCGGAAAGGCCCAAGGGAAAAGAAATGGACACTGGAGCCCATAAGTGAGAACACCAGTGGCCATATTAAGCCACTGGGGGAAAGAATGGAACGGCAGGTCTGAAAAGAGGCCCAGCAGGAACAAATCGCCGCGGCAGAAAATGCCGAGTAACGCGGTAGGAAGCCAAGGCAATTAAAGAATTGGGTTGAAGAGAACGCAAAGCCCAGTACTCGGTAAAGCCCAGACCCTGTGGGAGCAGGAAATCAGAGTAGCAGCTCGTGAAAAGCCAGAAACTGACAGCAGGCAATACAGGCAAAGTCTCCAGTCCACGACAAATGCATGAACAGCAAGCAGATTTCAGACATATGCACGCACAAGGCCCAGGAACTACCAGCCTATACCCAGCCAATACGGGACATAGTGGGGTCGTGGGTCAGAGGTAAAAAGGCATGGTTTAGAGGTGGGGAGAGGGGAAGACCTGTTTTGAGGTTCCTACTCAAACTCTTTTGGGGGATACGTCCTGCTGGGATGACATACCACCCAAAAGAGGCAAGGCTGAGTTGGAACCAATAGGTGCATGCCATGAAGGTAGAGAGAGAGAAACATCACCACGGCAGCAAGAGGTGCCACGGCAGACTAACAGACAAAATAGTTTTCTTTGTCTGTAACAGGGGAACTTGCAGATGGAACAGTGATGGTCGGCAAGTACGCCCAGACCAGACAAAGGTGGTTAAGGGGTAGAATAGTAAAGTCCGGTCACGACAGGCACTATAAGAAGGAAGCCTCTACTGTGTTCAACAACAACAACGAGGGCAATACAATACAACATTAAAAAAAAAAAAAAAAAAAAAGACTCTGAGACGTACTTAGGAAAATAGGGGAAGCACAATGCTAAAAACCACAATTGTGGAAATCACTAAGGAAAGACTAAAAAGGAGAGAAAGATAGAGAGAAAAGAGCAAGTGTTAGTGGCATGCACCAATAGGTCCCTTCCCTTCTTTCCCTCTCAAATCTCTGCTCTCTTCTATAATTATCCTGGGCATTGTCCATTCAGGTCCGCCTCCCTCAAACCCATTAATTTCCACGACAGGAATTCTCTTCCTCGGAGGTTAATCGTGTTGAGAAGAGGCATTCTTCCTCCTTGACCTTGCTCTCGCGGACCTAACTGGACTTATTTCTTTTATCTATTGATTAATCTTTATTACCATTTGCCCTTACTATTTTGTTTGTCAAAATTGTTAATATTATTGTGATTATGGATCATTTGGTCATTTCCTATCAAAAGAACCATCTGGTCATTCCAGAATACATTGTTCTGTTTTTTTATCAATTATATATGTCTGCCACAAGCTTCTCTGAAATAGCTCTACCTGCCGCAAGCACTCTCCTGGCAGACAAGGCCTAGTTTGTACACAAGCCGGCCAAGTTGGGTTCCAATTGAACCGGTCTCGACTCCCGCAACCCAGAACACTTGGGCCTTCAACCACAAAAGGGCAGCCCAGCCCAACACGATAAAAAAGGCCCCAACATTAAATTGGCGACTTCACTTGGGAGTTGAGAAATAGTTCAGGGACAAGAGCCCTCGCAAACAAATGCCTCCGAAGTCCAGGACAACACGGAATATGAGTGTTGTACCCTCACAAGTAGAGTCCAGGCCTACAACGCCCCACCAACGCAGCCTAATCAAGCAGAAGGTGCTAACGAGATAGGGGCTAGACCCCAACCTCCTCCAAGGATCCCCGCCAACAACGCCAACACCTTTGTGGAAATGTTGCAGGCTCTACAGCACTCGCAGTAGTAAATGATGGAGGAAATTCATCAGTTAAAGACGGATAGAACAAAGGAGAAAGGAAGCCAGCATGATCCAGAGCATGCGGCAGAAGAGACATTACTATGGCAGAAGTATGATCTAGAGCATGATCCAACGTTTCATTACTATGGCAGAAGTAGCGGTTCTCCTGGAGTAAGAGAGAGCCAGAGGACCAAAGGAGAGATTCTACGTACGTAGACCCCCATATCCACTGAGGGTTCTTAGTAAACCATACCCCGAGAGGTATGAACCGCGAGTTTTCGCACAATATGATGGCAGGAAAGGAAGTGCTGTTGAGCATGTGAGCAAGTTCATCGATACGCTTGGCCCTTACGCCGCAGACGAGGACTTGTGTCATCGAGAATTTTCTAAATCATTGTGTGACCGGGCTTATACCTGGTACATTGGCTTAAAGCCAGGATCGATCCCAACATGGGATGATATGGTGGATATATTTTGTACCAAGTACTTCCACGGAGAAGAAACGGTGACACTTGCAACACTGCAAGCGACCAAACAAAGGAATTGTGAAGACTTGATGGAGTACATCAAGAGATTTAGGGACATAGCACTCGACTGCTATGACCATTGGAAAGAAAGGACGCTGGTGGAGATGTGTATGACGAATATGATCAGGGAGTACAGGGCAGTTCTAGAAAACCTCGAAATCTCCCAGTTCGCGCAGTTATTACAAAAGGCGAGAAAAACTGCCTAGTCCGTAAAGCCAAGCACGGACAAAAGAAATGCCCCGCAAGCCACGGCGGTGTCCACCGGTGAGTGGAGGAGAAAGACCGACGGGAGAGAATACGATACTCCCCCGCCAATACCATGCACCGCAAAGGAGCTAGACGTACTGCTAGACAAATGGATAGTAGATGGCATTTTCAAACCTAACTAGGTTGCTAGGGAGCCCACAGAAGAGGAAAGGAGGGACCCGCATTTTTGTCGTTTACACAACTATGTCCAACATTCTACCGTAGAGTGTTGGGCACTCCGCAGATTAGTGCATCGCAGAATAAAGGAAGGGACTTTAGAACTATCCCAACAGGAAGTCCAAAAAAACCCACTCCCAAATCACAAAGGGAAGGGTGTAGCAGCAGTAGTGATTTGTGCGAATCCAGGGGATGACGAAGAAAAGAATCCGGCCCTGCCTGCCGCAGCGATTACTACTTTACAGTAGAGCTCCAAATTCAAAAATTATTTGATCAGCTGGGCCTTACAACAAAAGAAAGAAAAGTAGCCACCGAGGCTCTAGTGAGCATTGCCTCTGGGGCAAGAGTAGAATGTTTATCAGCAGAAGCCCAGGATAATAGGGCTCTCTTACAGGAGTCAACCAAAATCACCTTCAGTGATGAAGATATGGAAGTGGGGTACCCAGACCACAAGAGACCTCTCTACCTGGCAGCATCCTTAAATCAAATCCCCATAAAAAAAGCCTTAGTAGATACAAGTGCTTCTGTAAACCTCATCCCGTTGAGCACTCTACAAGCTGCGGGGATTTCAGAAAGAAAGATCCAAGGGTGTCCAATGGAAGTAACGGGATTTGGTGGAAGGGGAGAGTACACCGCAGGCCATATCCAGTTGTGGTTAAAAGTGGGACCCATAACTTCTCTAGCTCGGTTCCACGTGGGAAAAACGGAAGTCTCGTACCACGTGCTCTTGGGGTGACCGTGGCTACATAAACACAGGCTAGTTCCATCCACATACCACCAATGTGTGAAAGGACGGATGAACGGCAGAATGATACGCATAGCAGCGAACCACTCACCATTTGATCAGGCCAAAGCTTATTTAGTAGAAACCATGTTCTACGATCAATGGGATCCATCCGGGGAAAGTTCATTATCGAGACCACAAGGTACCTTCGTGCCTAAATGGAGAGACATCCAGGATGATCCCGAGCCTGACCTAAGGGAGTTGCTGGCCCAAAAATGGAAGAGGAAGGAAGCGCCAACTGCAGGATCAGAGGATACACCTCACTGCGTTAGGATCCGAGGTCCTAATGGCAGGATTGTGTATAAATTATGAAGGCGTGAGGGGCCCACAAGTAAAACACAAGAGGGCCCCACCCAGGAACGGCAGCACGAGAACTTGGCGTGTTGCGTGGTTCAAGAAAAGTCAGAGGAAGAAAGTAATGAAAAGGAAAATGAGAGAGTTGTGACAGAAAATGAAGTACAGGTTACGGCAGAAGAAGAAATGGAAGAAGTTGACTTGGGATCTGTTTCACAGGGACCAAGACCTATCTTAATTAGTGCAAGTTTGACAGAAATGGAAAAAGCAGAACTGATGTTGCTCTTGAAAGAATTCAAAGATGTCTTCGCATGGGAATACAATGAAATGCCGGGGTTAGACGCTGGGCTAGTTGCACACACGTTGAATGTGGACCCAGAGGCAAGGCCAATAGCCTAGCCTGCCAGGACATTCCACACGGAGATAGAAGGGCAAATAATCAAAGAAGTGCAGAAATTGCTTGCTGCAGGATTCATCAAGCCTATCCAACACCCACGATGGCTGTCCAACATCGTGCCCGTGATGAAGAAGAACGGCCAGATAAGATGTTGTGAAGATTTCAAGAATCTCAACAAAGCCTGTCCAAAGGATGAGTTTCCCTTGCCAAACATGGATTTACTGATAGAGTCTGCGGCAGGAAGTGCCATGTTTTCATTTATAGATGGGTTCAGCGGGTACAACCAAATCAGGATGGCACCGAGAGATGCAGAGAAAACCGCTTTCAGAACACCCATGGGCAACTTCTACTACACTGTAATGCCCTTCGGATTGAAAAATGCGGGTGTCACTTATCAGCAGGCGATGACGACCATATTTCATGACATGATGCATCGTGAACTGGAGGACTACGTAGATGACATAGTAGTAAAATCAAGGAGGAGAGAGGAACACTTCCAAGTGTTGAGAAGGGTATTCAAGAGGTGTAGAGCCTTCAAACTGAGAATGAACCCTCTCAAATGCGCATTCAGAGTGTCCTCTGGGAAGTTCCTAGGCTTCTTGGTTCATAGCAGGGGAATAGACGTGGACCCAGCCAAGGCTATGGCCATCGCGACCATGAGACCTCCAAGTACGGTAAAGGAATTAAAGAGCTTCTTGGAGAAAGTCTTGTACATCCGAAGATTTATCCCTGGATTGGCATCAATCAACTCTGCTTTCACCAAGCTACTCAGGAAAAGGCAGGATTTTGAGTGGGGGGAAGTGCAGCAGGCAGCCTTCAAAAGGCTATAGCAGATCATGATGAACCTCCCCACAGTGCAGGCTCCGATTCACAAGAAGCCACTGTTGCTCTACTTGGCCACCAATTCATATGCCATTGGTGCGTTGATCGCCCAAGAGGATGGGGGTGGCGTTCAGCAACCAGTATATTATATCAGCCATGCCTTGAAAGATGCAGAAACCCGTTATCCAAGGGCAGAAAGGGCATATTTAGCCATTATATATGCTTCACAGAGGTTGCGCCATTATTTCTTGGCCTACGAAGTGTGGCTGATGACCAAATCCCGCGCCGTCAAAGCTTTGCTGCAGCAACCAATCATCTCTGGCAGGATATCCCAATGGTTGCTATAATTGTTGCAATATGATTTAAGAATGAGGATACCCAGGGCGGTAAAAAGCTAGGCTATAGCAGACTTATTGGCAAAATTTCTAGGTAAGGAAGAGTTCCCACTGGATGATGAAGTTTCGGGGGAAGTGGCCCTGGCAGAAGAAACCGGAGAGCAATGGGTAATGAAATTTGATGAGTCCTCTACCGCCCAATCTGGAGGGGTAGGAGTAGTTTTGTACCATGAAGAAGATGAAGCGGTAGCACTGTCGTTCAAACTGGAATTCCCTTGTTCAAACAATATCGCAGAATACAAAGCCTATCTAACCGGGCTGGCCACGGCTCTCGAAATGGGAGTCAAACACTTAAGGGTATTAAGCGATTCGAATTTGGTGCTCTTCCAGGCCAACGGGAGCTTCTCCTTGAAAGAACCTAATCTAGCCCCATACAGAGCAATGGCCCAGAAAATTGAGGAAAAGTTTTCAACTTTTGAAATAGAGCACACTTCCAGGAATGAAAATCGGTTTGCGGACGCGTTAGCCGCGCTAGGCTCACAAATAATATTCAAAGGAGATAGCACCAGAGTAGAGGTCAGCAAAAGGAGAGAATCGATAATTGATACGTTGAGGGAGAAATTCCGGAAGGAACAGTGTGACGGGGACTGGCGGATTCCCATAAAGGAAGCCTCGATGAATGAAGATAATGTCGCAGGACTGAAGGCGCTAAAAGACTACGCACAAGTGAAGGGGGAATTGTACCGCAGGATGCCAGGCGAGGTCTTGGCCAGATGTGTAAGACCAGAGAAGGCCCAAAGAAAGCTGAAAGAAGTACATGACAAAACTTATGAATCTTGCGGAGAGGTCAGCCTTTACTGCAGACTTCAAAGGGCAGGCTTTTATTGGCCAAACATGGGCAAAGATGCGGACCAAGTCCAAACTCAGTGTGGGGCCTGCCAACTTGCGGCGGACAGAGAAGAAAGTTACGTTGAGTTTGCCTGCGAAGACTGGAGAGGCCCATTTATATAGTACCTGACAGAAGACATCTTGTCGCAGAAGCATAGTAAAGAATATAAACTCAAGAGGTTGGCGACATGCTACTTCATGCACAGTATGGTCCTTTTCAAAAAGGGGTATGATGGGGACCCCTTGAGGTGTCTGGGCCCTGAAGAAGCAGGAGAAATGGTGAAAGAAGTACACTCAGGAGAATGCGGGGAACACTAGGGAAAGAAAAAACTTTACAGGTGCCTGCTGCAAATGGGCTACTACTGGCCTACCATGAAGAAGGATGCGGCAGAATTTGTAAAAAAGTGCCACAGTTGCCAAGTACAAGCCAACTTAATTCACACCCATCCGCAGAATTTGCACAACAAGGTGACCCCATGGCCTTTCCACACTTGGGGGCTTGATTTGGTAGGACCGGTTAACCCACCGTCACGAGGATATATATGGATATTGGTGGCTACAGAATATTTTACTAAATGGGCAGAGGCAGTACCACTTCGCAAAGACACCGGAGGAGCAGTGGCAAACTTTATCAAGGAAAACATAATCGTGAGGTTTGGGGTACCCCACAGAATCATCAGTGACAACGGCACACCTTTTGTCAACAGTGAAGTAAGGAAGATGCTAGAATTCTACCAAGTCAAACACCACCGATCATCACCTTATTACCCTCAAGGGAATGGGCAAGCGGAGGCAACGAACAAAACCCTTATAAAAATTATCAGTAAAATGAGCCAGGAGTACACGGGAGGATGGGCAATGCATCTGCCAGACGCTCTTTAGGCTTACAGAAATTCGCCTAAGTTAGCCACAGGTTTTTCACCTTTTTTCTTGGTCTATGGGACTGAAGTGGTCAGCCCAGCAGAGATAATGACCCCGTCCCTAAGGGTCATGCAAATGCAAGAAAAAGGAAGGGAAGAAAAAGAAATCTTTGCGGCAGAAAGGTGTGAAGACCTAGAGGGACTTGATGAAAAAAGAGGAAAGGCCTAGGAACGCAGCCGCAGATATAGGCAAAAAATGACTGAAGCTTACGGCAGGATGACTAGAGAGAGAGTATTCGTGGAAGGATAGCTTGTTCTGAAAGTGGCAGACTATGTTAGAAGGGGCCTGGCAGGACCGTCCAAGTTTGCACCAAAGTGGGAAGGACCCCTCGTGATAAGGGAGGCACACCCAAGCGGGTACTACCGTTTGACTCAGATGGATGGCAAAGATTTAATGGATCCCATCAACGGGAAATGGTTGAAACGATATTATGCCTAAGGAGAAAACTCATATGATTGTCTCTTTTTTCCTTTGTTGTGTTAAAAAAAAAAAAAAAAAAACCTTTATGTTTCCTTTTACCTTTCCATCCTTCAAGTGACTATGTCACAATACGAAATTGTAACTTGCTTTCAGGAGGATGTAATGAAAAGCACTAAATATTATCATCATATGTCATAGCAAAAGTAAAGTGTAGCATCACAAAATTAAGTTACAAACCCAAACCATGGCAAACTAGCCAAATAGGTGCTATGAGAAAGAATAATGTACTAGCTAGAGTCATAAGGAAAAGGAAATGACAAAACAAGGAAGAAACGGCATCATCATCAACGGAGTCCGGAAATGAAAGGCTAATCTCCAAAACGATCAGACCCACCAATACTGGAAAGAAGACACTCGCGACGGCCCTCCAAGTTTGCCAGCTCCTTTCTCAGGATCTCAAGGCGCGAGTCACTTGCATCAACAGTGGGCCGGACCCTCCTCATGAAAACGGCCCGGGCAATCTCTCGAAGGTAATCCAAAATGAACTCCACAGCAAAACCAACACTGACGAGCTCCTACACCACAGCCCTCCACTGCAGGATCCTCTCGGTAGAGATGGTATCAACAAAGCTATGCTCGATGTCATTCAACACACTCCCCAACATTTTCAAAAAATGCTCTCTAGCGGATCGGCCGAGTCGGAAGCCCTGCATGAAGTCTCCACGGTTGTTATAGATCATCGCCAAATGAGAAGCATAGTCCTCAGGGATTCTAAAGCCATGAAAGTCCACGTAAGGAGGCCCGAAGCCCCAGAAAGCTGCAGGATCAAGGTCATTGACTTCAGGCTAGTCAAAACGTGCGAAAAAGGCAACAGCCTCGCCCACAGGGTCTGGAAGGGTGGCGAAACTGCTGCCCACTTCGAACTGAGGTGGGACTATAGGGAGTGGTCCTGCCAAGGAAAAACACAAGGCATGAGACAAGGAACTAAAAGAGAAAAGAGGAAAGAGGAAAGAAACAAACCCACGAGGAGAAAATGAAAAATAGATGAAGGGAAAGAAAGCTTAACAGGACCGGTAACAATGGGGGCTGTGGGAAGAACCGAAGCAGGCACAGAAGGAATGGTAGAAACTGACGCTGTAAATATGGCAGGAGCTGGTACAGAAAATACAAAAGGAATGGGTGCTGTGGGCGCGGCAGGAGTGGCTATTGCAGGCACCCCTACACTTGCTGCAATGCCTAGCCCTTCAAAGGTCTCTGCAAACAGAGAAAATAGACATGCAAAAAAAAAAGGAAAAGAGTGGGCCCGGTAAATAAAGAAGGAAAAGTGGACTTAATGAAAAAAGGGAGAAGGGACATACCCATGAATCCAGCCTCAGGTGGAGCACCCTCTTTTTCCTCGGACTCAAAAATCCTCCTCAACAGGACAGGCTCATCACCAAGATCCTCAAGAATATCCTCGAACTCCTCGGAGGACAAATCAACATCGGGCCTGCGAGTGGCCGAACTGGGAATAGAAGAAGGAGTAACTACCAAGGAAGAACCGTCCTTCATGGCCTAAGACAGAGTCGCAAAAGGATCACTGGTAGAAATGACAAGAGGAGCGACGGGTGAAATAGCCTTGGTCTGAGTTATGGCAGGAGGAACAACTTCCTTTGGAGTAGGCATCTCGGCCGAAAATGGAGTGGCCTCCCTAACCTCCTCAGTGTGAGTACCCTCTTCTTTGGGTACCGATTCAGTGGGAGGGCTAGGAGGGTCCGCAGGAATCATATGTGCCGCGGCAGAAGTAATAGGAGTCTGAAAAGCTTCACTAACCCCATCAAAAGAACCCACCACAGGTGTGCCCATGGAGGCAGACAGCTCCTCGACTGTGGGATGATAGATGGAAAGGGGCTCGGGCTGATCCTGGAAGGCAAAAGAAAAAAGAAATGCATATATACACATGTGGTAAAGAATAAAGGTACCTACGGCTGATCAAGACAAATGAAGAACACGTGGCAGGTGAAATATTTGTAAAAAAAAAAAAAAAAAAAAAAAAGGAAGGTAGTGGAGATTACCTCAAATACAGGCTCATCAAGCTCAATAGGATGGGCGGCTGACACATCCTCCTTATGCTTAGACTGCAAAGAAAAGGGAGGACAAGAGGCAGTGTTAAAGAAAGAATTCAAAAGGCATGGAATGGGTTAGCCACAGGAAAGTTAAAGTCAAAACACAGAAGACAAGGGAAAATTTTCCTAACATAATGTACCTTTCGCTCAGTGGCAGACATAGGGTGGGGAGTTGTCTTCCTCTTGCTACCCCGTGTCCTACTAGAGAAGGGAGCACCTGTGGCTGGCTGTGGAGCAGCAGACTTGGGCTTGCTTGCGGACTTGTGCTTGGCAGGAGTCTTTTTGGTTGGCACAGGAATATTGGTTACCTTAACTTTCTTCTCCCAACCCGGGGGAAAATCACCCTTGAGCCAACACCATCCTTTCTTCTCCTCGTCCCACTCGAAGATGGCAGAACGGCTCTGTTTCCTGGCATAAGCTAAAACTGACCTGAAAGGCAAAAGCAACCGAGGGTTGGGAGAGACAAGCATACTTAGCCCATCAAGAGGGATAAGGGAAAAGCCACGACTACCTACCAACTCTTGCCCAAACGAAGTCATCACTGCCTGCCAATAGCCATGCATGGCAGGAGTGCAAAGACCCTTTCTCAACGAGCCAGGAACTGTAACTGCACTGAAGCACTGTCTTCAAAAGTCAAAAGCAGTCTGCCGCAAGAAAGGCCGAACTGAAGTAGGAGATTCCATGAGATAGGAAAGGTCATCAAGGATGTCCTGGTCCAGCCCAAACTGCCTCCTCACCCGGTTGGCAGGGTAGTGAACAAATTTGATACCCTCATCGGCCAAGTATGGCAGCCATCCAACATTGGTAGCCGCAAAATAAGTGATCCCCATCTCATCAAAACCAGCCAAAGGAGTGGTGGTCCCAATGGTATCAGTAAATGAACCCATAGCAGAATCAATACATGTGTAACCCCTACCTAAGTTTTTATAAGCTCCCCAAGAAAAATCAGTACCACTATCAAAGACTCAACGACTAAGTGATTGATGGGCTTCAGACCAGACCAACAAAAAGCCAAAGGGAAATTAGATTCAAACCTGCCGCAGAAGTCAGTGATCACTTGCGGACATGATTGGTACTTCTCCTTCGTGAAATGAACGGGCCTACATTTTGCAAAGTATTGGGCACTGCGCTCAAACAACAATTGTTGCAGGATGGTGCTGTGAACAGAGGAAGTGATAATGTGGCAGGAGCCCGCCTGGCTCTTGTCACTCCGCAGGATGTCCAGTTGAACATACAAATGCCCCAAGAACATGAGGGCCAGTGGCAGACTCACTCCGACGGATATTTTAATAGCCAAACGGAAATACAAAGGCATGACGATGTAATGGGGGTGCGAACCAAAAACGAACTTGCAAAGCCAAAAAGCAACAAAGGCCGCATGGTAGGCGGCGACAGAAAACTTAGAGGAAGAACTAACCCAGTATGATAATTTTGCATTCCTGGTCATCCTCTTTCTCAACTCGACCTCAATGGCTTCTTCCTCCAAAGAAAGCTCTATAGTGGCAAGATCCACATCCCCAAGGATCGGCAGGAGTAGTTGGTTGGCCACATCTTCAAGAGTCACGGTCAGTTCGCCGCAGGAGAAGAAGAATGTGTGAGTGGTGGCACACCACCGGCGGACCAAGTGACGAAGGTTATAGAGGTCTCGAAAATTAGAAAGACTCCGGGATAAAACGATGGCCTTCAGAACGTCGGCCCGCTGCAGCAAACCCATAAAGGCCGTATCGGATAATTCTCGGTCAACCCAGTCCTTCCAACCCAAGGCCGTGCCTGACCCAAACTCGAAAAGAATCAGCACAGGAAAAGAGACCCCCTAACGGATGACCAAATCGGAAATGGAGGAAGACACCAGAGCCCAAGAAATATTGGGGTTCCGTCTACACATGGAAAGCCACACGCGGCCTAGCGGCGGCAGCACATAATCGCCGGGAACCTCGAGGAAGTAAGGATAGGCATTATACCAAGGATCAATCAGAGGGGCGCACTCACTGTCTAGGTCGCACGGTGCGTCTTCCTCATCGGAATGATCGAATTCGAAGTACATGGCCTCCTTACCCATTTCTTGTTCGGTGGGAGGATCAGGAACTTTCTCTTTCCCTTTGTGGCAGGAAGAACTTTGACTTTTCACCAGCGCCATTATGCAATGGTTCGAGAGGAGTAAAAGGGGTATGGGTGCGCGAAGAAGAAAAGACGGTAAAGGAAGAGGGACAAACACAATGTTTTGGAAAAGAAGGTATTTGTGTTTGATTTTCGAAGGGACTTTCTTCTTAAATACTTGAGTCATTAATACCGGCCTGAAGGAAGGCGACTAATCAACCATCAAGAGAAGAATGAAATTAATGAAGCGGCAGTTGTGTCTTAGGATAACTACCATTTTGGGAAATTCGAAGAGTCACTACTGCTCACGGTAGGAAAAGAAATATATGTATATATGAAGGGGCCCACAGTTTTAAAAAGCCCGCGAAGGAAAAGAAAGAAGGGAAACAAAAAAAGAAGGGGGACAGAAAAGTCATTTATTCACATATGGACCGCAAGAACGCTCCATATGTTTAGGGGGCTAAATGTTGAGGGTCATTTTTGAAATAGGCAGAAGGCAGCCCAACCCAGAAATACGGGCAGCAGAGAAGCGGCAGACTAAGTAAAACCATTAGGCCCAAGCGGCAGGAATAATAGATCACAGGCCCTTAATATAAACGAATGGGTCTTGAGGAACTAAGTGGGCCTAAAAGGCCCAGAAAGAGAGAAAACAGCACCCATGGGCAGTATATGGTATGGAAAAGTGAGAATGGGCTGCGGTAGGCCCAAAGCAATGTAAACAAAGAAAGTAGGGGATAATGGCAAGCCCATGAGCCCCAAGGATGAGAATGAGAAAATTGGGCCAGAGAAGCCCAATTAAGTTAGTAAAAGCCCATGGGATGCGGAGTTAGTAAATGGACCGAGGAAGTCCAAAGGAAGTAAATGGGCCGGAAAGGCCCAAGGGAAAAGAAAGGGACACTGGAGCCCATAAGTGAGACCACCAGTGGCCATATTAAGCCACTGGGGGAAAGAATGGAACAGTAGGCCTGAAAAGAGGCCCAGCAGGAACAAATCGCCGCGACAGAAAATGCCGAGTAACGCGGTGGAAGCCAAGGCAATTAAAGAATTGGGTTGAAGAGAACGCAAAGCCCAGTACTCGGTAAAGCCCAGACCCTATGGGAGCGGGAAATCAGAGTAGCAGCTCGTGAAAAGCTAGAAATGGACAGCAGGCAATACAGGCAAAGTCTCTAGTCCACGGCAGATGCATAAACAGTAAGCAGATTTCAGACATATGAACGCGCAAGGCCCATGCACCACCAGCCTGTACCCAGCCAATAGGGGACATGGTGGGGTCGTGAGTCAGAGGTAAGAGGGCATGGTTTGGAGGTGGGGAGAGGGGAAGACCTGTTTTAAGGTTCCTGCTCAAGCTCTTTTGGGGGATACGTCCTACTGGGATGACATACCACCCAAAAGAGGCAAGGCTGAGTTGGAACCAATAGGCGCATGCCATAAGGGATAAAGAGAGAGAAATCTCACTGCGGCAGGAAGAGGTGCCACAGTAGACTAACAGACAAAATAGTTATCTTTGTCTGTAACAGGGGAACTCGCAGACGGAATAGTGATGGTCAGCAAGTACGCCCAGACCAGACAAAGGCGGTTAAGGGGTAGCATAGTAAAATTCGGTCACGGCAAGCACTATAAGAAGGAAGCCTCTACCGTGTACAACAACAACGACGAGGGCAATACAATACAACGTAAAAAAAAAAAAAAAAAGACTCTGAGTCATACTTAGGAAAACAGGGGAAGCACAATGCTAAAAACCACAATTGTGGAAATCACTAAGGAAAGACTAAAAAGGAGAGAAAGATAGAGAGAAAAGAGCAAGTGTTAATGGCATGCACCGATAGGTCCCTTCCCTTCTCTCCCTCTCAAATCCCTGCTCTCTTCTATAATTTTCTTGGGCATTGTCCATTTAGGTCTGCCTCCCTCAAATCCATTAATTTCCATGGCAGGAATTCTCTTCCTTGGAGGTTAATCGTGTTGAGAAGAGGTGTTCTTCCTCCTTGACCTTGCTCCCGCGGACCGAACTGGACTTATTTCCTTTATCTATTGATTAATCTTTATTACCATTTGCCCTTACTATTTTGTTTGTCAAAATTGTTAATATTATTGTGATTGTGGATCATTTGGTCATTTCCTATCAAAAGAACCATCTGGTCATTCTAGAATACATTGTTCTATTTTTTATCAATTATATATGTCTGCCACAAGCTTCTCTGAAATAGCTCTGCTTGCCACAAGCACTCTTCTGGCAGACGAGGCCTAGTTTGTGCACAAGCCGGCCAAGTTGGGTTCCAATTGGACTGGTCTCGACTCCCGCAACCCAGAACACTTGGGCCTACAACCACAAAAGGGCAGCCCAGTCCAACACAATAAAAAAGGCCCCAACACCCAGCATACTTACTGGGCTCCTTCTTTCATTTCTTGCGGGCTCCAATGTCCCTTTTTTCTTGTGGGCATCCCTGGCCCATTCTAGTTCTGTTTCACCCATGGACTTTTGCTAATTCATTTTGGGCTTCCTCGGCCCAATTACTCTATACTTCATCCTTTGGGCTCATGGGTTCTCCATTAACCCGTTACTCTCTTTGTTTTTATTACATTGGGCCTGCTGTGGCCCATTCTTTCTTTTCTTCATATTTCCCATGGGTTTGTTTCTTTTCTCTTTTCGGGCTTATTCAAGCCCGTTCGCTTCTTCTGGACCCATCTCATGGACCCGTGAACCATTCGTATGATTTTTGTCTGCTGTTTCTTTTAATCTGCCCATGATTCTAGGCCCTTTGTCCTGCTGGGCTTTGTCGAAAATGAGCCTCAACATTTAGCTCCCTGAGCATATGAAATGCTCTAGCGGTTTATATGCGAACAAAGACTATTCTTGTTTTTTTTTTTTTTTTTTTTCCTTCTTCTTTTCCTTCGCGGGCTTTTTCAAACAGTGATCTTCAACTCAAGTGTATATTATTTTATTTATTATATATATATATATATATATATTCTTTTTCTTTTTTTGCCATGAACAGAGTTGCTTCTTCGAATTTCCCAGTTTGGCAGTTATTTCGAAGAGCAGCGTTGCTTCATTAATTCCATTCCCCATTCGACGGCTGACCCATCACCTCCCTTCACTTCGATTTTAATGATGGGGGCATTTAAAGGAGTCTCCTTCCTCTTCCCAACCACTTCTTCTCTTTTCCATACAAGCGTCTTTTCTGTTTTCTCTTTTCCACCGTACTCTTCCTTTCAAACACTCCCCTTTACTTACTCTGATCTGTCATGTCGCCGGTGAAGAGCCAAGCTTCCTCACACCGTAAAGGAAAGGGGGTTGCTTCTGATCCTCCCTCTGCTCACGACAAGGGTAAGGAGGTTGAGTATTCTGAACCGGGTTCTTCTGACGAGGAGGAGGCACGCCGCCCTTCTGATGATAAGGTTGTTTTGTTGATAGATCCTTGGTATGACATCCATACCCACTTCCCAAAGGTTCCTGGCGATTACATTCCGCTAGCGCCGGGCCGGGTGTGGCTTGCTCTCTGTCCCCGTAGCACTGAGGCTCCTTGGGCTCTACTGCCCTCTTCGATTCCTAATATTGTCATCCGTCAGGGTATTTCGCTCCCTGTCCCCATTCACTTTGAGTTTGGATCAGGCCAAGCCTTGGGTTGGAAAGAATGGGTAGACCGAGAGTTGTCGGATGTAGATTTCATGGGTCTGCTACGGCAGGCCGGTGTGTTGCAGGCCGTCGTTTTGTCTCGTTACTTGTCAAACTACAAGGACCTTTTCAATCTTCGCCACTTAGTCTGCCAGTGGTGCACTGCCACCCACACTTTCTTTCTCTCCTGTAGTGAAATCACCATGACATTGGAGGATGTGGCGAACCAACTCCTTTTGCCTATTCTTGGTGACGTTGACCCGAGTACCCTGGAACTCTCTTCGGAGGAAGTGGTCTTGGAGGCCGAGTTGAGGAAAAGAATGGCTAAGAACGCCAAGCTACCTCATTGGGTCAGTTCTTCTTCCAAGTTTTCCGGCACTGCTCGCCATACGGCTTTCATTTCCTTTTGGCTCTGTAAGTTTGTGTTTGGTTCACGTCCTCATTATACCGTTAAACCTTTGTTTTTTCGTTTGGCTATTAAGATTGCTGTTGGGGTAAGTTTGCCATTAGCCCCCATGTTTCTGGGGCACTTGTATGTACAGTTAGACATCCTGCGAACTGATGAGGACCAGGCAGGGTACTGTCATATAGTTACCTCCTCCGTTCACAACACTATTCTGTAGCATCTATTGTATGAACGCTGCGCAAAACACTTGACTAAGTGCAGACCTGTCCACTTCGCAAAAGAGAAGTATGTTTCCTATCCAAGGGTTATTATTGATTTTTGTGGTAGGTTTGAATCTGAGTTTCCTTTGGCTTTTCGTTGGTCTAGTTTGAAGCCTATTTACCACCCTGCCGTTGAGTTCTTTGATAAGGGTGTTGGATTTTCTTGGCGAGCATATAAACATTTGGGTGCAGGTTACACTCGTGGGGATTCTGTTATGGGTCAGTTTGCGGATACTATTGGTACTACTCATCCCTTGGCTGATTTTGACGAGAGGGGGATCACCTACTTGGCAACCACTAATGCTGGGTGGCTGCCTTATCTGGCTGATGAGGGGGTTCGATTTGTGTATTATCCTGCCAACCGAGTAAGAAGGCAGTTTGGGTTGGACCAAGATATTCCAGATGATCTCTCTTTTCTTGCGAAGTATCCCACTTCTGCCAGGCCATTTCTGCGGCCTACTGCTTTTGACTTCTTGAGGCAGCACTTTACTGCAGTCACTGTCCCTAGCTCTTCAAGGGAAGGTATTTGTACTCCTCTTATGCACGAATATTGGTGGGCTGTAATGACATCTTTTGAGCAGGTTCTATTAGGCAGCCGCGATTTTTCTTTGATTCCTCCTGACAGCCTTAGCATGGTTGTTTCTGCCAACCCCCGACTAGTGCTTCCTTCCAGGTCCGTGTTAGCATACGTTAATAAAAAAGGTCGATCTTTTCTTCTTGAATGGGATGAGGGGGCTAAAGGATAGAATTGGCTTGCGGGTGACTACCCTCCTAGTTGGGATAAGAAGGTGAAAGTCTTGAACCCTCCTATGTTGGGCAAGGAAGGTTCTGTCAAACCCAAGTCCGCCAAGAAAAGAGGTGAGGCAATGTCTTCTGGGAGTGATCTGCCTCCCATGCGCCACATAGTTCTACAGGACTCTCCTCTTTCTAAAGCCCATACTCTTCCCAGCACACGTTCTACCGCCGGCAAGTCCAAGCATACCGTTTTGCAGTCATCCACAGATGCTCCTCCTTCTAGCAGGACACGAGGTAGCAAAAGAAAGACATCTCCCCCTCCTGCCCCTACCACTGAATGGAGAGTATGTTGTCTCTAATTTTATTTAGTCTTTTCTATACTTGTTTCTAGGTTTTCCTGCAACTGACACTTGTGCTTGTTGACCTTGTCTCTTTTGCAGTCTAAGCACAGAGAGGATGTATCTGCCACTCATCCTATATTTCTTGACGAGCCAGAACTTGTGGTATTATATGTTTTTTTTTTTTTTTCTTTCTTGCTCTTATCTTGCAAGATCAACCTGAGCCCCTTTCCATATATCTTCCCATAGCTGAAGGGACTTTTGCTGAGACTCCTGTCCTTTCTACTGAGCTGGTGCCCATGCAGGGCACTCATACTGAGGGGATTAGGGAGGCTACCCCCATTCCTGCCGAGACACCCACTTCTCAAGAAGGGGCCACTCCTCCTGCTGTTCAGACTGGGGTTGCCTCTCCTGCCGCCCCCTTTATCCTTTCCACCAGTGATCCTTTGCAGCCCTTTCTCAAGTTGTGAAGGAAGGTTCTTCCTTGGTAGTTACCCCTTCTTCCATCCCCAATTCTGCCACTCGTGGGCCTGCTGCAGACTTGTCTTCTGAGAAGTCTGAGGAGGAGGAGAGTGAGGCTGAGTTAGCAGGTATGTGTCTCTTCCTTCCTCCCTTGTTTTTTTTTTTTTTTTTTTATAATATGCTTATGCCATTTTTCTTCATTTGACGCACTCACGTTCTTAATTGTAGAGGCTTTCGAAGAACCAGAGGTTGCAGTAACTACGGAGCCACAATCATCTACTCTTCCTGCTGCTCCTACCGTGCCTGTTTTTGCCATCCCCATTTCTGCTCCAGCCACAACACCAGTCTCTGCTTCAGCCGCAAATCCTGCCACTCCTATCTTTACAGTTTCTGGTAAGTTTTCTCACCCCCTCTTCTTTTTCTTTTTTTTTTGTTTACTGCTTTCTTGCAAATTTATTACTTCCTCATCATAAATACTCATATTGCATTTCCTACTTCTCGTTAGGCTTGCCTCCCACCATCTTTTCTCAATTTGAGGCAGGAGGTAGTTCTGCCGCAGTTTCAGACCCTATGAGCGAAGCTGCAAATTTATTTATTCGTTTTGATCAGCTTGAGACAAATGATCTTGACCCAGCAGATTTCTAGGGAGCAAGTTCTCCTTATGCGGACTTTCATGGCTTCCGAGTTCCCAGTGAGTGTGTTTCTCACTTAGAGGAAGTTTACAGCAACCGTGGTGACTTCATGCAGGGGTTCTGTTTGGGTCGCTCTGCCAGGGAACATTTCCTGAAGATGCTGGGGAGCGTGCTGAACGATATTGAGCATAGCTTTATTGATTCTGTTTCTTCTGAGAGGATTCTGCAGTGGAGAGCTGCAATGCAGGAGCTAGTTAGTGTGGGTTTTGCTGTGGAGTTCCTTTTAGACCATCTCTGTAAGATTGCTCGAGCCTTCTTTATGAGGAAGGTTCAGCCTGCTGTGGATGCCATAGACGCACGGATTGAGACTTTGAAGAAAGAGATAGTGCCAGTATTGGTGGGCCTGACCGTTTTGGAAACCAGTCTTTACTCTCAAGACTCTATTGATGATGGCAGGATTTTTTTTTTTTTTTTTTTTTTTTTTTTTTTATCCTTGTTTTCTCTTTTTTTTTTTTTTTTTTTTTATTTATATATCTTTGGCCACACTTTATTATGGTCTTCTAGAATACTTATTTAACTATTTTGGAAAGACTGATACAATCTGGGGTTTGTAACTTAATGTGCTACACTTAGTCACCTTTTGCTACTATTTATGTCATGGAATGTTTTTATAATACTTGGCATATTTTCATTGCATAATTCATGAAAGCATGTTATAAACTTGTCTTGTGACATGATCACTTTGAAGAAAGCAAATAACAAAGCAGGAAAGGGAACAAACTAAACTTGGAATTTGTTGAACACAGCATAGAAGAGGGTAATCTGCCACAGGATTTTCACCTTTTTCTCTAGTATACGGAACAGAAGTTGTGAGCCCTGCAGAAGTAATAATCCCATCACTAAGAGTCATGCAGATACAGGGGAAGGAAGAAGAGGAAGTCTTTGCGGCAGAAAGATGTGAAGATTTAGAAGGACTGGACGAAAAAAGAGAAGAAGCCCAAAAATGTGGCTGCAGATACAGGCAAAAAATGGCAGAAGCCTATGGCAGGATCACTAAAGAAAGAGTGTTTGCAGAAGGGCAACTCGTGTTAAAAGTAACGGACTATGTCAGAAGCGGTATGGCAGGACCATCTTACTGATGATCTTTATGAGAACTTTGTTAGTTGCCTCTGCTTGCCCATTTCCTTGGGGATAGTATGGTGACGAATGGTGATGCTTAACTTGGTAAAACTCCAACATCTTCCTTACTTCGCTATTGACAAATGGCGTACCATTGTCATTGATGATTCTGTGGGGCACCCTAAACCTTATAATTATATTCTCCTTGATAAAGTTCGCCACTGCTCCTCTTGTGGCCTTGCAAAGTGGTATTGCCTCTGCCCATTTGGTGAAGTATTCAGTGGCTACCAAAATCTATATATATCCACGAGATGGAGGGTTGATTGGTCCTACCAAGTCCAACCCCCAAGTGTGAAAGGGCCATGGAGTAACCACACTATGCAAGCTTTGTGGGTAGGTATGAATGAGATTAGCCTGTACTTGACAGCTGTGGCATTTTTTTACAAATTCTGCTGCATCATTCTTCATGGTAGGCCAGTAATATCCCATTTGCAGCAAACACCTGTATAGCATCTTCTTCCCTTGGTGTTCCCCACATTCCCTTGAATGCACTTCTCTTATTATTTCCTTTGCTTCCTCGGGGCCCAAACATCTTAATGGGTCCCCATCATATCCTGTCTTGAAAAGGACTTCCTCATGCAGGAAATAACGTGTTGCCAATCTTTTGAGTTTATAACTCTCGGAATGTTTCTGTGGCAGGATGTCTTTTGTTAGGTATAGTTTGAATGGGCTTCTCCAGCCTTCACTAGTCAATACAACATAACTTTCTCCCCTGTCTACCGCAAGCTGACAGGTCCCACATTGGCTTTGAATCTGGCCTGCATCTTTGCCCATACTTGGCCAATAAAAGCCTGTCCTTTGGAGTCTGCGGTAGAGGCTAATTTCTCCGCAGGATCCACAGGTCCTGTCGTGTACTTCTTTTAACTTTCTCTGGACTTCTTCCTGCCCCACACACCTGGACAAGACCCCTTCTGGCATCCTACAGTACAATTCTCCTCTTACCAAAGCATAGTCTTTTAGCACTTTTAATTATGCGGCATCTTCGTCCCTCATCAAAGCTTCTCTTATGGGGAACCGCCAATCTTTCTCGTCCTGTTTTTCTTGGAACTTTTCCTTCAAGGTTTCGATGATAGACTCTCTTCTTTTACTGACTTCTACCATGGCACTGTCTCCTTCAAAGGTTATCTGCGAGCCCAATGCAGCTAACGCATCTGCGAATCGGTTTTCATTCCTTGGGGCATGTTCTATTTCAAAGGTAGAGAACTTTTCCTCCATCTTCTGGGCCATTGCTCTGTATGGAGCTAAATTGGATTCCTTTAGGGAGAAACTTCTGTTGGCCTGGCAAACCACTAGGTTCGAATCACCTAGTACCCTCAAATGTTTGACTCCAATTTCGAGAGCTGTAGCTAGCCCAGTTAAATAGGCCACATATTCGACTGTATTGTTTAAACAAGGGAATTCTAGTTTAAATGACAGTGCCACTGCCTTGTCTTCCTCATGATACAAGACTACTCCCACCCCTCCGGACTAGGTAGTAGAAGACCCATCAAATTTCATTATCCATTGTTCTCTCCTCTCTTCTGCCATGGCTACTTCTCCTGGAACTTCATCATCCAACAGGAATTCTTCTTCTCCCGGAAACTGTGCCAACAAATCCCCTATTGCTTGACTTTTTACTGCCCTGGGTGTCCCTATTCTCAAGTCGTACTGTGATAACTGTAACAACCATTAGGATAGTCTGCCAGAGAGGATTGGTTGTTGTAAGAAAGCTTTGATAGCGTGGGACTTGGTCATCAGCCATACCTCATAAGCTAAGAAATAATGGCGCAACCTTTGGGAGGCATACACAATAGCCAGGCACACCCTTTCTGCTCTTGGATAGCGTGTTTCCTCATCTTTTAGAGTGCGGCTGATGTAGTATACTGGTTGTTCCATGCTAATTTCATCTTCCTAGGCGATCAGCGCCCCTATGGCATATGAGCTAGTGGCTAAGTAGAGTAACAATGGCTTTTTGTGGACTGTGGCTTGCACGGTGGGGAGGTTCATCATGATCTGCTGTAGCCTTTTAAAGGCTGCCTACTGTGCTTCTCCCCAGTCAAAGCTTTTCCCTTTCTTAAGTAGTCTGGCGAAAGCGGAAGTGATCGACGCCAATCCGGGGATAAATCTCCGAATATATGAGACTTTTCCTAAGAAACTTTTCAATTCTTTCACTGTGGCTGGCGGCTTCATAGTTGCTATGGTCATGGCCTTGGCAGGATCCACATTTATTCCCCTGCTATGGACCAAGAAGCCCAAAAATTTTCCTGAGGACACCCCAAATGCACACTTGAGGGGATTCATTCTCAACTTGAAGGCTCTGCACCTCTCAAACACCTGCTTCAACGTGTAGAAGTGTTCCTCTCTTTTCTTTGACTTCACCACTATGTCATCCACATAGTCCTCCAATTCCTTATGCATCATGTCATGAAATATGGCTGTCATTGCCCATTGATAAGTTGCACCCGCATTTTTCAATCTGAATGGCATTACTGTATAGTAAAAACTGCCTATGGGTGTTCTGAAGGCAGTTTTCTCCACATCCCTTGGTGCCATCCTAATTTGATTATACCCGCTGAATCCATCCATGAATGAGAACATAGCACTTCCTGCCACAGAGTTTATCAACAAGTCCATGTTTGGCAATGGGAACTCATCCTTTGGGCAGGCCCTGTTGAGATTTCTGAAGTCCACATAGCACCTTATCTGCCCATTCTTCTTTTTTACTGGCACTATATTGGATAGCCAGCACGGGTGTTAGATAGGTTTAATAAATCCTGCGGCTAACAATTTTTGCACCTCCTTGACTATTTGCCCTTCTATTTCCGTGTGGAATACCCTGGCAGGCTGGGTTACTGGCTTAGCTCCTGGATCAACGTTCAATGTGTGCACTACTAGCTCTGGATCAAGTCCTGGCATTTCACTTTAGTCCCATGCGAAAACATCCTTGAATTCTTTTAACAATTGTACCAACTCTGACTTTTCCCTTTCCGTCAAACTTGAACTAACTGAAATAGGTCTTGGTTCCTGTGAGTCAGACCCTAGGTTGACCTCCTCCAATTCTTCTTCTGCCATAACCTGAGGGTCCTTTTCTGCCATAGTTTCTTCATGACTTTCTTCACTATTTTTCTTTTCTAAACTATCTTGAATTGTGCAACACACTAGACTCTTGTGCTGCCACTCTCGCCTGGGGCTCGCTTATGTCTCACTCCTGGGCCCCGCGCACCTTCATAACTTGTAAATAATTCTGCCATCAGGACCTCGGATTCTAACGCATTGCGGTGCGTCTTCTGTTCCTGTGACAGGTGTTGTCTTTCTTTTCTTCTTTCGAGCTAACAACTCCCTCAGATCGGGCTCTGGATCGCTCTGAATGTCTTCCCACCTAGGTATAAAAGTACCAAGTGGCCTTGCTAATGAACTTTCTCTAGATGGTGCCCATTGGTCATAGAACATAGTCTCCACGAGATGGGCTTCTGCTTGCTCAAACGGTGACTGGTTCACCGTTATGCGTATCATCTTACCATTTAACCTTCCTTTTACACACTGGTGATAGGTGGATGGGACTAACCGGTGCTTGTGCAGCCGGGGTCTCCTTAGTAACACATGGTATGAGACTTCTGTCTTTATTACATGGAATCGAGCCAAGGAAGCTATAGGGCCTACTTTTAACCATAGCTGAATGTATCCTGCGGTATACTCTCCCTTTCCGCCAAAACCTGTTACCTCCATTGGGCACCCCTGGATTTTTCTTTCTGAAATTCCTGTTGCTTGCAAAGTGCTTAACGAGATGAGATTCACAAAGGCGCCTGTGTCCACCAAGGCTCTCTTTACGAGGATTTGATTTATAGATGCTGCTAAGTAAAATGGCCTCCTGTGATCCAGATATCCCACTTCCATGTCCTCATTGCTGAAGGTGATTTCACTTGATTCTTGTAAGAGGGCCCTGTCCCCTGTACTTTCTGCGGTTAAATACTCTACCCCTGCTCTGGAGGCGATACTTACCAAAGCCTTTGTGGCTACCTTTCGTTCTCCCATAGTGAACCCCGGTTGGTCAAACAAATTCTTGAACTTGGTACTTTGCTGTAAAGTGGTGATAGCCGTGGCAGGCAGAGCTAGGTTCTCCTCTTCATCCCCTCCTGGGTCTGCACAGATTACGACCGCTGCCAGACCTTTCCCTTTATGATTTGGGAGTGGGTTTCTTTGGACTTCTGACTGGGACAACTCCAGGGTCCCTTCTTTGATCCTGCAGTGTATCAATCTGCGAAGCACCCAACATTCTGCGGTAGGATGTTGTACATAGTTGTGTAAGCGACAGAAGCGTGGGTCCCTTCGTTCTTCCTCCGTGGGCTCTTTCGAGACCTGATTAGGTTTAAAGACCCCATCTGCTATCCATTTATCCAGCAGCACGTTCAGTTCCTTTGGAGTGCACGGTATGGGTGGGGGAGTATCATATTCCTTCCCCTCTGTCTTCCTTCTTCGCTTGCCAGTAGTCACCGTCATCGCCTGTGGAGCATTTTTTTTGTTAGTGCTTGGCTTCACTGACTGGGCTGTCCTTCTGGCCTTTTGTAACAACTGTGCGAACTGGGAGATGTCTAGATTTTCCAAGACTGCTCTATATTCCCGTATCATGTTAGTCATACACATTTCTACCAAGGTCCTTTCCTCACAATGGTTATAGCAGTCAAGCGCTATGTCCTCACAATGGCTTGCTGAGCACCTTTAATGGATAAGGGGGGTCTGCGTGCATAAAACCTTTCTTTAGGCGCTCTAGCCCTCTCCTGCTCGAGGAGAGTTGCTACTTCTGCCATGGTGATGAAGCGTTGCTCTGTATTCTAGGGGACCAGTGTTTCCTCCTTGTCTGTCGCATAATTTGGGACATGCTGACTTCCCTTCTCTTTTGTCTTGTCTGCCTTCAGCTGACAGATTTCTTCCATCATTTGTTGCTGAGAATGTTGTATTGATTGTAACATTTCAATGAAAGTATTGGTGTTGTCTGCGGGATCCCTTGGTGGTGGCTGGGGACTAGCCCCCATTCCATTAGCGCCTTCTATTTGGTTAATCTGCTGTTGGCTAGGCGTAGTTGGCCTGGACTCTGCTTGTGATGGCACGGCGCTCATGTTTTGCGTCGCTCTAGACTTTGGTGGCATTATTTGCGAGGGATCTTGTATTTTGTCCCTAACTTCTTTCCCAACTCCCCAGTGAAGTCGCCAATTGTAAAGAGGTGGGCCTGGATTGGGGTATTGGGCAAATTCCTGTCACACTAGACCTGAGTTGTTTCTGGGTGAGGAATCGAGATCGGCCCAATTGGAGCACACCTTGGCCTGGCTTGTGCGCAATCTACACCACGTCTGCCAAAGTCTATTTAAAAGCTCACAGCAGGCAGAGTCATTGTCAAAAGGTTATGGCAGGCAGACATAATATAGAAAACGTAAAGAAAATACAGTCACTATTTCTTCTGTAATAATAACTTAAAAGACCTGGCTTTTAAAGAATAACACTTGAACAAAGGATTAGAGCGGGATTAGTAGAGTAAAAAAAAAGAACGAGTCTGCCACACTAACTATAACTGCTAGACTCTAACCAGGGAAAGGAAAACCACTCCCTCAACGCAAGTAACTTCAAAGGTGAAATTAATTGCTTTGAGAGACCAGCCCCAAATGGTATGTGCCCGAGTATAAGTCGTATTTCCCTCCAATAGAGGACAAGGCTATTGAGGGAGAGAGGGGGTTAACCCATTTAGGTGCATGCCTGCCATAAACACTCTGTTTTCTTTCTTAGAAATTCTTTTCTCTCTGTTTTCTTTTCTTCCAAATTCTTTTTTTTTTCTGTTTTCTTTTCTTCCAGTTCCTTTCTCCCTGTTTGATTACCTCCCCTCCCTTTTTGCACATAGCCACGGGTCCCTTATATAAGGTCTGCCGTGGCCGATTTTACTGTTCTAGCCTCTTCATGTCCCTAGTCTGATGTGGTAGCCTTTTGCCGACCACTTACAGAGTCAATGGTTCTGACCACTACCATTGACCTGTGGCTTTCAGACAACGAAGGTTCCTTCTCTACTTCGTCCAGTGTGTCCCCTCTCTCTCGGTCTCTCATGGCATGCACCCAGTGGTTCTTACCCACCCTTGCCTCTTTTGGGTGGCATGTCATCCCAGCAGGACTGTGCCCACCGAAAGAGTCTGGGCAAGAAACACAAAAAATGGGTTTCCACTCCTCTCCCCACCGCCAAACCGTGCCCTCACCCATGACGTCACCCTTTCCCATAGTGGCTGGGTATAGGCTGGTGATGCCTAGGTCGTACGCATGC
This sequence comes from Quercus aquifolioides, assembly GCA_019022515.1. Classification (NCBI taxonomy): domain Eukaryota; kingdom Viridiplantae; phylum Streptophyta; class Magnoliopsida; order Fagales; family Fagaceae; genus Quercus; species Quercus aquifolioides. The sequence goes on along the minus strand of CM032332.1, from coordinate 28,578,563 downwards.
GTTACCTTCTTGATGTTTCATTTGTTTACCGAGGTCTGAGAATGGGTGCACATATCCTGTCGTGCGCTTTTTGGCCTTTCCTGGTGTGGATTGTATCTCCGGCAAGCCAACGTTCATGACTTGTCCCTTTCTTTGGAAGGTTGAGTTCTGTAGGATCATTTGGGCCTCCCTTTAGTTTGGGTGTTTTGCTTTGTGGCTTGGCGTCCCCTGCCATGCCAGATTGTTATTCCTGCTGCTCATCTCAATCCTGCCAGACCCTTTTGGGCCTGCCGTGTACTTTCCTTCTCAGTAACCTAATATACTTACTGGGCTCCTTTCATTTCTTGCGGGCTCCAATGTCCCTTTTTTCTTGTGGGCATCCCTGGCCCATTCTAGTTCTGTTTCACCCATGGACTTTTGCTAATTCATTTTGGGCTTCCTCGGCCCAATTACTCTATACTTCATCCTTTGGGCTCATGGGTTCTCCATTAGCCCGTTACTCTTTTTGTTTTTATTGCATTGGGCCTACTGTGGCCCATTCTTTCTTTTCTTCATATTTCCCATGGGTTTGTTTCTTTTCTCTTTCCGGGCTTATTCAAGCTCGTTCGCTTCTTCTGAACCCATCTCATGGACCCGTGAACCATTCGTATGATTTTTGTCTGTTGTTTCTTTTGGTCTGCCCGTGAGTCTGGGCCCTTTAAATGAAAATGAAAATTTTTGTTTTATTTTTCTTTCGCAAAACTTTCAGTGGTATCAGAGCAAACCACACTTAATCATGGATTCTGAATTGTTATTCATATCAGTATGTGTGCCGAGATTTATTTCCTATATGACATGATTGATATATGTGATATGTTAATTGTTTTTTATTTATTCGGAGAAGTGGAGAACAACAAAAATCTGAGCCGTGATTGATATATATGATATGTTGATTATTTGGTTCCGTTTTGTTTTCATATTCTTGATTATATTTGACAAATGGATTGCTGAAGTCACACGTCTCTTGAATCTACTCATGAGTTGTGCGCAGTAGTGCTATTATTGCTTTATAGATTGTCTATTGTGATTTCATGCATATTTGATTCATTTCTATTGTATATTGACTATTGTGGTTTCTGATAAGTTATAAGGGATCAGTGGGCTGAAAAGTCTTCGGATGCTGTAGATCTTGAAGGCCAAGTCCTAAAAAATCAAATTCAATCAGAGAAAGACCGGTGGAGGCCGGTCTAGGGTCCTCCGATGATAAAGTAAGTGGTTTGAAGTAGAAAGAAGAGACTTCAGAGACTTTACTAATTTTTTATCTAGAATTCTAAGAGAGAAAAAAAGGTCCCCTTACCTCTGCGTAGAAGGGTCTTTATATAGTGTTAGAAATCAGTTATTTCTCCTATCGTCGTAGAGTTTGGAGGATTCAGAGAGTAACTTCCATAACTGTCATAGGAGTCACCTCATCGGGACCTGTGTTAAGATTCAATCAATACGACTCTTCAACATGACTCTTGGTTGGAGGTGTGTATAAGTACAACTCTTGGTGAACCTCGCTCGTCCATCATCAATGAAGGACGAGGTTCACTGCTTGCTCATCCTTCATTGGACGAGCGAATGGAGGATGAAAGTGCTCGTTCTCCGTTTTGTACATCGCTATGGACGGCAATATGGACGAGTAGTTGACTTGGTGTTTTTCTTGCACCATTAGTTGCCCCCTTGTCCATGTGTCGTCCAAGAAAATATAGTAATTTACTCCTCTGGATGGATGAGCTTCTCTAACGATCAAAGGTGCCACGTGTCACAACCTAATTGATGGTTCATTTCGTCGATTCATTTTTTCGAGACGAAGACCACGTGTCAGCGTCTGATTGGTCGTGTCGCTTCAGATGCTGAGGTTTATTCCCTATAAATAGTGGAATACCTCAGTTACCCCCTTCATTTCTGAAATTTCTTTCCTTGTCCTTCCTCATCCTAGATCTTCGTCTAGAAGCTTCTCGCGTCCATAGCTTTCATTCGTCCTAGATCCACGTATTCCTCTTCTTCTTGTCCTTAGTTTTTCTGTTAAGATGGCTGATGTTGTACTCTCCTCGTCTAGCGATAGTGTAGATAAGGCCATAGATGAGTACAATGATGAGAGTAGCTACAACAGTTCTAGTAGCAGTAGTGATAGTAGTGGGGGGAACACCACGGACGAGGATTATGTTTCTGGCGTCCCTAGGCTTCCTATAGAGGTTGTACAGGAGCAGCTTAGGAAGGCCTCAGGGTCTCAAGCTGGTACCTCGTCCACTGCCCCTCCTTCTGGTCCTTTGGACGAGGAGGAGGTCACTGTTTATAGTTGTGCAGTAGATATCCCTTCTAGGACGGACGAGCAAAGATTAAAAAATCTTAGGGAGTGGTACCAAATTCCAGACGAGTTTAACCCTAGGTTGCCCGTCCGAGGAGAATGGTGTTGCAACCCTCACTTTGGGATAGGCGTCTATGAGGCTTATCTTTTAGGCGGTTTAAGATTTCCTTTATACGCCTTTACTAGGGAGTTGTTGATTAGATTAGGTTTAGGAATATGCCAATTCAAGCCAAATGCATGGAGATTAATCATCTCAATGCAAATTTTGTGGGGTGAAGTATTTGGAAAGGACCGTCCTCTTACTGTGGACGAGTTCCTTTATTGTTACAAACCTTCAGAGATACATCAATCCCCTGGCTTTCATCAATTCACTGCCAGGGGTAGAGATTGTAGATTGATCAAGTCCCTGGCCTCGTCTGACAGAAAATGGAAGACGGAATTTTTCTTAGTCTCCGGCTTCTGGGCTGGGAGTCCTTTAGACGTTGGCCAGGACACGTTTGGTCGTTATACCGGGGACCTAGGAAACCTTCGTCCTGAAGGTAAATTGCTCCCCTTTTTTCTTTTGATTTTCCCTTTTCTTCTTTTAACATTAACGATTAAAAAAGTTTCTACTTGTTTTATTTCAACTGTTAAACGACCGTCTTTAAGCAAATTTCACCGTGACCGCGTCCATAGGGCTCGTCTACACGCGGATAGGGACTTCCATTCCTTGGTCTCGCTTAGACGACTTGCCAAGTGGAGATTGGGCCCTAACCCATCTGACGAAGCAATTGCACACGAAGTCACAGTAAGAAGAAGTAAGTCTCAAGTTCTAAGCGTCCTTGCACATTGTTTACTTTGTTTTAACTCTAAAGTATTTTTACTTTACTCATTTTTTTTTTTTTTTTTTTTTTTTTTTTTTTTTTTAGGAATGGCAACAATGAAAGGGAACAAGGGAAAAGATGTGGCCGCTGAGGGGGATCGTCCTGAGCCTGAAACTCAAGCTCGTCCTGCGACTGGGGAGAAAAGGAAGACGCTGTCAAAGGGTTTGGATTTGGGAAATCTCCCCAGCCGAAGAGGCAAAAAGGCCAAGTCTAACTCGTCCCAGGTAGTCAAGCCTACCCTTCCCTCGTCCCAACAGCCTGTACATATAGTTGATGTAGATTCGTCCACTCCAATTGAGACCACTCCGTCCAAGACCACTTCGTCCAAGATCACTCCGTCCAAGACTGTGTCAACCCCGTCTCAGCCTTCTCAAAAGGTCCCTTCAAATATTATTGAAAATGAGGACCTGGCCTGGGAACGTTTCAAAAAGGTTGTGACGGACGAAGATATAAACGTTTGCTATGATATGTCCCTTAAGGATTTTGAGAACTCTGGTGTTCATGACCTTTTCAAGGTAACACTCATACCTCGTCTTGGCCAAGGATTTCCACTTTCCTTCTTCGTCTCTCTCCTTTTTTTTTTCTTTTTTTTTTTTTAACTTTTATTTGTTCCTTTTTTTTTTTGTAGGGCATGTCAAAGTTTATAGCGGCGTCTAGGCAGGCCACAGGGTTGGACAAGACGAGGATCCTGTTAGAGACGAGGATTGAGGATTTGAAGAAGGAGGCGAAACAATGGGCTGAAGTAGCTGCCAAAACTACGGAAGAGGTGAAGGAGTTAAAGACTTTGGTTGAGGAGTCGAAAACCAGTGCTACGGAGAAGGACGCTCGTCTTGAGGAGCTGAAGAAAAAGAATGATGAATATGGCACTCTCCTCTCCAAAGCGAAGGAAGACGCAGTGGCTGAATTTAAGGTGTCCAAACAATATACTGATGTTTTGGACACTAATTACGCAGCAGGGTTTGAAGATTTCAGAATGGAGGCTACGGAAAAGTTCCCTAGCGTAGATTTCAGCCCCATTTTACTTAATCTGAATGCTGCTGCCACTAGTTCTCTCCTTCAGACTGGCTCCGACGACGTCAATGTCGAAGACGATGCTACAACCCTGCCTCCTCAGGACGCCTCCAATGTCGCTCCCTCTACTTAAGATTTTTCAATGTATTTTGATTTGGTCCGTTTTGAGACCTTTTTATGTAATTTCAATACATTTACTTCGTCCAAGGTTTTAGGACGAGGTTTTAAACAATCATTTCAGTTTATTTAGCAAGGGTTTTTTGGACGTATGATATCCACCCTTGGCTTAATGAATGTCATTTTCCTTTTGCATATATACGGACGGGTTTTATCTCTTTTTTTTTTTTACTTCGTCCATATTTTACATATATTCGTCTACCATTTTCATTTGAATTTCAAATGTAATTCGTCTGTGAAATGGTAATAATCAACATTACTCGTCCAAGAACTTGTTGAGAAATGGTAAAGATTAGCATTACTCGTCCATGGACTTATTGAGAAATGATAAAGATTAGCATTACTCGTCCATGGACTTGGCTGATCTTTACGCTTATGAAGTCAAGGCCTTACATTTTACTCGTCCATGGACTGGATTGTTTTAATAAAGGCCTTAACAAAATTGAAATACAGCCATACATTTCTTCGTCCATGGCTTAACATGCACTCGTCTATGCACTTTCTCGTCCATGGTACGATTAGGTATCATGTTTTACCTTACCCATCCTATGGACGAGAATGCCTTAGACTTTGCAACTTGCTCTTTAGGCATTAGCTTTACCCCGTCCTTCGATTTGGACGAGTGTGCCTTGATTTCGCTTTCTAGGAAAGCTTGAGATTACATCTCCGCGTCCAGAGAATTTTCTCGTTTTGAGCTTTTAAGCTTTTTTCAAGAGTCAATATGAACAAAAATCGATGGAAAACATAAATTTACACAACATTATGTACATTCCATAAACATAGTTCATAACATAGATATTGTTCATAGACGAGGCATGCACTCTAGAGGCTAATGCCTTTATTAGAACAAATACAAACCAAACCATAATTTCGTCCATACGTTTAACATAACAAAGCCACACTGAAAACATATAAATAAACAAGTTTTTATGTAATCCATGGGCTCGTCTAGAGTCATGCTCCCCTAGGCTGGCAATTTACTGATAGTATCTCCTCAAGTGCTCCACATTCCAAGGATGCTCTAGCTTCCTCCCATCAAGGGCTTCCAAGTAATAGGATCCCTGTCTTTTGAAGTTTAACTCTGTAGGGGCCTTCCCAGTTAGGTCCCAACTTCCCATGAGCTGGGTTCTTTGTTGCTAAGGAAACCCTTTTCAGGACGAGGTCCCCTATGTTGAATCGCCTTGGCTTTACCATTGCGTCATATTGCCTAACCATCAGGTTTTTATACCTTACCATCCTTTGTTCAGCGTCCGTCCTTACCTCGTCTATTAAATCGAGGTTCACACAGAGTTGCTCCTCATTAGCTTCATCCTGATAGGTTGCCACCCTGTGACTGGCCATGTGCACTTCCGCAGGTATGACTGCTTCAGTTCCATAGGCTAGTTTAAAAGGAGTCTCTCCTGTGGGGGTTCTCGCCGTGGTCCTATTGATGACTTGCATAATTTGGCATAATTTATCACTTCTCAACTTTAAGCTTTAGTCTAATTTTATTTATTTTTTGTTGATTTTAGACTTCATTATTGTGATTTAAATTTTATTTCAGATTTGAAGGAAATAAAGATTTAACCAAATGAAAGAGAACTGAAACAGAGGGCTGAAGAAAGCAAGGTTTTGGGCTGAAAAAGTGCAACATGTTTGAGAAATAAAAGAGGCGGAACTGAAAGAAAAGAAGGCAGAAAAACGCTGAAACAGAGCAACGTTTTGGGCTGAAACAGAGGCTGAAACAGAGGAACGTTTTGGGCTGAAACAGGGGCTGAAAGGAGCAACGTTTTGGGCTGAAACAGGGGCTGAAAGGAGGACGTTTTTGGGCTGAAGAAAGCAAGGTATTGGGCTGA